>VWZY01005343.1:248939-420533 GCA_013399075.1 Chloroceryle aenea
TTCCTGTACTCTAGCTTGAATCCATTGCACCTCATCTTATCACAATGCACAAGTGAAAGGAGGTTGTGCCTGCCTTCTCAACACGCAGCCCTTATGTATTTATAGACATTAATTAGATCCCCAGCAGTGCCCAGTAATAGGACAAGGAATAATGGGTATAAACTTGAGCATAGAAGGTTCCACCTCAACATGAAGAGAAACCTTTTTACTGTGAGGGTGACAGACACTGGAACAGGCTACCCAGAGAAGTTGTGGAGTCTCCTTCTCTGGAGACTTTCAAAACCCTCCTGGATGCATTCTTCTGTGACCTGCCCTGGGTGATCCTGCTTTGGCAAGGGCCTTGGATTCAATGATCTCTAGAGGTCTCTTCCAACCCCTAGCATTCTATGATTCTGTGATTCTATTTCTTCCAGTGTACTAGCTTTAAAAATACACACAAACCGAATCAGCATTTCAGCACTGCACAGAGACTGAAAACTAAGCAAGGAGAACATCCTCCACAACCAGCCATCCTTCCTTTCACTTCCTTCTTTTTGGATTTGGTACATCAGAAAAGTCCCTCTGACATGTTTCTATCAATCTCTCCAGCCTAAAATCACTTTAGATGAAGATCTCACCTCTGATACACTTATATTTGCATAAATTAATGAGTATATTATGTATAAAAATGAGTATATTATGTATAAACAAAACTTTCTCCAGACAGTATGATCCTTAAAGGTTCTGTGAGGCTTCAATGGGGCTTCAGGACTCTACCATAAATCTGATGCTGAATTCTTTTTAAGACAGTTTTTCACTTAGTTATGGTCAGTAGAAAGACTCAGAGGTAAATAAATCTCTTTTACAACATCATAGGCAGTGTTTTACTGCATCATAGGTCTAGCTATTATAAAAATATGTTGTTGAACTTATTCCCAGTGACCATTCCCGTGGAAGAAAAATACATTTGTTGAAGGAAAGATATTGACAAGGAGCAGCAGATGACAGCAAAACCACCAATCACACAACCAACCATGTATAATTAAAGTGCTTACTAAATGATATGGATCTTCAGGTGGTGCAGGTTACCATGCCTTCCCTAACCTCAATAAAGCTGATCAGCAGCAGCAGTGAACCCAATTCAACATGTCAAAATATGATTGATCATCTTTCAACTGATGAACTTACATGAAAAACTTACAGGTCTAGACACCTGTATAGATATTTTGGCATACAATATGAGCTGCATAATACTTATTAGAAAAGCGACACCAGTTTCTATAATTTTCTAGTTCAGACATTATCTCCAATTACAAAAAGAGATTGCAATCTTAATTGTCATCTTTTGGAAAAAGTCTCTTTTTAATGGTTTTCTTTAGCCTTGTAAGTACGAGAAGGGACTTCTCCATTTGCTGAGGTACTTTATATTATTACAGATATTGTTTTCTTTAAAAGTAATATATTCAGGTATATATCTAGCATTTCAAGCCTGTGTCTAGTTCATTATCCCAGTTCATATAGTGATCAATGGCACATAAACCAGAGGAAGTATGAAAATTCACAGCTGGTAATTTTGTAAAACCATGGATACCAGAAAGATCTTCCTCTTTTGAGAAGTTGCTTGCCATCCTTTTTTTTCTTGAAAGCAAATGTACAGACAATTCATAAATGTTTTTCTCAGCTACTATTCTCATTAATAACATAGACTGCTTAATAATAAAAATCTATAATTACTCTTTACTGCATCATAATTATTAGAACACAGACTGTCAGATTTATTCTTAATGAATGCCAGTGACTGGAAAAGAAGATTTATAGAGATCACAGGTATTGTTCAGATATTACAGTTGTAAACACTGTAAAAGGACCCGTGCAGTTAGAGTATAAAAGGCCTTTATTATAACCACAACATTTTCATCCTGATTAGAGTTTGTGGTATTGACTTCCACCATTTAATTTATCATATTTTGCTGAACAAGTCATATAATGGAAGTTCATTGAAACTCATATCCTTTCAGAAGTAGCTCTCAATAGCTACTTATTATTATGTAAACACAGACTCAGCTCTCCTAATTAGTGATGACAGTACCTGAAAAGGTCCAGGTTCAATTCTCATTAGGATCCAAAATCAAGGGTAAATTCTGACTGCTTGAAACTTCAAACTGGAAAGAAATATAATCTGAAAGATTGCTGTTGATGACATTTTTCACATCTCTGCTTCTGTCCATGGCCAAAATTAACATTAAAACAGCTTTTCTCATAGTATTTTCGCAATTCCAGTTCTGATTGCAGGCAAAATATTGAAAGTAAAAAGTAATTTTTGGATCATTACAGAGTCTTAAATAACTTTTGGATCTAGCAAAAGAATAGAAATGTAAGGTCTTCCTTCCTCCCTTCCTCCCTCCCCCCCTTCCTCCCTTCCTCCCTCCCCCCCTTCCTCCCTTCCTCCCTCCCCCCCTTCCTCCCTTCCTCCCTCCCCCCCTTCCTCCCTTCCTCCCTCCCCCCCTTCCTCCCTTCCTCCCTCCCCCCCTTCCTCCCTTCCTCCCTCCCCCCCTTCCTCCCTTCCTCCCTTCCTTCCTTCCTCTCTCTCTCTCTCCCTCTCTTTCTTTCTCTCTTTCTTCTCTCCATCTCCCTTCTTTTTTTGTCTTCTGTCTTGTTCTCTGTCTCTTTCCCTCCACTCACTCTCTCAAGCAATATTCTTATACCTTTAACCCTTTTAATAGTATTTTTGTCAATACTGTTACTGTAAAAGTCAGTTCACCAAGTTTTGTAAGGAAGTGCCTGAGATTAAATATGTAAATTATGTCATTGACCTTAAAGAAATATTTATATCCATAAAGAAGACTATGTATCCTGATGAAATGGGCCTTACTTTGACTCTGCAATAAATTCTTCTAATAGAGTTAATCCTCTTTATCTATTGCTCCTGTAGCAAATGCCTCAATTAAGTGCTTGGCTAGTCTAGCACTTGTCTAAGTTTCTTTTTTTTTTTTTCCCCTAAAGTCTTAGTAAGACTTCTTAAGCCTCCAGTCTGGAAAAACTCTCTCTTTTGGTCCCACCTCTGTCAGAAGAGGAGATCTGGACCTCATTATTATACACTGCAAGAATTTACTGAGCTCATGTAAATGCTAGTGAAAGCTCATATGAAATTTCTCCAACTGCCTTCAGGCAAAATTTGCAAGGCTACTTCTAGTAGAATAATTGGATGGTCTTAAACAGTTAGCCTGATTTTCCCTAGAGCGACACAGGGGACATTCATACGAACTGCTCTGCCAGGGCAGTAGTGGAATCAGTAACTTCTAGGAGCAGGGCAGCTGAGGACAGAGATTTCTACAGACTAGTGTATTTGATCTGGAAGAGGATATCTGTCCACATCCCTTATTTCACTTTCTTAAAATTACAAAACAAGGTGTCCTAGCCTGAAAAGAATGCACTAAGAACATATTAAGCAGATAAAATTCCGTGATACTGTGGAAGCCACGTAGGTACCTATGATGGTACATGATTTTAATGATGTTCTCCCAAATTATCAAAAACATTAAAGTGTATAATAAAGGAAGTCCTAATATGCTCTATAAACGTTGAAAATGCAGTACGTAAAATATAAAAACATTGTAAATCTCTGTTAACTTTATTTGACAAAATGTTTTTTTTTACTGGAATATAGTAACTTGTGGAAAAAAGTACCAGACTGACAGCTCTGGAAATGTATCTAGCTGTCCACAAAAAAAAAAAAAAAGTACTGCACAGGGAGCAGGAATAAAAGCTTCAACAGCAATGTTCCTAAGCTCTGATCTAAAGGAACTACCATCAGCCCATTATAGTCCTTGGTTGGTGACAAGGATGCCAATTAGTACTGCCAAGTGCAATGATGGCTTTTCTGATGTGGATGTCTCACTGCTGGAAACTGGAACCATGAAACTCATTTCCAATAGCCCACTGAAGAGCCATCAGATGATAACAACTTTTAGTCACACAGACTTAGACTGGCATTGGACTGACAGTGCAGAAAGAAAAGACTCTACATCATATTACCAATCCCAGAGCAATCCGTCTTTCCCTCCATTGTATTTCTAGGGAAGAGAGACCTTGCAGAGATACACTGAGAAATACAAAGGAATGAGACTGAAACTCTTTTTCTCAGATCACTGAGTTCAGTTCTCATTTTAATTAGCTTTAAATACTTACAAATACTGTGAAGATGGAAGGAATGGTAAAAAAAAATGATAGAGATGTGCTGAAATATTAAACCTTTCATCTTCATCTTACTATTTATTTGCATGTGATTTAAAGGTGTTATTCTAATGGATTTCTGCTGAGCAAGGAAAAAAAATGTTTGGAATTTAATGTAATTTCTAAACAAATGGTCATAGCTCCCCCATATTATCAACATGCAGTTTTCTTCTTGGCAGAGTAGCCAGGGAAGTTAAGTCTTGAAGAAAAGACAAACTATCCACCAGCCATAGTGATAATTGGACTGAATAAGGGTCGAGGCTCATAAACCTTAGAGTATCTGTACTATTTCTAGCCATATTATGGCAGAAAAAAGGATTTTGTTTCCTGGTGTTACACTGAAAATCATTTCAAGAAAAATAAATTATCTTGTATATGTAGATATGTATGCAAGCATATTTACCTAAGTATATGAATTTTTGTGTTTTATAGGTATAAGAGATAGAGAGAAATTAAATATCTTTTGTATGATTCGTATACATACATGTATATAAATGTTAGAAGTATTCCAACTTGTGAATAATTTCATACATGTCTTTCCCATTACTTCAGAGGAAGATGACTATCAATGTATTTTCACAGGAATATAACTTCAACACTGGTGAAAGGCAGAATAAAACCTTGAAGTGTCTTTGAGGGTTTTGTTCTGTTTTCTTTAAACATGTCCCTGACATAAACACACATAGTGAGCAATAGTGAAAAATGTTGTATGTGCAGTTGGTTTTTAATTCTTCCCTACCCACTTTTACTCAGACAAATATTTTTTTAGCAGATAAACTGTACTATGTGAAACAACTCAGCATATGCATTTTCAGGTTGCTTTTTTCCCTGGGTGTAAACAGTTACAGTATGAAGAATGTCTTTTCATAACTGTACATCACTTAAATATGTCTCAAGCAACTGAAGCATAAAAAATGTACTCACCTAAAGTAAGAAAAGGTTTATAGGTCATAGAGATTTAGTAACACAAATACAAGCAGTAGAAAAGAATAAAGGCATTCATGCCCAGAAATATGGAAATAAAGGAGTGAAGAGCACATTTACAGACAACTCACTCTGACAGTATCTAGAAGTCTGACAATTACCATTTGGTTCTACAATAGATTCCATAGCTGAATGACTATATTCATTAGAACAATTTCACTGTTGCCCTGGCATGCAACCTGATCCTGAGATTCTCATAACCAGTAAGATAAATACTGTTAAATTAACTCCACTCAGAGATGCTAAGCTATGAAAGCGTCTTTCTATTTTTTTTTTTCTTTTCAACAAAGAAGCATGAAAAAGTTCAAAAAAGTATTTGTACTTGTTGAAAAATGTAGCATTAACTTTTTTTTTGACCAAATATATCCTTTATCAAAGAACTAATAAACTTCAGCATTCAGGTCTACAATCACTGTAGAACATACTCTTTTCAGTACTAGCTCCTGGTTCACAATCAAACCCACATAACAACTTCTTGAGCCTACAAAGATGTCCACCAAGGAATTTTGTCTATGTGGAGCTCAAATGTAAAACTAGGATCCAAGTATAAGTTACAAGTGGAAAGTGTTACAGAGATGGATTGAAGAAAGAAGCAGAAAGAGTGATCTGTGAGAAGAAATACACAGCTTCTCCCTTGCACAGAACAGTTACATGAATCCTAACACTGTAGCAATTTAGGTTTTGGCCTGGTACCAGTGATCATGTATGTCCTAATCTGTTCTATTGTACTTTATTATTCTATCACAGAGTAATTTTCTTTGGGTTGGGATAATGAATCACATTGGCCATCAGAATTCCAACCCAAATCAATCCAAGCTGTAAAGGAAATGGGATGTTTAATATTTATACCTCTATTACTTTACAGAGGGGATAAGAGAATCAAAACCAGAAGAATATCACAGCACTCATTTCAGAAAACATTTATTGCACAGAATTGATCGTTAAAATAGGTTGACCTTTTAAAGAAGCAGACACATTAATATTGGGCTAGACTACAGGGCATCTTTTCCCATTTTCTTGAGTGTTTATATGCTATAAGGCAGGGGTGTATGTACCACTAATGGCTCTCCAGCTGCCACAGAACAATATGCAAAAAAAAAAAAAACAAACCAGCTGACCACCAACGAACCTTCTTTTCAGAGGAGAAAAAGCAAATGTTGCTTAGCAAAATGATTCCTCATGCTCATGAAGACCACTTGGCCCAGAACCAGGAGTCACAGTCAGCTTTAAGGGTTAGTAGAGCTCTCTGTCTTTGCTGGCACTTTTCAAGTCGTTATAATCTGGGGGCTTGCTTAATGTTTACAGAAACTCTGACAAAAAATATGAAAAACCATGTGCAGTTTGTGCACATACAGAGAGAGGTTACTCTTACAGTGTCCTGACCACTGGAATCAGTACAGCAGAATATCATACCAGAGAGGGTAGGGACCAGTAAGTCTTTCCATCTAACAATGAAGTTTCACATATGGATTTATAAATCTCTTGTAGCATCAGCATTCTTCATAGCATCAGGATTTTCAGACATCATAGTGATTTGAAAAAAAGCATCAGATAAATGAAGAGATACCACTGGAATTGTCTGTCATGATTTGAAATATTTACAATTCACTACAGGCAAGTCTTTTTAAGATTAAGCCATGACATTTTAAGTCATATGAAGACATGACTTGAAAGAAGCCAATCCACTTGTTTCATTTTTGTGTATTTTAAGTTTTTGGAAATGGCACCATTTTTATCTGAATAAGCAAATGCATTATTTTTTTTTTATTTTTCCCCTCGGGAAAAGTCAGAGTCTGCAAAGAGCTGGTTTTGATGCAGATTTTTTTTCCCTCAGTCTGATGTTTTGTCGAACTGGTTTCTTCCTGTAGAGCAGTGTGAATGGCACATAGTTTTAGAGCACTCTGTGTCACATGGACAAATAATGAAGTCATTAAGGGCAAACATTAAAGTATATTTGATTTATGCAAACAAATTGAGGTTGGTGATTACAACTTCTCTCACTTCCACTTGCTGCTAATGCACCTGTATGCAAAGGAACACAGTGGAAAGTTTCGGGTGCAGGATAGGCAATCTGAAATGTGTCCCCGTATGTACTAGAAGTTCTTTGCAGATGTCTGTATCTTTTCTATTTACATGACAGATTGCAGAGTCTCCAAAGAAGCTGTTACTCTCATTTTCATGCAGTCTTTGCAACTGTCTTTTTTTTCCCTTTTGTACTCTATTACTCCCTTTAAAAACATTATTGGTTCTTCAAAGGTGTACTTCTCACTGATGTGAGAAGACCCCACATGCTGCATAAGTGGTTGTTAATGCCAGGTGAGGTTAAGATTTTTTTCCGTAGATTTTTTCATCTCTGTCATTCCAATTCTTTATTTCCACAGATGAGTTTACTGTTTCACAGCACCTCTCTGAGCAAGTGAAATATTATTCCCATATGGAGGCGAAAAATTGAATCATGGGATTGTTTCCTTGCAGTTACATGGGAAGTATGCAGCTAGGGCTCCTGAAATCCTTTAGCCGTGGATGTATCAAAGAATCCAAACATGAATCAGTTCCTTGATCCTGTCCTCACTCCTTGCCCCCTTTCCCCCAGATAGGAGACTGCCAGCTGCACCTAAGCAAAAATGAGGAAAAATAGCTACAAATTTCTGGAATGCCTCAGTACTTGTGCTAGGTCCACCAATTTAACTGTGTAGTACTTCTTTTGTCTTGTCCACTCATGCAACCATTCTGTCTTTCACTTTTTGTGCGCTCCCCTGTTTTCTATTAAACAATATTACCGTTAAGCTCACTACCACTGATACTTGAACAGGCTCCTGCAAAGAATAGATTTTTCAACTTGAAAGGAAAAGTTTTGTTCAATTTAAAGTTTTACTTCATTCCCAAGTGTTTCTTGCTTTTTTTGGGGGGAAAAAAAAAATAAAAAAATTCCTTTTCAAGCATTTGATACAAAAGCCAAACTATTCACTTTTGAAAAAAATAAAAACAATTTACAGGGTGTGGTGTGTGTGTGTGTTGAGGAGGGGGGATTTTTGCTTTTCAGAATGTAGCAGCTGTACTTTATTTGAAGCTATCCAGCAAATTTAACCATAAAATGTTTCTTTCAATGAATGAACATCAGAGTAATGTTGCCCAGCTCTTTCATTTCTAGCTTCCTTACTCTGCTTAACTTTCAAATCCAAATCCAAATTGCATTTTTCTACCAGTAGCCATCCCTTAGGAGGATTCTCCTAATTCCTTCCTTTCAGAGACCCTTAATGTGTAATATGAAGGCTCTGCTCTGCCTTCTCCTCCCCAGTTAAGCAATCCTCAGTAATGCCCCAAATAAAAAGCAGAAAGAGTGCATAAGGTTAAACTGTAAATTAATAGATCAAAGGATAAGAATCCTAATTCTGAAATAAACTGACTGTTGAAAAGGATTAAAACAGAGAGAGAGGATTATAGTACAATAATTGTGACAGAACACTGTGAGTGAATTGGATGGAAAACAGGGGGTAGGCTTTATTCTGTATTTCTGAGCAAGCAAAATGAAAAGAGGATCTGAAAGATAATTAAAAATCCAAGTGGATTTAATCAGGAGAGGAGGCTGAAAACTCACAAGGAGATACTGCAATGAATTCCTTGCTGTGCCTGACCAAGACCCATATCAGCTTCCTTCAAGGAAGATACTGAACCTTGTTTTGCGTTCCAGAGAGGAAGATAATCATTGGAAGAGTACAAGATTTCAGCTAATTTCAGCTTTACTGCCATCTGTCCAGAGGAGACTTAGACTCTGAGCTATCAAGGAGGAGAGGACATGGAGAAATCCTCTCTTATAAGTTGCCTATTCAGTCATTATCAAGCCTGCAACATAACAGCCTAGTGCTACATGTTTTGAAAGTAACACATATTTCAACAGACTCCTCTGGGAGGAAGAGAAAGTCTTGGGATATAAACATGAACATGGCATAATAGAAGGAGCTTAAAGGCAGTCTACAAAGCCAAATTGAGCAGTGTATTCATAATGAAAAAGTATATAATAGATTCCAAAAGAGCGGAGATGTGGGGATAGTTTTGAAATTTGACCAATATTAATTGCTGCAAAGCTTATTTACGTGTTTACACTACATAAGCGGAGTTTCCGCCAGCAATTTCCCTAGTGAAAACCAGAATGTACAAGTAAGACAGCTTTTATGGAAAAACATGAACGAGCATCACTTCTATTTGAATCTTCATCTGAGTACCTGAGGAACTGAGAATGGAATGCACCTCAAGATATGCAGGATTGAGTACCGGCTGAGCAGAGACGTGGAAAAATAACAGATGAAGTCTTGGCCATACTGAAGTCAGAGGTTGTACTGGGTCTGACTGAGCTGGAGTTAATTTTCCCCAGAGCAGCCCTCCCAGTGCTGTGTTTTGCACTGAGAGATGGAAAGGTGCTGAGCACACCCCTGTGTTGTGGCTGATGCTGGGCAGGGCTCACACAGCACCAGGGCTGGGTTTCCAACATTACCCCTGCAGTGGGATGGGGTGGACAAGATCTTGGGAGGGGACAGGACTGGGACAAATCCATTTTCCCTCCAAAGCAACCTCTGTGTGTACTAGAGCCCTGCTTCCTGGGAAAGGGGTCAAGACATCACCTGCTGATGGGAATTAGAGAAAAAATCTTGTTTTACTTCTCTTCCATATATGCAGCCTTTGCCTTTGCTTTCATTACAATGAGAGGGGGGGAGTGATAGAGTGGTTTGGTGGGCACCTGGTACCCAGCCAAGGTCAACCCACCACAGAGGGGTTTAGACATTGACTCCAATAAGGCCAGAAGCTTGATCTGTGCCTCATTGATTTAATATTGTCATGTTATGCTATTACAGCATTATGCAGTTCATATCTTTATAGACCTACAGGAAGTGCTGGTAAGGAAAGCAGGCTGCTTGCTTTAAAAAAAATTAAAAATCTTTTGAGTATCTAAATCCCATGCCCATCTTTGACAAAAGAAAAAAAAAAAATCCAATACAACACACCCCTGCCCCCCAAAAACCCAAACCTTCAATTTTAGATTTCTTCTGCTGTCTTGCTGTTTATTCCTCAAAAAACCCTGTAATCTCTGGCATGTCTGAATCTGCTCACTGTGGGCATGATGATGATGTCTCCAGCAAAGAGATATCACTTCAGTTGATGCAGGAATTGCTGAAGACACATCTGCAATATTGTGCATTTATGTAAACTCTTTTTTCAGTAAACAAGAGGGAAAAGTAATGATTCTAATAGTTGTGTAAAACATAGTCAGACTTTCTAGCAACTTATGCAACTTTATAAAGGGGAAGTACTGTGTTATACATTAATTTTCAAGTCTCATATTATTTAATCAGCAACCATAATTTTCATTCACATAATGTGTATATAAAAAACATGATTTCCCATTTTTTATCATCTTTAATAAATGGAAAAACCGTTTGCTTGCCACCAAAGAGTAATCAACACTGTGTTAATAAGCTCAGGCCTGGGAACACTTTTTCAATAAGAAAAACATTACACATTATAAAATCAATAATGCTGCCTGACAAATGAGGCTGTGCATAAATTTTTGACATGAAATCATAGACTGAAGTCTAAATTTAAATTTGGCAATGCTTTCAAAGTCTCACGCTTTATGATAGCTATTCTGGAGAGTGTGCTGTACTGAAACTAATCACATAATTTAAAGGATACATTTGCTCTAGTACCACAATAAAAATACATTACACCATGATAAAACCATCCTGATTCAACCTGCAGCGGAAATCTGTGAACACAGGCATGGGCTGAACCCCATGTGGGAATGCTGGGCTGCTGTTTATAAAGCATGTAAATAAAACATTTAGCACCACTCTAGCAGTCTTCATCTTCACAGTGCTCCATAAATATTAACTAATTAATCCTCAGGACAGCGGGGATGTAGATGACAATTGGAGACGGATGAGGAACTGCTAGAAAATCACCAATTTGACAAATGTAGTCCTTTTCTCTGTTTATAACTTATCTACTGACAAACTCTGCATATCATGAATTTGCCTGCCTTTGAAAAAGGGCTGGGGAATGCTCAATGTAAAATCAGTTTTACTCCACGGGTGCCTCACTGAACTCTTTGCTGTCATAGGCCTCAGGACAGTCGAACCTTCTCAGATAAGGCAGCAAGCATATTTCCAACCCCATATTTCCAATCAGATACCTCCAGAAACAGGTCACACAGGTATGTGGGCTCAGAGCTTTGCCCAGGCTCAGCAGCAGGGCCATGTATGACAGTAGATGTATGACAGTAGATGTATCACTGCTGTGTCCAGAGCAAATCTCTGCAAGCCACTGACCCAGCCCATTCACGTATACGGGCTGTACTCGGCACCCAGAGCTGTGTCCATAACAGTGAACCAGCAGAGAATGGTCACTGTCCAAGAATTAGACAGTTGTTCATATTATTTCATTGCCAGGACAGTTCCTGGTGTGTTTTCCCCCTGACTGGACAAGTCTTAAGTCACTGTAGACTAGTAAACATCCACAAAATGAAGCTAGGCTACAACCACCATGTTTTAGGGTGAATTTATATTTGCGGGCACAAACTGTGCTGTACCAGTTGGTGATCTTTACCCTGTTTTATTTAGTAGTGTAGATTTTCAGAACAAGGCTGTGTTCAGCTAAACTGACATTATCTGCATCCACACAGCAACACAAATGTTTGCCAGCTGAGGACAGGAGCATTCAGCCTGTTCCTCAGGAAAGATAAAAGATTGCAGTAATGTCACTTTATGTCTAGGGTTGGTTTACTTTTTCAGCATGGCGCAAACCCAGTACTCAGAGGGAACAGAGTCTAGTCTGGGGACTCTGCTTGCAGAGCAGAATCACACAGTCACAGGGCAAGAGCTGGTCCAGCCTCTAACCAGTTAAGTGAAGCACAGGGGAAGTTGCATATCCATCCCTCCTTCCACATCTTAAAAGTTGTCAGCTTAAAGACCCCTACCAGACAATTTCTGCTGTCCTCCTCTTCTGGGTTTACATGACAATGTTTTTATATCTTTCATTTATATTTGGGGTGGATTTTCTCATGCAAAACCTATGATCCTCGTTTGACAGTCAAATTTTCCAATGCAAAGATTGAAATATTTTTCTACCAACATCCTTCCTCCAGCACAAGGACAAACATGTTTCACAACTATTGCCCTTAGTTCTAAGTTATTGAACCCATAGGTACTTCGGCTGCTACACAGGACTGCAATCTTTGGCAGTGATACAGAATTTCTACCACACACCAGTATCCATGGGATTTCCAATGTTTTGTTCCTCTGAAGGACCATGATACTGAGACATATAGGTTACTACAGAGAAAGATATCAGCCATTTACATGAGGGATGAAAACAAAACTCGACGTCTAACAAATTATAGTAACATTAGTCTTCATTGAAAACTCAGAACATAGGAAACATCTTGAAAACTGCATCTCTTTTCCTATTTCCCTACATTACAAAAGTAAGCATTTATAAAACAAGTAAAGATTGTTAAAATGACCAGTGTTAGGGTCTTAAAGATCTTTATTCCTGTATGGTAATAGCTCCTTTAGACATAAGTGTTGATTTGTGTGGGCAATTAGGGAAGGCTCTGTGACAACATTGACTCATCACACCAAAGTCATTTGAAATGAAGGCCAAGCAGTGTATTGAGGATTGACAATAATGGAACAGCAATGAAAAAATATTCTTATGCTGCTGCATAAATTCTTGGTGCTTTCATATTTTGACTAGTATCCTCAGCTTTGGAGACCTAAAGATTTTACCCTTGCCACTAACCCTATTTTCTGCTTCCAGCTCCCCCGCAGCATTGTGGATTCAGCTGTCCTTAGCAGACTGCTGCCAGTCTTCTCAGCAAGAGTCAATTGGCAACTAAGAACTACAGACTAAGTGTGAGCTCAGTACATGAATCTCATCACTTAACCCACCACAAAAGAGAAACTTCATCCCCCAGTCTTCCATCATATCATGACTGTGTCCTGAATGTACTTTGGATCCTCCGTCTCAAAAGGAGGATCAAAGGCATAAATTACTACTTATACAAGAAAATTCTGAAACTCTAGAGCAGTTCAACTACCTACTGTAGAGCTCTATGAAATTAAAATTGGGGTGGAGAAGATGAATCAGGAATGGTCAGTCACTGTTGTTCAGAAGACAGTAAGAAAGGAGGTACCTGAGAGAACCGACAGCAAAGATAGGGAGCTTACTGCCACAGGATGTTGTGGAGACCAGAGTCAACAAAATAATGTCTAGTCAGTCTATTAGTGTTTGCTAAATATTGTGATCCCAACAGAGCTACAGTTCAGGAAGCCTCTAAATTACTGATTAATAGCAGACAATATTATGGAAAGCATATACCTTGTTTCCTATAGCTTTATCCTCACTGTTAGTAGGTACAAGGATGGTCAGATTTTGTTCTGGCTAGTGTGGCATGTTTTAGTATTGTCTCTAGATAGAAAGTGCATTGCAAGAACACCAAAGANNNNCAGGCATAAAATTCATCAGCTTCATTGCTCTGTAGCAGATAGTAGATATTTGAATCTGACAATCTTTACCACTCCCAGTCAGCAACATTCTTTAGTGTGTCCTAAAACTGCTGATTAAAGCAGTATTTCTACCTGCTATTTCTCATGTGGACTGAGTAAGCAAACAGGAATATATGATGGGAAGTGGTGTGGAGAAAACAGATCCCAGTCCGGGATTTTGATGTTAGAAGTGATCAATATTAATTATTTCCAATTAAGTTAAAAGTAAAAAGATTTTTTTTTTTTTTTGATTCTAAGACCTCTGGGACATAGGCAATTATTATCCATCCACTTACACAACATCAAACTGGTTTTTATCTCTTTGACCTTTGGGCACAATTATAATACTTGAACAAAATTTATACAATTTTACTATTAGTTATGAAGCCTGATATCTGACATTGATTTTCTGTACTTCATGATGAAGAATTGATCCATGGGACAATTATGACAAAAGAAAAGGATATGTTCAAAAGTAGCCCATAGCAAAAGTAAACTAACCCTAGCCCATAAACTTCAAAAGTGAATTAGTCCCAAGGAAGTGTAGGAGGTGGAGATGATGAGCATGAAAATAAATCAAGAGGAAATTCAGATACACAGATGAGGGGAAGTAAAATAGTAAAAGTGGAAAGTTTCCCCAAAAGGAGGAAAAGGAGGTTTTCAAACACATGAAGAGTCAGTGTAAGTGTAGATTGGGGAATTTTCTTATGGGAAATATGCTTATAATAGAAAATGAATGGCTAGATGGCATAAAACAAGATGGAAAAGCAGAAGATCCCTGGATCTTAATAGCAACTACTTCTAGAGAAGTTAAAAAGGGGCCTCTTTCAGTCAAAAGGTATCTCTCTGAACATTTGTTGTTTACTGTATGAGAAAGAGACTTCAAAAAAGGCCACTGGCTTTGAAGAAACCTTCAGTGGGGCTGGCAGACAACACTGAAGTGAGGAAGGATAGGGCCAGAGTAGGTCCTACTCAGATTTAGACTTTTAAGAAAGAAAACTGCTTTTTGCTCATGACATTATTCAGAAATTGTTCTATTGCTGAAAAACACACATCAGTATGTACTTTGAAATGCTTTGTTGAAGTTTTTCAGATGAAAAAGTGGAAACTTTCCAGATGGATTTACTAAGTAAAAGTAGAAAACTGTGATCACTCACTGTGATCAGCCTTCAGAGCCAGAGCGGGCTGTCCCCGTGGCAGTCAGAGGAGCAGCAGAACCGGCAGATCCGATGCTGAAGAGTTTGTTTTCCCCAAGCTGGGCTACACATGGCGAGTTGTGTAACCCCCTCCCCTGATCCAGCATCCCCTGTGAGGGAGTCGGGGCCAGGAGAGAGTGGAGCAGCAGCCACGGCAGGCGATTTAAATGCCTCCCTGCACAGGGAGCAAATTCCGGCAGAGGGTGCAATGGTGAGTCACCTGGGTGGCAAGGGACGCTGGGAGCACTTGCTGGTGTGGGCAGCTATGGTAGCAATCTGGGCAAAACCCATTATTCAGAGAAATAGGGCAACCCAGACAGATGTCCCATGAAAACAAGCAGGTGTCCAGGTCTTTGGCTGCAGAGCCTGACACCCCTAATGGATGGAAGCAAAGACAACACCTGTGTTAGATGTGACCAGGTGAAGGATTTCCTCAGCCTGGTGGCTGAACTGAGGAGTATCAAGGAGTGAGAGAGGGAGATAGGTTGGTGAACTGACAATCTACCATACCGGAGGGGTAAGCGGATTTCACAAGAAACACAGGATCCCCTACCATCTTGTAGCCAGGTTATCAGAGGGGACCTAAGAGATAGGAGGGGATGGATACATGTCACTTCTCAAGGAGGCAGGCAAATCCCTTCCTGGCCTCCTATGCCTTCTCAGGTGCCATTGTGTAACAGGTATGGGGCTTTGGAAGTTGAGGGTTAAGCAAAGGAAGGTGAAGATGTAGATCCACCTGAGGAGTCACCCAGGGAGAGTCAGTTGCTTCCATCCCTTAAGACTGCCTCAATTATGAGAAAGGGAAACTAATGCATAGTTTTAGGATGAGCAAGAAGAAGTATAGATAACACCATTATTATCTTTCAGCCTTGTTATACCATTGCTGGATTAGGGGGAGGAATACAGTTCTGATAAAAATGAGGAGGGGGGTTAACGGTCTGCCAAGCACCTACAGAGCATGTGCAAGGGACCAGGGTCAAAAGTTTAGATGTGAGGAAGATGTCTTACTTCATCCTCATTGGGGATGCATGAAAGTGAAAGGCCGCACCTGCAGGGAGGAGCAGACAGGGCAGGTGACCCCAAACTCACCATCAAGGTATTCCATCCCATATACAACATATTCAGTATAAAGCTGAGGGATTAGAGGGTCTATAGCTTGCTTGCTAGCTTGCTTGATTGCTCACTCATCACCCTCTCTCTGGGGGGTCCTGGGCTCCTCTCCCCTCTTGTCCTACTTTGCCAGCTTTGCTCAGCTTGGCTCAGGTCCTCTTTCAGTTCCTTCCTCAGAGTATCCCAGGAGGACTCTGTCCGTTCTGCCTTCGATCCCAGTTGGTGTGTTCCTGAATCCGGTGCCAGAATCCAGCTGAACATAGCTCCTGTCTGCTGCTGGGCCCAGTCTGGGACTCCCCCTTTGCCTACTCCACAGCATCAGTGGTGACAGTGATGTAATTACCATTCGATACTCATTTTCTATATATTTGCACATATTCTATTATTATTTTCATTGTCATTAAAGCTGTTCTAGTTTCCTTTTCTAATCACTAGGTCTCTCTCCCTTATTTCCTTTCTATTCGCCTTTGAGGAGGGACAGGAGTTAACAGAAAGCATCTGCTATTGGTCTAAGGGGCTACCCCGACCCTAAAATGTGACACATAGAGGAGTATGTGGAGTTACTCAGAAGTTGTTTCATTTTAAATTCACAACCCACCTTCAGTTGAATTAACTTGCAACTGCAGACAAGTCCTAAGAGAAACATTGATGAAATGCCAAAGTAATAGAAATATCTTTTAGTCAATTGATTCATCCAGGTCTTTAGATGTAGATTTTTTTTATTTTTTTTTTTAAAAGGTTCTTCAAAGCTTATTGCATTGTGGAATGTGTGCAGAAGTCACCATTAATACCAGATATTAAAATATATCTTGATTTAATTCACTGCTATGCTGCATAAACATTAAATCAGGTTTCAAGAATGATGACATGCCAGATGCCTGTGAAGGGCTTCAGGTGCTACAGGTAAGGCCTTAGCTACAGATGGAGGGATGTACTGAGGGAGAGCTAGCCTCTGATGGAGGCTAGCAAACTGCATGTACTTTGGGGAGGAAATGGGAGAATGTGCTAGTCACTGATGGGTTTGGTGGAAAGCAGGATACAAAGATTAAGAGAAATTTTTCTACCTTCAAAAAAGAAGGTAGAAAACCCATCGCCAATATTACCTGTAACATTAACTCCTGGGAAACGATGGAAAACCATAGCTTGAGATACTGGGATTTCAGGCAGACTGAAAAGGGTTTGTAAGCAGGTGTATCCTAACAAAGGAAGTAAAGAATTACCATGAGTGAATTCATGTTTAGTTTTTCACGGAGATGTTTTTGAAAATCAGCCAGTCTTGGCTAAGAAATTTCCATCCCAAACACAGTCAGGTTTTTCAAAAAGTGTTTCCCCACTTTATTTCTCCCTAGAGTTGTGTCAGGGTTTAGGTTCAGGGCAGCCCACTGCACTTATAATAAACACGCTCTCTGTTAACTCCCCTCCCTCCCCAAAGGGAAAGGGAATAAGGGAGAGAGACTCAGCAATTGGAAAAGGAAACTGGAACAGCTTTAATGAAAATAAAAATAAAAATGGAATGTATACAAATATATACAAAAACAGTATTGAACCCAATCCCTCCTGAAGGCAATTGCATCACTGTCACCACTGATGCTGTGGAGCAGGCACCAGAAGAATCCCAGACTGAGCCCAGCAGCAGATGTGATCTGTGTTCAGGAGATGTATTCTTATACTGGATTCAGGAACACACAGATTGGCTACAAAGGCAGAATGGACAGTGCCCCTTGGATGTTGGCCATTGAAGAAGAAGAAACCAGAAGAGGACCCGAACCAAACTAATCAGAGGTGAGCAAAGCAGCATGAGACTCTCCTGATCCCTCAGCTTTATACCTAATATGCCATATATAGGCTGGAATCTCTCAATGGTCAGTTTGGGCTCACCTGTCCTGGACACTTCTCCCTGCAGGTGCTGCCTTTTACTTTCTGCACCCCCGACATGATGCACAAGATCCAGCAGTGGCCTTGGTCTGCACAGCAGTCCTTGGTAGCAACTCTAACCATGGGCTGTTATCAGTGCCAGCAGCAGACCCTGCCTGTGCAAACAGGCTGCTGGCTGCAGACAGTGCAGGGAGTTAGAAGAACTGAGCTGAAAAGTAAAATCACTGAACAGAATTAGTTCTGTTCTCACTCAAACCAGGACAATAAAGTTGCAACATATTTTTGAAAACAATAACAATGAACTGTTGGAACAGCAACACAGGAGTTTTTTGCGCTTATTATTGAGAATTAGATTAACTCAACCAGACGGTGATGGAATGATTAACAGCTGGTTAGCCTTCCAGCCTTTTCAAATACAGTGTGATCCAAGGTAATCAATATTCAACCTTATATGGCCAGCATTCTTTGAAAGGAGAAGTTTACAAATGAAAGAAATTTATTTTTTTTTTATTATTAAACTGTATGGTATAGATGAAGTGAAGATACACACTCATCCAGGAAGCCAGTCCATATTTTAACTGCATTCTTTGGCCTACTAAAAGATATTCCTTTTTTTCTCCAAAGTCTTTGGTGATTAAATATACAAAAATAAAACTGCTGTAAACTCTTTCTTCTTAGCTGTAGGACTTCACAGTTGGTCTTAGATGTGATTTGCACTCAGCTCATCAAAAATTCACAGTCTCATTGGAAGCCTGAACTATATTATTCACTAGTAAATTTTACTTTTATAATTTGTAAACTTTATCTCTGATAATCTCATACTTCTTCCTAGATGCTGAAAACCTGTTAAATTGCACGTGGCCAAGAAAGAAAATATTGTAAATATTCCTACCATAGCATGACAGTGGATTTACAATTAGATCTTCTCATCCATCAGTAAGAAAATGTTACAAACCATTTAATGTGTGCTATGTGTATTCTATGTCTTTTTATATTCTTAATGAAAGCATTAAGAAGTACCAGGTCAAATTAACGTGCAGAATATGTTACATCAACACTATTACATTAAAAAACTATCTTGTAATCTGAAAAAAAGATATCAGGTTAGTTTGACAGGATCTATTTTCTACAAAGTCATGCTGATTGGCATTAATTCCATCCTTCAGCTCTTTACTAACTGAGCCTTATATCAGATGTTCCCTTATTTCACCAAGGATCGATGTCAGCCTGACAGGATTATAATTACTTGGGTTGTCCCATTTACCATTTTTAAATATTACCACAATATTAGTTTTCTACTGGTCTCAATTAAATGTCTTTACTTCTGCATATGTGTAACTAGCTATCTCAATATCTGGCTTCCATCACAATGATCTGACATTCTAGAAGATAATGCAAAACCAGAAATTCACATTGAAAAGTGACAGAACAAGATTAGAAGAAAGAGATGTCTTCAACAAAAAAGTCTCATCTCTTCCTAACCAACTTCTTCCTCTCTCAATGCCTCCTCCTTCCTCTAATTTGAAAAGGCTGAGAAAAGCAGTGCTTCTTATAGGGTGTCCAGTCAGTAGCCTCTGAGGAGAAGCTAACTAAAACAACAAAAACGCCAGAGTCATATTGATTAATGCACTACCAGAAGGCACCCAGTTTTGAGGAAGGAACACAAACCCAGCTAGAATAGAAAAATCTGGGTCTGGCTGATTTATATGACTGGAGACAAAGTGCCTGGTATTTAGAGGAAAGGTAGAAAGTTGCAGCTGTGTATGACAGAGTTGAAAGCCTAGATTCAAGTGGCCTACATTTCAACCAGGGCTTGGCCCCTGCTGTGTTCTATTGACTATGGGCCTCTGAAGGTCTACAGCCAGACAATAGGAAATACCATGAACGGGGACAGAGTTAGAATTTAGGCCACATTAATTTCCATCAAAGAGCTGTCATGTGTATGTGAGAGAGAGAGGGAGCTAGGCCAGGGAGTGAATATGAGAAATTTATTTTTTTAATTCCAAAACCAGAGTAGTCAGTCAGTTACTGACATAATTGCCCAAGTGCCTGTGGGACCTCTATCCTTGGAGATGTTCAAACCTCAGCTGGATTCAGTCCTGAGAAACTTGATATAACTTCAAAGTGAGCCATGTTTTGAACAGGACATTGGGTTAGATGACTTCCTGAAGACATTACCAACCTGAATTACTTCACAGTTCTAATTTTAGAGGCTGTGTTATAGGCAGAGCAGAGTGCAGAAATGTGAGCAACACTACAGTAAGACAGAACAAGGTCATTAACATAGAGACATGAAATTCTAAGGTCAGACATAGCTAATGTTTTTACTATCTGATTATTATTCCTTTCTAAATAAATCTGCGGAGAGATCCAGTGATAACAGCATTGCTTGGGAGCAGCAAATCCATCAGATCTGTGACAGCTAGTTTTGGATGCAATAGCACAGGAAAAGTTCAGACAAGCAGAGACAAGAGATCTTCAGTTGTAGAGCTCTGGAAGTGAATCAATTGAAGAAATGTATAAGAATTTCTTGGTTTTAGAATATTTGTAAGATTTGAAAAATCTTAATGCCTTAGGGCAAAAGCTAAATTCTAACCATGCAAGCTTAACACAATAAAACAATTGTAGAGAGAAAACATCTATAATTTTGTAGTGGAAAACTCCTTCTGCACCTCTCTCAAGAATCTGATATAGTCCACTATCAGAAACGGTATATGAGACTAAACCGCTTTAATTCCATATGCCAGTCTTTGTAATTCCAAATACCCAGCTTCAGGGAAATGCTGGTTATTAGACTGTATTTAAGTAGTGCTTAGAAAATGAAAATGGCTTCATATGGTATATTATAATGTCAGTTTAGGATCCTTGTGATCTCCTTCTATTTACTTTCACAAATTGTGAGTCCACTATGCAATGCAAATCCTCCTCAGCTGTATTCAGTCCTTTCTTAAGTACCTACATGTCTTAAAGATTAAGTTTCAAGGTTCCAAAGAGTGGTTTTATTTTTGAATGCAAAACACAAATAATTTTATAAGCACAAGACATTAAATTTTTACTTTTTTTAAAAATTAATTCTACTATTTTCCAGCTTTTGATTAAAATGGGGAAACTTAACTTGCTAAGAACTTAATTTTGTTGTTCTTTTTAAAGCTCTATTTCAGAAAACATTTACCAGGATCTGTACAGTTCAAGACTGAACTTGCTAAAGATTTTTCAAGATTTACATTACTTGGTGAAAGATGGACTGAATCAATTCATGGCAAATATCTAAAGTTAAAAAGAAAAAAAAAAATTAAATCACACAGAAGGCTGCAATCAAGCAGAATGTGTGTATGAAAGTTGGAACATTTGTTCTGGCATAACAGGTTGCTCAAAGAAAGAAAGGAGTGATTTCTTTTTTACTCAGTCATAGTTTTAGATTCTAAAGTTAATTGCAATCAGAAGGCAAATCAGAAGGTATTGAATACTCCACAGCATACGATAATTTCACAGAAACAACATGCAATCTTACATGAATTCACCATGAGCCCAGGAAGAGCCTACAGTGTAAGTCTATCACATTCTGAAAGCATACACTGCCTACCATGCAAAGGATGAGACCAGTGTCACAATTTTAAAAGACAAAAACACTACCAGTCACAAAAGTCAATGTCATCCATGCACATAGGTGCTGAAAACCTTTCTGGATTCTAGATCCAGGTTTCACATACACTTGTGAATGGAGGAAGAAATTAAGAATTTCATTTCCACTCCTCTCTGTGCCAGTTGCTTTGAATGCAAATTAGATGCCTTGCTTCTCCATTCATACCATGAACTCAACTGAGTATTATAATTTCCACACCCACAAGTGTAAATGTAAATTTTAAACATCTTAGGATTCTGTGCTACAATGCCTTAGTCCCTTCTGTATCCTACTTTCACAGTATACATGTTACCTGGTAGTATTTTGAAAGGGATAATGGTGGTACCAGTCTAGTCTGATAACTGAGACAGAAGCAAAGGGAAGGTTTCTGCAGTTTGTCACGATATCCAGTGGAAACTAGTCAATTAACTTTTCTAACTGTAATTTTATTTGGCCTTGAAAATAACATCAAAATATATACTTTGATGTTGCACTTGTTATACTCTGAATATTTTGATGTGTATCCAGTTATTCTAACCCAATTCTGACAACTGAAGATTTGAGTCAGGGATGTTCAGCATAACATCAAATTTGGTAGACTTCATGCATCACTGAAGTCCTTCAACTTTTCTCTCAGTAATTGGGACAAAACAACATAGGTAATGTTCATGTAACATCAAAGCTGCAAATATAATAAGCTCCTAGATGAATGAAACAATAGAAGTATTCATTTTGTCCCCTGATTGTGGTTTCCTAGCGTTTGTTTTCTTCAGTTGTATTTGTTTTGTTTAAAAATTGCACTAAAAATGACCTATTAGTTCTAACTCCTATTAGTAGATTTTTTATCCTTAGAGTCATCATAACAAGCAAATAATGCAAAAAAGAGTGTCTTCCAGAGTAAATCTGAATGAAAAATCATGCTGTGAACTGACTGGGAAAAAGATTTAGGGGCCTTGTAAGAAAACTTGAAAGCATAAGTTACCTGCAGACAGACAGATGGAAAGAGGGAAAGAGGAAAGGGAAAGAAACATGTGTCAGTGTAAGGGAACACGAGAACTCAAAAAACATTAACAGCTCATTGCGTGGGGATATCGGGCTCATGGAGCAGCAGTCAAAAGAAATGAAAATGTTGTCAGACAAGAGATCAGCATCCGTTCATTTGGTGTTCTTCTTCTCCATCTGTCATTCTTTCTTTTTTTCTTTTTTCTTTTTTATTCCTCCCTGGAGCAGCAAATCATATATAGTTTAAACCAGGGTAAATCTAAGTCTCTAGAGGAAAGGCTGAAGAGCTTCATCTGTTTTTGTGATGCAGGGAGAACTTTCAGAATAACCTCTTGGATAATATGCAGGACATGATAAGCAAAGAATGACAGCATGTGTTGAGAATAGAAAGTCAAATTCACCTAAGTCACAATAAACAGTAGAATTAATAATAATGATTAAAAAAAAACATTAAATCCATACCAGCATTAAAAACAAAATTGCCCCAAATTTCCCATTAAATTCTCAGGTTTCTTAACCATAAATATCAACTATCACATGGACATCATCCATGCTATTCTACACGCATATTAATCTTCAGTGAATTTTCAATTAATAGTGAGAACGAGACTATCATAAGTACATATACTTTTTATTCACATATAAACACTCTTGACAACCCTTTGAAATGCCCATCATCCTTTGTGGTGGAGAAAAATACTTAAACAGGGCAGGACTCTCTCATTTCTGACATGTGTATCCTTCTAAGAATTCTAAGGAAAGGGTCCTTGCCTAGGAAATAATATTGAAAGTAGCATAGGGGAAAAATAAAAAATAGGGGGGAAAAAAAAGAGAGAAAAAAATATAAACACGCACAAAGAAAGCACAAAAGACAATAAACAGAATGGGGAATGACACTTTCTAAGCAAAGTTTATGAATAGTCAGCCAGGTACACTAACCCAGAGCATGTACTTGCTGCTGTGCGCCTGCTAGTAACTATCCTAGTTGTCCACATCAGGAATCTGTCTTGAATGTGCTACAGTTTACCTCTGGCCTGATTTTTCCTTCCTATGAGACACATATTAATCCAACAGAGGCTACAAGGATGATTAAGGGACTGGAAAACATGCCTTAGGAGGAGAGGCTGAGACACCTGGGGCTCTTTAGTCTGGGGAAGACTGAGAGGGGATTTGATAAATGTTTATAAATATCTGAGGGCTGAGTGCCAAGAGGAAAAAGAGACGGCCTCTTCTCACTTGTACCCTGTGATAGAACAAGGGGGAATGGATGTAAGCTGAAGCACAGGAGGTTCCACCTTAACCTGAGGAGGAACTTCTTTACTGTAATGGTCCACAGAGCACTGGAACAGGCTCCCCAGAGAGGTTGTGGAGTCTCCTTCTCTGGAGATTTTCAAAACCTGCCTGGATGTGTTCCTTTGTGATTATATGCTAGATTATATGGCCCTGCTCTGGCAGGGGGGTTGGACTTGAAGATCTTCAAGGTCGCTTCCAATCCCTGACATCCTGTGATAATGTAGATGGAGAGGTGGTAAAACAAGAGTGGCTATTCTTCCCTATGGACTGGAATGTTCAGGAGTGCTGAGAAAAACTCCCAGCCCCATCAGAAGTGTCTTTAAGTAAAGCAAGAACACAGTTACCAAAACTGTTATGGGAAGCTGTGGGCTATGGAAAGACCAGCTGGCAATGAGCAAGGACAGGGTAGCTTGAATGGCTTAGGTAAAGAGAATAAGGGATGATGTGTTCAGTGTTCAGTCTTCACATGTAGGCAATAAACTTAGAAGAGTTAATAGAAGCAAGGAAGTTTCAAATGGAATGGGAAATACTGTCTATCGGGAAATACTGTCTATCAGAAAATATCTGTGAAATCTGCTGCAAAAATTTTAACAAATAGACATATTAGTCACTGCTGAGGATTTCTGTATCATCTGGAGTTGTCCCATGTTTCACCAGTCTGGTAATACAGATGTCCACTCATGTCCACGTAGTTAATGTTCATGAACCTTGGGATAGAAGGTCACAATATTCCTTCACATCCACAGAGAGGCAACTGCCCCATAATACCTCTGGGACTCTGTGGAAAACCTTTGTTCCCTACGCATCTAGTCTGCATGAATTTTTTTATATCCTTAACTAATGCAAGCTGAAGACTCTAGACTGGCTCAGGTCAGCTGTCATAGTAATCCCCCTGCCCACTGTCAACTTCCAATGCTAAAGGGGAAAAGAAATCCCCTCAGTGCAGTTCAGAGCCTGTATCTAAGCTAACAGAACAGTACTGTACACAGCTGAGAGTCCAGGACAGTGAGTTAAACAGGCAGGGAAGAAGACTGAGAGGACAAATTATGAAAAGTTGGGTTTGTTACTGGTTCTGCTTAGGAAGTAGAGAAAGTCTGCAGTGTAGCCCCATAGGGTCCATCCCTGTTGTAAAACAGATGTGTCCCAGCATGATACCTGCTTTCATTATTCCCACCTGCACACAGGTACACATACAGACATTCTGCCTTTGCCTTGCTTGAGGCAAAGAAAGGATGGTGCCCAAATCATGCCTGGTTTATATCTGGTCATTGCCCAGTGCATGGCCTGTGGCAATTACTTCTGGATGCTTGGCTTTCAAATAAAGCAGTGATCTTTCAAAATAGTTCAGGGTATGCCTCTGTAATATGAAATAAGATACCAAGACACACCATTAAAACTCCCAATTTATCATTTTTACACTTCCACAAAAAGTCTGTCATAAAAGTAAACATAGGCAGGAAAGATCCACTGAAAATGCCATAAAATTTTCACTTACTACATATATACAGCACAGTCAGTCTTAAAGGCAGTAATCTGCCTTGCAGACTGGCATAATGCATGCAATACAAAGTCCACTGGCAGCATTTTGCGACCGATATGGGTCAGGCTTTTGAGATTTTACATCTTTATCCCCCCAAAAGGTAAAAACTAAGCTTAAAGTAAGTACATATAAATAAATATTTGCTGTTTGCAAGTATTTCTATCATGGACACAAATGACTGTTATCTCCCTCTTGTTTGTGCATATTCTGCACATTTAGGAAAGATGAAGAAGTAAGTAAAACTGCTTTATGTAGTCTTCTGTTTATATCATAAAAATATATGACTCCTTCGATACAGGGAAGCATCTTATAGATAGTCTTCAATGTGCATTATGTACTACTATTTAGTAAGCAGAAGTATAATGAACAGCAAACAATTAGAAAACAAAGCACAATACTTTTTTTAAAATCAAGCCTCATTATTTAAAACATAAGGAAAGACTATGAAATACATCCTATCAAAAATTATTAGAAAAGAAAAAGCATCATTTTTCCCTCTATTCCATATTTTCCATGTATCAAATCAGGTAATGTGAAAGTATGGCCAGGACACTGCACACTTTTTTGTGTACAATTCCCAGTATTTCAGAGAAATTTTGGAGTATTTTACACCTTATTGTGTCTCAGTTTGTATTTCCTTAACTAATCCTAGCATTCACACTTGTATTTATAATAAATCAGTTTATATATCCCTTGTTAATATTTGCTTAGGGCTTATGTTGATTTCACAATACATGCAATTTTCTGGCTCCATCTTTATCTTCAAGGATTAGATTGAATTGAGCAGCCCTGTAGTAATTTAGTTTTATCTTGTGCCTTACAGTTTTATGTTCTTGTAATAGCACTTCCTTTCTCTATTTTATTTAATTAAATATATCTTATTTCACAATGACAACATTTTTATTTTTCAGTTTATTTGTTAAACAGCTGCCATTATGACAAGACTTTGTGGTGAGAGAACACTTATTTTAAAGAAATTTAGAACAGAAACTGTCAAGTGTAGAGGAGAGGAAAAGATTTGAACTTGACATAAGTGTGCTTTGAAATTAAATTTTAATTGCTTTGGATTCTCTGGCTGGAATCGGGAGCTAAGTAGCTATATTCAGATTACCTCTCTTCCATTTGTTTTTTGGGGTTTGTTTGTCTTTTATAAAAGAAGTGCTTTCTGAAAACAAATGTGGCTAAATCTTTGCCAAGTTACACTGGAAGTCTTGTGACTATTTTTTATCTTTGGCTTCACTTACACTAAAATAGCAGGTAAATGTTAATTCTTTTTTTCAAATCCATCATTTTAACACTACACAGTTAATTTTGATGCTGCTGAGGTCAAGGCTACTGACAGCACATCCATAATAAAAAGCAATGGGTTTAAACACAAGGACTCATACTTCCCCAGCCTTCTTTAGCTTGAATCGGCGAACTGTTTTGATAAAACCAAATGTTGTGCAGGTGCACTGAGTCCCTGTTGCAGAGGATGTTAAACAGGTTTGATCCTAAATTGACTAGTATGTGCAAAGTGGTTGTATTTACTCACTGGCAGCTTCTTTGGTAAATAGTCTGGCACAGCACAGAGTAAGCATGTTTAGCTTCGAGTCCTTTTTAGATCTGCAGCTGTGTGTGCTTATCTCCATTCTTAATGGAAACCCCCAAATAAAATGGATATTAAATTTCTAAAAGAGTAGCTTGCATCATCGAAAGTCTCATCACATTTTCTTCATGAAGTGCCTTTTCTTTCTGGGTAGACTCATCTGAAATTATGATGAATAGGGGGTTTCTATTAAACAAAAGAATTCTTATAGCAGGGAAACCCCTATTCCTAACTCCTCCTGCTTGATCTCCTGACAAACCACATGTAATCTTTTACTCTTGCGCTTCTAATACACCAGACACCCTCTCTCTGTCCTCAAAGCCCCGCTGGTGGCTTTTATGGATAAAACCTTTTCCTCCTGCTCTCACCACCAAGCATGCATACCTGTGTGTTCTTATCAATTGCCTCACATATTCTATCAGTGTAAATTAAGCTCACAGATCCTAGGAGGGACCTGACATTTGCAGGTTTTTGCAAATTGTGTCTGACTGTGGTCAGAAGTAGGTTAACTCGGCTTCTTTGTGCTATTCGATTGGTACAAAGTAACTGTAATCCCTGACTTCATAAGGCCATCTCTAGTCAGACACCACTGCCCAGGTACTGTAAAACCCTACTCCAGACCACCTCAGCTCAGCTTTTGTGCACTTAAGGAGTCTGATCACCGAGCACATACCTCTGCTCTAACACAGATCTGTTAGACTTAAATCCATCCCTGCCTGAAAGACCTCTGATTTATTAAGAAATGCTTCTTACCCAGAAGCATTAACACATTGTTGTGAAGACACATTGCAGAGGTGTAAAAATACATTAATAACATGAAAAAGGTGAGCAAGAAACAATATTTTCCTATGTGTTCTTCACATGAACCAGGGAAACCTGAAACTCACAGGCTTCAGGTTTAAAACAAATTAGTTATTTATTCATTAAGTAAAAGTTGTAAAACTTTTTGTCATAGTAAGACAATACTTTCCCACAGTGTTTTCAGAAAAAAACAAAAACATATTTCTACTAGGTTTGACTACAGGAAATATGCAAATAGTTTTGGAAATTACAAGTGTACTTGGGGCTGAGTAATACCTTATCCAAAATTCTCTCCTACTACATGAAGAAGGAGTAGTGGTGCAAATCAGAATGCATGATGAAGGTAACATTCCTTGTTTTGATATGAAAAACAAGGTAAATACTATAAGGATGTGTATAACTCATTTCCTTAATGCAGTGTGAGCTGGGACATGGCTTGAAGAGAAAATCAAAGTGCTGGGATTGGAATAATGGAAAAAATACAAGTAGAATGCAGAATATGTGCTTTTCATAGTTTTCTGCTTTAAAAGTATGCTAGGGTGACTCTGTAATGCCTTTAAAGATATTTTTCATTCTGTCTACCTGTTTTTGATAGATCAGTGTTTTTTCACTCTTGCACAATGGTAAGCTTACTTGACTCGTTATTTGGCCTTGTTTTTAGGAATAAAATATTTGTGAGCAGAATATGTTTTCTTTTGGGTTCTCATTCTTTCAAAGCAATGCCCAGCAGCAGTACAATCACAATATTATGTCTAACAATAATCATATGCAGTCATATCCAATCACACTAGCTACATGTCGGAGCAACTACAGACCGTTGGAAATGTGGGGAAATGTCAAACCATATTAAACTGTCTAGAAAGAAAAAGGAAGAGGTTCACAGCTTGATGAGGAAAATTAAAACCTTGCTGAACCATGCTGAACACCTGAAAATATCAAAGAACAGAGGACAAATGGGGAAAAGGCTGGAAAGTTATGAAATGCAAAAAGGAATAAGGTTCAGTAGCATAATAAATTATATGAAATAGCAAAGAAAGTAAAGATAAACAATCTAGACCTATTTTTTTAGTAGTTCATGGCCTTCAGTAAGCTACCAAAATGGCTCTAATTGAATCTAGAATATTGTGTACACTTTTAATACTTGAGTTTGAGCTAGACAAAGAGGCCAAAGAGTTTTGGGGATACAGTCCAATTCCTACAATATATTTCTGGACCAGTTGCAGCATGTAAATTCAAGAGAGTGGTTTAAACAGTCCATTATTCAGCAGTGGTTTGCTTTAAAGTCAGTGAAGAGCTCGTACATAAGTAGAAAACTATGACTGCTTATGTCAGGGATTACACTTGATGGTCTCTATGCAAGATGCCTGTGTCTGGCAGCCTTAGATACTGAAAAGTCTGAGCATGACACCATGTTCTTAACGAAGGTTCCGTAACATACGCACAAGTCCTGCTGTGATTATCTAGGATAGACAGTTTGTGTTCAACCCTCTTGCAGAAAGAAAGCCACTTCCTTCTGGGTCATGGGTGAACTCTATTAATCTACATTGGACATCTGTCCATTGCCTAGACACCCAGAGCCATGACGCTGGAACAGATAGATACTATATCTATGCTAACTGGCATGCATATATCCTTCTAGTTCAGGGCTTTGGAAGGAGTAGAAAATGGGATGTAAGGCACATTGCCTGCACAAGGCTGCTGTAGCAGACCATGTTCTCTGAGGTTCATACCAAAAGTAGGAAGCAGTCAACACCAACAGTGCAGAGTACTTCAAATGCACTTGTGGTACCTTCACTAAGTCTGGAAATGGTATACCACTCAAGAGACAGCTTCCACTTTAAGATCTTTTAAATTATTATAATTTTTGTATCATTGGAAGTCTGTGAGAAATTCAGGCTCCAGAAATCTAGTGTGAAGATAAGGTCAAAATGTCTCTCCAGAAATGGAGGGTCATCTATATCAATCTGAAAAGCTGAAAAACATGAAACAAAAGGTGAACAGGGGAAAAAAAATGGAAGTGATACAAGACCATTTAATTTAAACAAGATTCTTAACATTAAAAAAGAGAAAACTGAGCTAACCATCAGGGAAAACTTCCTGCTTGTGAGAGACATTAAAGTGATTCCAAAGGAAACATTTGGGATGTTAAAAAACTGATTGAACCAAAAAAACGAAGAAATATACTGCTAAGAACAGTTGCAGGGCAATGAACTGATTGACCTAATAGCTCTTTTCCATTTCTTACATCTATGATTCTGTGATTCTAAATATATATTCAGAATTCAACAAGAAGCAGTGAGACTGTAGAGACTTTGAAGAACATAAGTGGAAAGTTAGTGACAGATGAGGTTGATTCTGCTGCAGGCCTAAATGAATTCCTCACCTCATTATTCATTGGAGGGGGAAAAAAAAAAAAATAAAGAAGGTAGCATCTCCGGGACTGAGAGACATTCTCCTAGAGGGGAAACTAAATGTTAAAAGGCTTTGCTATTGCACTGGAGAAGATAATAAAGCAATTAGGGCTGTTACATTTGACAAAGCACCAGGCTCAGATGAATTGTATCCCACAATCCTGAAGGAAGTAACAAAGGAAAAAGGAAAGCCTTCAGCAAAGGTTTTTGACAAGCCACTAAGGAGTGTTGTCATACCCAAGGACTTAAGAGGTACTAAAGCTATTCCCAGATTCAAGAAAGAACCAATGGAAGATTCAGGAGACATGACCTCTAAGTCTCACTTCAGCTGAGAGAAAAATACTGGAAATATAATTATAGGACCAAGTTGAAGTAATTTTAATGTATAATGCAGGTAACAGAAAATCATGAAAAATCTGCATGACATTTTAGCATGTTATGGGAGTAGCAGACCACAGTGAAAGATTGATCTCATTCATACATTTGTCACAGTGGTATATAAAAGAAGAGAAGCCCCTGTATTAACTATGATATGAATGGATGTGAATAAATATTTTCAGTTCAGCAGTATGTTTCCTTAAAGGCTGTCAAAGTAGAGCTACTTTAGAAGTGCAACATTACAGAAAAATGTATAAAATCCTAAAAGGGAGAGATGAAGCAATGTATCCCTGTGGTTAAAGACATTTGATGAGTTTGGTTACTGTAGTCCCATCTACATTACAATCTTCTATAGATAGATCAGACCATAATAGATCTCAAACACGCCAAAGTACTACTAATGCAATCGGTCAGCACCTAGCTCAGCTCAGGCTACAAAACCTGACTGATGTCTTGGTAAATACTTCAGCAATCCTGCCTACAGTCAATTGTTATCACAACTGCATTACCCCAACTGGGATTAACTAGTTTAAAGCTAGCTGAGGCAAGCCTGTAAAAGCAGTGATATCTGTAGACGTGTGCCTAGACTGCTGGACTTCTGTCTTTTCAATTTAGTGAATCCTTCTCTGAAGCTTAAAAAAAACAATGCTACTTAAATCCTTTATGTCTTCAGATGTAAACTTGTAAAACAGAAGTCATGAGAACTGTATTCTCAAGACCATAAATAAAGCATTAAGACATACTGAATCTTGAGTCTACCAGCTCTAGATTTTCATTATCTGTAGGCTGTGCCTGTGCTCACATTCCTTCAGGAAACTGTTTTCTCTTTGCCTTCATCCTTTAACACCATTATTTGTCTCTTACCCCTTTTCTTTTCCTTACCCACTTCCAGTTTTCCCTTCAGGAATCCCCTGAAAACCTAGACATAATCCCTGACTGAATCTGTAATCATGAGCAAGTTATAAAAATTCCAGGTATCCAAATATGTTATTCCTTTGTTACAGGGTGTTAAAAGCGTCTGTATATAGAATGTAGTATGATTTATTCTCTTTCTAGGGTTTTGTGTTTTATACCATCAAGTAGCATGTAGACTTTTAAAAAAATTGGCAAGAGGACTGGTGAAGAAAATAGTCTTTAACTTAGCTTAAAGAGCACAGAAAAAAAAAGTCTGGCTTCTTGATCCATTGAAGATAATAGGAGCTGTGTCTTTCTACAGAATACATGATATTAGGTTACTTAAAAGTGGAAAAAGAGGATTTCTTCTTATACTAAAAGAGGATTCTTCTTATACTAAACTCTTTTGCCACCCACAACAGTTTTTTAACTGACCTAAATGGAGATATCCCGCTTCTGTAGCTTAAAAGGTCAAGATTTTATGTGTGGGATCACTTCACATTCTGTTTACAATTTCAAAATCTTGCCATGATGTGAAAACTTGTGGGGAACTTAGAAATAACTTTGTTATTAACAGGAATATTTTCATTAGCTTGATCAGGATTTTTTTTCCCTCTTTGCATCCTTGAAAGCCTTTTTATTTCATCTCTCAGCACTCCTCTCCTTCACTTCCTCACCCCCTTCTCCCTTCTTATTTTTTCTCTTTAGTTGTCAGGGTTTTGTTTGCTTATTTGCTTGGTTTTCAAGTAGGTGCCAGGCATTTTAGTAGAAGGCTGACTCTAGCTCTGCAAAAAGCAATTTTATTTTGTTTATGTGCCTGTAAACACCTGTTCCAGATGGACAATTTAGGAGATTGTTTGGGATTTGGCTTTTGTGGCACTTTGCCCTGAACAGAGCAGAGTATTTCTAAGAACTGTCTGAGCTGTGTCTTTTCATCCAGCACACACAAAAGGCTACCTCCTGAAGGTAAAACTGAAGTCACCAGGGTTCCACTGGTGTGACTAAAACTATCATTTGGCCCAGAGCTTTCTTCATATTCACAGGGATAGATTCTGCCTGTGAAAGCATATATGCCACTTTAAATGAAGCCAAATGAAGTTGTGTAGGGAAAGAAAGAAAGAAAGAAAGAAAGAAAGAAAGAAAGAAAGAAAGAAAGAAAGAAAGAAAGAAAGAAAGAAAGAAAGAAAGAAAGAAAGAAAGAAAGAAAGAAAGAAAGAAAGAAAGAAAGAAAGAAAGAAAGAAAGAAAGAAAGAAAGAAAGAAAGAAAGAAAGAAAGAAAGAAAGAAAGTCCCTAGTGCTCTTGTGAGCTTTTAGCTTTATAGTGCAACCTGTGCAGAAGGATTAAAAGGATATAATATGTAGCATGCAGAGGAATGACTAGAGGGCATGAAACCATCTGCAAATGTTTGAAAGATGTTTGCATACCCCTTAGAATTTTTTTTCCTATGTTACCAGAGAAATTTCCAAGAAATAGTGGGTCAAAGTTAAAAAAAGGGAAACTTAAAATAAATTTCTGGAAAATGTTTCTGACAATGAGATTGTCTGTATAGTTTATAAAGCAAGAGCAAAGTGACAAGCAGTAGGCAATGCAATACCAAAAACTTCTGCTGTTTAGTTTCACCAGGGTAGCCCAAACTTCTCATGACATCTAGGAAGAGATTTAGGAACGTAAAAAGGGGGTGAGAGTTTCGTTTTCTGGGGAGTGGTCTAATGTGAAATCATCATCCTAGAAACCCTTAACAGTGCTCAAATTCTTTCCTTTAATTGATGTCCTTCTAGCCTCATGACTTCTGCAATCTTGACTGCTCAAGAAATAAGACGGTCATCAAGATCAGGAAAGATTGGACACACTGGGGGTTCAACACTCAGGAGAAGTCAACTAAAGAAGTTGTTTAACTGCATACTAATGACAAAAGTACAGTAAGTGAATTGATAAATAGCAAAGGAGAGAAAGAAGAAAATCCTACAAGTAAAACTAAAAACTGCCAGAAGTCACAGTAGTAGACAGCAGTAGATGTCCAAGTGGTCACAATGAAGGTTGTTTGTGTAGGTATCAGACAATGAGTGAGTTGTGTGTTGATGGTATAGGCAGTTCATGGCTTATTGGACAGGAATGAGAAATGTGCAGGTAGGAGAGGAGACAGTCAAAAAACAAGATAAGTTAACAAGATCAAAAGTGAAATAAGTTAACAAAATAAAACCATACCACCATACCCCAGAATACATACAACTGATTTTCCTGGCTCAGTTAGAGCTGTACTGACTTCAAACTCTCAGTTTGATAGCAATGACCAATGGACTCCAAAAGACACTACAGAGATTTAAAAAAAAAAAAAAAGCAACCCACAAAACAAATACCATAAGACCACTTCTGTTATTGGAAGACTACATTTGCAGTAATCATAAACAAGAGCTTTCTGGAGCCAGAAAACCAGATCACAGTAAGCATTCCCATGTGTTTTCAGGATCTGCTTCAAAATAAGACCATGTAAAAAACAGTCAGTAATAAAATCAATCAAACAAATAAAAGAAAATAAAATCTGTAACAGTCATATTTAATTTTAAAGGGCAACTACAAAAAAGTGAAGTGAGTTGAAAAAACATCAGGAGTATGTAACATCAAAATTGTTTGCAAGTGGTACTATTGAGGTTTTTTTACAAAATATAATAAAAGTTCAGGATAAGCAAACAAACAAAAATGCACCTCAAAACATATAAGAAAAAACCTCAGCACGGATAAATGGTAAAGGAGTTTATTGAAATCAAAAATCCTTCAGAAGAACTGAATTTGTTTCTATTTAAGAAAAATAGAAACAAAATAGAAAAGCCTCAGGAAGCTGAATGAAGAATTGTAATAAGACAGGAAGAAAATATTTTGAAAATAAAAACTTGTTAATGACATAGAAGTTAATCATAAAACATGTCAGAAACAGGAAGCTTTCTTCACCAGTGGATGATCAATGTGCATAAAATACCATTTGGAAAGTACAAGGTCAGATGATGTGTATAGGAATAAGCCTGAAGAACTGTCTCAGACTAACTGGACAATGACAGACATTTCAGAATAAAATCAGTAAACAATATTAACTGTTTGCTATGATCTTCAATCTGATATTGCTCAATTAATGAGTTGTATCTAATCCCTTAACTATTTCCATAGGTGGCAAATCTACTAACAGTCTCTACTAGGGTTTGCAGAGTGATCAGATGAAGAAGTGACCAGTAACATGTATCCTGGAGTTTAGAAAAAATCGGAAGGAAAAGCAAAAATCATGACAGCAGTAAATATGAAATGCCTGGGAAATGTCAACACAATTTCTAAGTAGAGAAGCTGTGTCTCAGAACAAGTTCTTTGTGGATGCCTAAAAAAAATGTGGAAAACGGTGATCCAACCTCTTCAGCACTCTCCGATTTCCAAAAGCCATTAGCATGATCCTTCACAAAAGCCTCTTAAAGAAACTGAGCTGTCTGGGTAAGAGGGAAGGTCCTCTTATGAATTAATACCCAGCATAAGATAGGAAACAAAAGGTAGGAATAAATGCTTAGTCTTCACAATGGAGAAAGATTACTAGAGAACTTGCACTATTCAGCATATTCAAAAATGATCTGTAAAAGGAGGTAAATAAAGAGGTAAAAAAGGCTGCGGATGATACAAAATTATGCAAGATACTTAAATCTAAAACTGACTGTGAGGACTTGCAGAAGGAGCTCATGGCGCTGAGTTGAATAGGCAATAAAATGGAAGATGAAATTCAATGTTGATAAGTGCACATGGGGAAAAAAATAACCCTAACTATACTTACAAAATGATGGGCTGTAAATAAGCTATTACCACTCAGGAGAAAGATCTTAGAGTTACTGTGGATAGTACTCTGAAAACATCAACTCAGTGCTCAGCAGCAGTCAAAAAGGCAATAGTATTGTAGGAATTACTAGGAAAGGGGAAGGACAAAAGAGACATTGGTTTTGTGCTACTATGTAAATGCATGCTGTGCTTGCATCTTGAATGCTGCTCGCAATTTCAGCCACCTCAAATCAAAAATATTATAGCAGGACTTGAAAAGATACAGAAAAATTCAGAAAAGGCAATTAGAAGTATGGCCTGTCTCTTCCATGAGAAAAGGCTGAGCTGACTTAGACCTGGTTAAGAAATAAGATGGTTATTGAGTGAGTGAACAGAGTTACATACATACATACAGGGATACCAGTGAAATGATTAAATAACAAGTTTAAGCAGAAAGAGTTGCTACTTTGTACATGACATGTAAATAAACTTTGGCAGTTTTGCCATTAAATGAGGTTGAGGAGCAACTGATATGGGTTTTTTTACACAGATTTGAAAAAATAACAAGTCCAGTGGTATGAGAGCAAAAGCTGCTTCAGAAACCCCCTTGCACATTGGCTGTGTAGCCAGGTGATATATCAGGGAATGGACTGAGTTTTTGTGGTCATCCCTGATCAGGGTGATGTCGGAAATTAGAAAAATTACTTAATAGACCGTTGGTCTGAATCACTCTTACATTACAGGAGACAGAAAGTGCTTCCCCCATGGATGGTCTGCAATGCGGTGGTTAAGACACTGTGCTGGAAATTAAAAATTGTAGGTTCAAAACCCATCAAGAAGAGAAAGGTCCAGACTGTAAGTCCCCACTTACAGGATCAGATACAACTACCCATGACAGCCAGGACATGAAAAGGACTTAGCACTATTTGTCCTCCCTTGTGGAGAAGTAGAGATTAATGACCTTCCTAAACCTGGGCTACAACTAAACAGCGATAGGAAAGTGGTGCCTTTCCCCTCTCTGTCCATAAAAGATGTTTATAAGGAACCCACTGAGTCTTAGGCTTGTAGAAATTGCTGCAGAAAAGGCAGCCTGCATTGCTACCTGGTGTTTGGGTACTCTCTGTACCAGAAGGTTATCTGCATCTTACCTTTCATTTTGGGGGACAGTGCTGTCATCCATGGATAAATGAAACACACCAGAGCACAGACATCCTTCTTTTTGTTTAATACAGGCAGCAAAAGTGGGCTGTTATCCTACATGTATCTCAGCTAACAGAACAACAGTCATCTCCTTGCCCTGCTTTTTAAGATCAGAGCAGAGGAGTGTCAGGATACAGATTCCTCTGCCTTTCCAGGATCTGGATGCAATTATGTTTTGTTCCCAGACCCCTTCTTACTATCTCTCCCTGCACTTTCACTTCTGCCTCTTCCCCATCTGACTACCTGCCTCCAATCTGACCTTTTTCAGTATATAGAAAACAGTGCCCTCTTATACCAGCTGAGCCAGCTCCTCACTCTCCAGATCTAAGGGGAGAAAAAAACAAACCTGAACAAAACAAAACAAAACAAAGAGAGAAAACTAAACAGGCTACACCTTTTTCACAATGTTGGAGCAGGAGGAGAATCAGCATCAAAATCAGAGGAGACCACATTAACAAGAACAGGGTTTACTATCATATCTCTGACGCTTCTTTACATTTAAACATATCAGAATTTTTCTTTTCACAAAATTCTATCTCCAACCACTGCAGCAGCACAATCAGAAAGATGTAGATGTGCATTGCCTGAACCTTCTTTTTTAAGTTTTTATCTATTCTTCTTAACCTGTTGGACCTCCTGCCAAAACTGTACATGAAGATGCACAAGAGACAAAACATGCATACTGTTTCCCTGAAAAGGTGGCAGTCTCAGGATACAAATAAACAGTGTTTAAAAAACCCCTCCAAAAAGGGAGTGTGGATTTGCCTTTGCATGCTTCTGCAAGACTGCGTGCAGGCTCAGCTACTGTTTTGCAAGAATAGCTTTCATATATAATATAAGATCAAAGATCTCTGGGGATAAGTTACACCTCATTACATTTTCAATACCATGATCCCTCTGAGACACTACCTTATAGTGTCTTGAATAGCCCTAGTGTTTAAGTTCAACAGTGTTGCCTGGTAGGTCACTTCACACATTTATGTTCTTTTGAATAGAAAAGTGTTTCCTCACATCTCCTCCAAATGTTGTTCGTTTGTTTTGGTTTTATTTTTCTTTTTAATTTCTATTTTTACTTTCTTTGCCCTATTATCTGTGCATGCCTGAAAATAATAACTTGGCTTGACATACTCTCTACCATTTAGATTTTAGACTTCCCCCTCACTCTCCCTAATTCTAGACTACTGTAGATTTATGTGGTTTTTTTTTTTATTCTGCATTCATATCATAGTTCATTGCTCAGTAGTAATAGAATTGGTTTTCCTATCCCTGTTTTGAAGTATTACAAAATTCTTATACTGCAGTGGCCAAAACCACAAAATAATAGTTCAGCAGTGAGAACACTAGAATCATATTATTTCATTCAAGTATTTTCTTTTTTTTTTCTACTGCATTCTGCACCCTTCATGAAGCTGGAAATAAGCCTGTTTCCTATGGATGTAATTTAAAAACAAATAATATTTTTATGTTAGGAAATACAATCTTGCACAGATATGAAAAAAAAAATCTAACATCTAGGAATGTCCATTTATATTGTGATTTTATGATCACATCCTATACCTTGCTTTGGAGCTAATACAGACCATAAAAGGTGCATAAGGGTTTATTTTCCATTCTGTTGAAGCCTGTGATTGATAACATACCACTTCTAATAGTGGTCTCAGGATCAGGGAGAAACACATTTTTCTCCCCGCTCCAGCTCCTTCCCATCCCCTTGGCAGCTGTGTGTGCTGCTGGGGATTGCCCTGCACAGCCACTGTGCTTTCCATCAGCCACAGCTGTACTGCACACCCAGCCATCAGGACACACCATCCCTGCAGCTGGAGAGACCACAAATTTGCCTTAGTCATAGCCAGGGAATGTTGGCAATTTAAATTCCTAGCCCTGTCTCTAAACAGAGCTGTGGGACATCTACAGAGTAATTGTGGTGGGGTCTCTAACAGTCAACTCTGTTGGGATGTGCTCTGACATGTGAAAAAACCTCCTGTGCTTTAATCACTGCTTATTATACTAATAGCAATCACATCAGGTTGCCATCTCCCTTATCTGTCTGGTCTATCCATCTTTTCCCTTACCTCCCAGATAAAATAATAAGCTCTTTTGGGGAAGATGTCATCTTTCACATGCATGTTGCCTTAGAATTAGAGAGCCCCAAATCCCTGATTTGGATCATTGGTGAGTAAGATTATGTGAATGTTGCCAACAATCAATACAGCTAGATAGAGTTAAGGGAAAATGTTTATCCCTTAAACTTGAAAGAATGTCTGGGCAGGAGTTTGGATGGATTAATCACAAATAGTGCAGTTTTAGATGATGCTGAAACTAAACATTAATTTAGCAAATGGTTCCAACTCAGATAAAAACACTGTTTTCTGAAAATGTCAGTGTGATTCATTTTAGTGTTCCCTAAATGTTTTGCTTTTTAGGCCAGACTAGCCATAGGCTTTACATGACTTTCACAAGGCTAGTAAGAACAGGATAAAGAAGTCTTTATATGCTTTACTATACTATTAAGGCACCCATTTAAACTGCCTCCCAGACTGAATCAATGAGCTTTCCTGTTTACCACCTTCATGATTAAATGCAAGTCAAAATTGAGATTGGGATTTTCTCAATCTCTCCAATTCTATTTACTGTAAAGTATTTATTCAATGAAGCAAGGAATGGAGAGGTTCTCCCTTTTCCACTGTTCCTCTTCCACAAAATCAATTCATTGAACATTTATTTTCACTTTCAGGTCAATGCAAACATTAGAATGTATTGGTTTGATTTATATTAAACACTGAAACAAAATAAAAGTAACACTTCACTGCAGAATACTAGTCAAAGTAGTAACATAACCCCCTGAAAATTGGAAACATATGCTGAGAAATCATTAATCCATAGGATATATATACACATCCAGAACAGGTGTGACTTAGTCTTATTATAGCTGGTGGGGCAAATGGAATGGATGAGGTTTTAATCAATGATTTGAAAGGAGAGAGAGAGAACTAATAATAAAGTGAAGAGTCTCTGTTGAGATTGTATGAAATTAAGTGTTCCCACAACTTGCTAAACCCTTTTGCTTCGCTGTCAATCAACTTCAAGACATTCACTTAGAAAATAAGAAAAAAATTAAGTTGTATTCAGAGTTTAAAAATATCTCTCAAGGCCATGCCTGTAATACACTTAGTAATTTCTTTGCTTCATAACATGACAGTTGCATGTTTCAATTAAATTGAAGTTACACACTAGGTCTCATCTCTTCTCCAAAGGCCCTGTAAACACAATACATTTCAGAAATAGTTTGCTTCTACAGGGTCAGAGTCAGAAGGATGACTCTGTCAATGGACTAAGTGTGAGGCTGATTTTGTCCTTAATCTGAGGGGCAGTAAAATGCATTTTCATTCTTTATAAAGTGACACATGAGAATAGTTTGGGAGGGGGAAGTTTGATATGGTTTGAAAGTAGAGGGTTTTTTTGTTACTATTTTAAATTGATCAACTAAGTGCAGTATTTGAAAAAAAAACAAGCAAGTTTTAAAGCACACTAAGAATTTCCAGTTTTGAACCAGAGACACCAGCCTTCCAGCTAAATAAAGGTAGAAAACAACTACTTTTGGGTTTAACTTGATTTTATTAATCAGCTAAAAACACTGAGAGAAAAAAAAACAAAACAGCTAGTAGCTGTAGAGCAGGAAAAGGAGGCACAATAATTACTGCACATAATAAAGTTAAATTCAGAACAGTGGTTCCTGAACCTGTACTTAGCTTGAAGGTTCCTGCTAATAAACAGTATAAAACTTCACCTGGTTATACCCTTAAAAAATCATGCCTACAATGATATTGTTATTTTAATTCATCAAGAGTGATATCCTGACTTATAGAAGCTTCCTGACTTCTGCTCTTAAAGACATTAGAGTTTGGCCTCTTTAGGTAAGATTGCACCTGTGTTTGAAACTGGTTGTGATGGTGCTTGTGATTCTTGCCCTCGGGAGCTTCTGTAGTGATGTTGCATACCATAATGGACACAACACCAAATACTCTCTCAGCCCCCTCTCTTGAAACTGTTCCATCTGGTATGGGAGAATTTGAGGTTCCCTGGACCAACCTAAAGAGATGTAATGCTACATCCCAATGTGGGAATCATTTTCTGCAAGAGACACATAGTTTTTGTCTCTTCTTTATTAACATATATATAGAGAAAATCTTATTTTTATAAGATAAGATACTCTCTGCAGCCAGAATAAGAAAGCCAGAGTCTTGCCATCCTTGGTGATCTCTCTGCATCATGAACCATTTTCATGGCACAAAAAGCCTAAATCTCCAGTATTAGCATGTAGATGGAGATACCTGTGTAGTGAATAGTTGGATTCATGCCACCATCTCATTTTACATAAGCCACTGAACTGTTCTATCACTTTAATGTTTCATCAGCAACTGAGGACCTTTAGGGAAAACTCTTCAATCCCATTAACTATCGAAGTCCCTGTGGAAGCCACCATCCTTGAAGAAATCATTTCATCATACCTCAGTTGTATAACTCCCATAGTATGTGCAGATCCCTCTACCAGCTTGTGACAAAAATCCAGTGAGCAGCATTAAAGCCTAACATCAAGACAATCATATAAATGATTTTCTAAGAAAAAAGTGATTATTCTCAGTCTCATGATGAGGATAACTCACTTGTTCTTCCTCTGCTTCCTCATTTTCCCCATCCCAATTAAATAACTAACTTGGTAAAAAAACCCTTTTTTTTTTTCCCCACTAACTATATGAAAATGGGTTTAATTAGAGCATTCAGTACTTGCCATACACAGGGCAGGCACATCTGAGGCATCTGCAGCAATAGCCCTGTGTATTAACATTTCAGAAATCTCTAAAAGTGGGCAAATGCATTGCCCTTCACTACAACAAATATTATTTAATAACTTACTTCATCAAGTGCCATCTAAAGAGTAAATAGGAAAATTGCATATTGTAGTGTAAGAGATTAGTGTTTGTCAGTCACAAAAATAGACTTAAATCCCACAATTCATCTGAAGAACCAGTTCAACATGGCCCTGCTTCAGAGTTTGAAAGGAAGTCATGGGAGAAATTGAAATATTACCTTGAATTCACATCCCAGCACAAATCTCAGCATGTTTCACAAGTAACATCTCTACTTTAAATAGGGGTAAACAGTGCCTATAACAAATTACAGAAAGCAGTGCAGAGCTTCTCAAACTGCTGCCAGCTCCAGCCAAAAAGTATTCATGATTAGGTTGACTTACTTGAGAAAAACACCATACAATGCAGCTATGCAGATTTCAGTTGCAAACAGGCTCTGGGCAAAGAGAACGAGTTTTTTTGCACCATTTTCCTTAGCATTAGCAGTCTATGGATATCTCATGTGGAACCAGCTCAGGCAGATGAGACTACATCTACCAGGCAGCCATAACAGAGGACAACCACAGCTTCGAGGCAGATATCAGACTTGAACTCAAAACTGATCCCAAGAAATTACTGAATACTTATGAATCCTGAATAAAAATATTGGTTTCTTCTGGATTTAGATTAAATTCTGCAGGGTCTAAAAGCTTGATATCTTCCCATGACATAGCTGTGAAAAGATGGTGCTGGTTGGCTCCAGCTGCCACCAAGGATGGATAGGGGTGATTATCATGAAGGAGAGGGTAGTCGTCAAACAGGCAACAGCTGCAGAGAGAGAGACAGGAGCTCAGCGTGGAGCAGGCGTGGGAGAGGAAATGTATTTAAACTAAACTGCTGAATCTTCTGAGAGCTGTTTCTTCTTTTCTAGAAATTGCCACCACTGCTGAGCAAATTCATCAGCTGAGTGACTAATGGGAGAAACCCCTAGAGACAGAGGTACAACTGAGCCAAAGCTGTTTCCCATAAAGCCCTATTCAGTGCCTGTTTGTCTCATATATGACTGCTTAAAATATCCTTCATGGGAAAGCAACTGACAATTATAATTTCTCCATATATCTTTGCACTCTGCATTGTCTTGCCAAAAATAGGTAGCCTCTCTCTTCAGCCTCCTTCCTTCAAAACCACCTCCTTTCTTTTTTCAATTACTTAGTGAATGAAAATGTCATTTTTCTGATTTTTTCATATCACTCTTTCTAAAGGGAGACACTTCTTATTTTTCCATGCATCATCGGAAGTGATGTCAGCCTCAACTGGAGCATAAATCCACAGCTGAAGTTTCAGTTTACCCGAAAAAGCAGAAGGAGCAGATTAGAGGCTGAAGTGCATTTTGTTACCATAGAAATCAAGTAACAAGAGACTTCATCTCCTGACTTTGCTCCAGGAGGGGGGAGTCACATTTTCCAAGCCTGTGAAGGGACAACTAGGCCAGTCCATCATGATGCAACCAGTGAAATTGGCTTTATGGTGCCTTCTATTACTCGAGGTTTTAAACCTCTGAGAGGGCACAGCGAGCAGACAGGTATTTTGTTCTCAAAATAGGAAACACGGACACTATTTGCTGTCTTACAAGATCTTTCCCTTTTCTTTCTGTTGCTGCTTGTGACCTTCTGTATTTCCACAGTGCTCCCTGTTTTGAACTTAGGTTTCCAGTGGCTTTTGCCTGTCTCTGATCTCCTCATTTTAGAGTCTATCTTATCTACATCACTTGATTTTGTACATTTAGTTTGGCTTTTTATTGAGAACAGAGGGTGAGGTGATGTACTAGACAAGACACTGCACCGTTGTTTAGAGGACTTGCATTAAATCTGGCTCAGGCCCTGAAGAACAGTAAGTTGTTTCATTTCCCTGAAGGTCTCCTTATCTTTTCAAGTGAGACTGTAAATTCCCCAAGCAGGGACATGCATCCATTGCCTATGTGTGTACCATCATTAGGAAAAAGGTCTCAATTGCACTTGTATGTGGTCACCATGCAATCAAATTGGACATAGTATCAAATGTCACCCAAACAAGGCAGGGCTTTCCATATGTAGTAGCCACTGATTTCTTCAGAAAATGCATACTTTGTGAACTTCAAAGGAATATTATACTTTCTGTAAGATTGCGACATGACCCCAAAAGCCCTCTGCCCCATTTGCTTTTTGCCTCTGGCCATGTCTGCATCTCACCAAAAAACTAAGATAGGTAATGAAGAAAATAAAATGGGTATCATATTTAATAGATATGACAGCAAGTTTTAAAATGATAAGCTCAAATTTTTGTTTTAACCTGTAGTATACAAACTCCTCACTGCAGATACCTACATGCAGCGTTGGCTGCTTTTTTTAGGGTGTGAAATTTTGCAGGTGGCCTCTGAGAATGAGCTGATAGGAGCTATTGAAGGCCTGACTGTGATTAGCCTGGCAGCCCACACAAGCTAGCAGCACTTAATACACCCAGGTACTCAGAAAGGCTTAATAGCTAGGACTGAACTCAATGCTTTACTCACGTGGGTTACAGTGAGTTTTGACTGCAAGAAGAGCTTGTTTGTTTCCTCCTGCAAAATACAGTGTAAATAAAGTTCCAGTCACCTGATACCACAGAGGGAGTTCATGAGTTGGTCCCTGGTTATTTAATATGACAGTATTAAGTAACAGAATGGTGGAAAAAGGAAAGGGAAAGGAAGGGAAAGGAAAAAGGAAAGAAGGAAAGGAAAGGAAAGGAAAGGAAAGGAAAGGAAAGGAAAGGAAAGGAAAGGAAAGGAAAGGAAAGGAGGAAAGGAGAAAATATTTCTGATTAAATTATGGAAATGTGAAAGGAAGTTAAATATTTAGATTTTTTAAGGGTATCTTCAAAATAGCTTCCCAAAGTATAATAGAACCTGTACTAAAGGGCCTAGCAAATATACTAATTTTAATTGATATTTCTTGGATTGAACTCAGTATACATTTAAATGGTCTGTAACAAGTAGTTTAGGAGTTTCAGTGTACCATATGACATATTTTATTTTTTTATTACTACTGACATGTCAACAGATTTGAGGAAAATATTTTTTTAGTATGCACAGCTGCTATCAATTTGGATAATGACAGTCCATCATCATTTTTTGTGTGTACAAACAAAGGGAGTGAATGTTCATGCAAAATAGGGAGTGTGTATAATTCCCATTCATAAACCATTTGCAGACTGTACAGGGTCAAGACAAAAATTATTATTTCAGTTTCTGGCCTCAGCAGTACAGATGCAGAAATAGAATGCTTTTCTTGTCTTGGTAAATGTAATTTTTGTGAACTGTGTCGTCATGATAGCAAATAGAAATAAGAAAGAGACCCTCAGAGTTCTTATTACAGTAACAGCACATCCTGTCAGCATAAACATTTACTGTATATTTCCACTGCTCTACTTTTTATGACGTTCTATTTCTGACTTTCTCAGTCTGTCCACCCGCCCAAGATCAATGATGTTCCTGCACGATTGTTGCTAGTGGCTGCTCACTAAAAATGTAGCTGGGTAAGCTAATTTTCTTTCTTTCCTTCTTCATTACTCTGCAGAGGAAGTTTAAGTGTAAGATTCTTCATCTATCTCCATACCTGTAGGTAGTAAATTTTAAGGTTAATGGTAAGAAAATGTGAATATTTATGACACTTCCTCATTAGCACAAAACTTGCACTGGATTTCCCATGGCTCAATTGAATTACTTAAGCCTTATTTTAAAAGGCAATTGTTTATTTATGCAATTGCCTTGTGGAAATTCTGGCTAGTTGAAACTCTCATAGTTTAAAATATTTTGCAAGAAATGCTGTTTCTTTCACATTTACAGCAATTATGTTATCCGAGAATAAGGGCTTTATCTTTTATATTAGATTATGGGAAATAAAAAAAAATCATCTATATTTTAGATAAAAATCAATAAAATGGTACATCAAATCTGAGAATTTTATCAGAATAAACCTCTAATCTTCCAGCAGTTGGATTAACTCTCCTTGACATTCCTGCCACACTTTCCGAGAAGACACTGTAGGTGGAGGAAAAATTCAAATGCTGGGTTTTCAAAATATAGTTCAAAAATTATTATTCTGAGTTTGCTCAATATAAATAGAAATTAACTATAAAAGAAGATAAATTCAACTTAATCCACCATGTAGCTCACACCTCTGGGTTGTTTGGGGTTTTTTTAATTGTTTTCTAAACCACAATTTTTCTACCCAATTACTTTTTTTTTCCTCAGAGTACTTCTTCCCACAGAAGTCACTGATGACCTATCCAACTAACACCTATTTTTAACCATGGTGAACATAGTCTGTTAGTTAAACCAACCCAAGAGAGAAGTCTCTAGTGTACCTTGCCATGGGAAAAGTAGTCTGTGACATTTAAAATATTACCACTTCTGCTAATGAAGCATAACTCAGCTTACAACAAGCATCTAGGGACATATATATACAGAAGTGGAAGAGATCTCTTAAGTTCTGAAGCATCTTCCTGTTCAGGTGACGATGTCATATAACTCATTAAAAAATTTAATAAATCCCATTATGAAATGATTTCCTATTTTTTTCTCATTAATCCTGTGGGAAGTCTACATCAGAACTTCAAGTCTCTGGTGGTTAAAATCTTTCTGTTAATATCCAAATTAGATTTATCTAGACCTCATGAGAACTTATTTGTCTTTTAAACAACTTTGGGTTTCAGTTTTAACTCCTTTTGAGTGTGGATGTAATCTTTATTTCTATCAACTATAATACAATATAAAATTCCAGGTGGAGCTTCATCTTGGTATTTTCCAAGGTCAATATGCTTCTCTGCAATTTTCAGAATGTTTCTCCTGATCCATACAACAAATATATTTAAGTTTTTAATGTATTTATTCATCATGTGTTCATGGTCGTTCAGTCATCATAAAATCATCTTGTGATTCCAGTACCTTCCTTTGCTGATTTTTGCTGATGAACCTCTAGTTTAAAAATAAAATAAAAAGGCAACTTTGATTTACATTGTACACCGGTCAAACCATTTCTAGTACGCAAAAGGTCTCAAGGTCAGCCAGCTCTATTATGCAGTTGTATTACATCAGTTCTATTATGTCAGCCAATTCTATTACGCAAAAGGTCTCAAGGTCAGCCAGTTCTTTCTGAAAGATTTTTATCTTCTTCTGTTACACTATTTTTATTTTTGTCATCATCTCATTTTTAACATCCTCTATTTTTTTTTCATAGATGTTAGGTAAATTACTAAATAAGATTAATATGAAAACCAGTCCACAAGAAACATCAACAGCAGTTTCTCTTGAGATGACTGTATTCTTCTTCTGCACAACAAAATGCCCTTTTATTGAAATACCTCACAAATTACTCTGATCTCTCTTATTCAGTTTAACTAATAATTTTCAAGCCGTGCTTTTATCCAAACAAGTTTTAACTAACTGCAGGTTCCTTCTGCTTCCTCTCTGGCTACAATGGCAACAGAGAGAAGCTAGACAATTACCTCTGAATAGACATCTAATTTCTGCATGGATGAAGTTAAGTGAGATGAAGGCAATCCTGTTATCTGAAATTGTATTACTGCATTCGGACAGAACATTCAGATTGTATCCTTCTTGTCTCTAAAAGTATATGTTCCTCTTATCTATACAATAAGACCTGTTTATGAAAGTGGTTTTGTCATGGAATGAGAAATAGTAAACTAGATAATTCAGTACCATGTAAAATCCAGCCATTCGTAGCTCAACAAAGGAAATATTCATGATATCAAACTGGCTAAAAAAGTTGGGGGGATTTTGACTTTCTTACAAAAAAAAAATATTCTAATTTACTTTTTTTTTTTCATTAAATTGTCACAATAATGTTATTTTTTGCTTTTTTTGGAAAAATATTGCCAAATTGGTGTCTTGCTTAAAACTGTTACCAAAATTATTATTTTATGCAAAAATTTTATGCATTATTGTGTATTTTGGTTATTATTTAGATAACAATCAGAATGGGTAAAAAGTAGTCTGATACACTTGCTTCTAAGTCAAATGAAAAAAAATATTCTGTGAGATATTTGTCATTAAATCCATACCTTTACAAGCATTTCTGTCATTTAGTGTAAAGGGCCTTCATACCTTTCAAAAGAGGATCTAGAGGAAGATGTGCAATGTGTTGTTCAATGAGACACTAATATTGCATCCATACAAAAATATTTGACATCTTATGAGCATTTAAAACCTTAGACGCTCAATCAAATTACTGTCACAATCAGGTTATTATGCATTGCCAACTCTACAAGAGCTGTCCATATGCATGTTCTTAGTAAGTGGTAAAGACATTTTTTTTTTTCACTCGGCTTATCCTAAAAATTCAAGAAATCAGTAGGAAACCCTTTTCATTCAAAAGACACCATATCATAGCTATGTTACATATTTCATATCTAATGAACCTAGTTATATTATCTAACTCAGAAATCCCAGCTGAGATCCCAGAGTTTAATTCTTTTTTTCTTTTATTCTTATTTCTGAAGGAACAGGGATTTTTTTAATGTCTCAAAGAAATAATTGAAAAGTGGCTGTTGAATATTAGCAGAAAAAATATTAAGAACTAATCATGACTTCTTAAATTCATTTTGCTCAAATAAAGGGATCACCTTGTTTTTATACATACTGAGTTCAATTAATTTACACTGACCTTAAGATTTACTCAAACTCAATGGTACAGATACAGGCACATCAGCTTTGATTATTTAAGCAGATGTGGATTTTAACTTCTAGCTTTAAGTTCCAAAAGCTTGTCTAAATTCAAGGGCATTATTTAAAAAAGGATCCCAAAAGAGCAGAATAATTTCCCCTGCTATATCTAATATTAAAATAGGTACTATTACTCTTTTTTCTCGTACTAGAGATAACCGAAGACAGAAAAACAGGGTCTAAGCTTAAGCAGTAGTACTTGGTTGGCCAGAGTGTTTAAATCTCAACACATTTTTTGTCAGCTAACACTCTTCCAATAGTGTGCAGGCATTGATCAGAGACTAAAGCACAAGAAAGCATTTCTTTGTAGGCAATAAGAACAAAACTGCACCAAGTATGACTCCTTTTCTTTTCAGGGTTGTGCCACCTGTCCCCCTGTCCCCTGCAGACTTTGCATCTCCTCAGACATTTCTCCATGACCTCATGCTACAAACTAGGACATAAAACACTTATTTTCCTGCTATGAAAACATCACTCTGATGGTTTGTAACACAGCCCTTACATTATTTCAGACACTTTCAAGCAGTAGTGACTTTCATGTTCTCCTGTTGTTTGAGTCTCAGTGGAAAATGTTGTGGTGGACTTCGTGGGTGGATGGTGAACAACAGAAGGGAGGGTTAAAAGAGAAGTAATACGCAGAAAAAAAAGAACTGTGTGTATTATTCATTATTTCTTCACAATAATACTAACAAGACTATTCAGTTGTAATCAGAAAACAGAAAAGCTGTCCATTAACTTGCAAAGGACCTTGAAGCTTTCTCCTACATACCCCCATTCACACTCAGCCTGGGTTGTCATATACCTGTCTCTGCAAGTTTAGGCATAGTCAGCAAATTCTGCAAGAGATACATAAATACATAAGAACTCTGTAACACATTTACTGAACTTGTTTTTCAAAACAGTAAATCTGCTTGAAACAATGTCATCATAAAAAATAGGGGTGAAGTACACACTTGCACAAGTCCTCACCATTCACATCTTAAATGACATCTCAGAATACAGTCTCTTGGGACTTTCTAACAAGAAAAGAACTTCTAAGAGATGCTGTGTAGGTGCAGTATGCCTCCTTGTATGTCATATAACTCCCATACTGGCTTGGTGTTGCTATGCTCGGCATCCACATTTAATACAGGAGGAAAGTGAGACTTGGAAAGATCTTATCAAAGGACATAAAATTCTAGTAGGAGTGGACCCCACTGACTCAGAAGAGGTGTCTCTGAACTCATCTGTGACTCTGTGGGTTTGAAATTCATTGTATTACTGTAAAGAGATGACAAAATTTATAAGGGAGACTTAAAGCTTTGTAGTTTTAGCTGGGGAAGCTCATATGATGGATTCCAAGGCTGTATCTAAAACATTGAAAAGAATTGGGCCGGGGATTTTTCTCTGCTTTGAGGTACATTGGCACAGATTGGCAAAATCTACACTGCTGAAGAATTGGCCCTGGGCTCCCGCTGGTCCCAATATGGAGCCCCAGTAAGTGTAGGGCATAGAGAATAACTTCAACGGAAGGGGAGGTAAAACACCCTCTTCTTGACTCTTGGTTCTGTGTGTGATACTAACAGCCTCCCTCATCACACTCTCTAATTTACTCCTGAATTTGGCCTCATTCCAGAAGAAAAAAAAAACTAGAAGAAAATATGTCATTGGCTACCTGGGCAGAAAGTGAAAGTAAACTGGGAAATGATTAAGCAAATGATGAAAAGAGCATAAGAAACGGCCAGAAGGGGGTAGTAGGAGATTTTACCTATGTAGGTACAGAGCAGAATAGAGCTTATAAAGGGAAAGAAATAAAGCTGGAAATATACAGATTCTGATTTACAAAGCAGATTTGCATGCGTATGGTCCTTCTTGCTGCTCCAAGCACACCTCACTCACAGCTGTCTTAGCAGTGGATTGCAAGACAAGTTGTCTAGGCTGCACCTCTCAGGCTGATGTACACACCTGGACTTGCGTATGTTTCTTCTGTTGTCTTTTGGTAGCATAGGGAAGTACAGCTAAAACCAGCTCTTACTGAAGATCACCACAGCTTGAAACTCTTTTTCATCAAACCCCCTATTTTTTCTCTTTAAAAACTTTTTATAGTGGAGGACCTAGGCAGAGACTCAGATTGTGCTGCTGTGACTATCCTGGATAAAATGGCTGACCTCAGCACATCCCCTTCTGTGAGGTTGGTTAGCTCCTGTAGAGCTCCCAGAAAAAAAGTAATGCAACCTACTGAAATCAGCAGCAGCAAGGTGTTATCTTTCCGTGGCATATTTTTAAACAAATATGAAAAGTGTTTATTAATCTGACCAGATAGCCTTTACTGGTTGAAAGCACAGCTAACTTCATCATCACCATTCATCTGCAGTAAAATATGAGAGGTGTGTCTTTTTGAAACCTTGCACAACCAGTTAGTCTCTAAAATAATATTTTCTGTTTATTGGGAATATCCAGGACTGGGATTTTATTTTTAAACTGTAATGAGAACAAAACACAAATGAAAATTGGCAACCTAGCTCAGACTCCATCCTTAGATGTTATAATGTGAAAATTGTATCCTATGCACTGAGTTTACCTCCTGCAGATACTCATTCTCCTGGAACATCTGTATTAGATGCTTTTTATTGGTCATCACTTATTGATATCTGCAAGATGATTAGGAGGCAGTTTCTAACATCTATAGGCCATTTTCAGAAATGTAGGTGTTGTCTTTAAAAATGTCTTTTATAAGTCCATCTAGTGTTAATATGGCTATTAAATATAGGGAACAAAGACTCAATTCTACAGAGACTGATGTGTACTAGGACAAACAAAAGGAACATAGGAAACAATAGAATCGCTGATTACATATTTAGCCTTAGGAAGGTCAGCAGCACAAAAGCAAAACAACTTTCATTCCAGAAAATGTACCTGGCTTTATTGGCTTTGGATCATGTAGCTATAGGGGTTTTTTTCCTATTGATTTTTGTCTCAGTTTTGACTGTGGCCTAGGAGTCAGATGCCTAACCTGCTAGGCAAAGCTATAATTGCATTATGCACAGTCCCATTCAGGTCTTTTCCTAGACATAGAGACTATTGACTATAGATCTTGTTTTCTACTCCCCTGTGCTACAGGGCCACTGCTGCCTACAACAGAGCTCTGGGCTGATACATTGTCATCTATTTCTTGGGACAAGTTCCACATTTCAATTTATTTTATTAACCATTTCTACATTTCTTCTTTCCATCTGTCTCTAATGCTTATACCCCAATGTGGTCTTTATGGGTTTTGCAGCACCTAGGGCAATACAGCTTTTCTTATTGGCAGCCAGAAAGAGCCATAGACTCTTTGCCTGCCTTTACTTCTGCATGTCATATTAGTATAAGCTAGTGTAATTGACTGTAGCTGGCATATGTTGTCAGTGTTGTTCAGCTGGCACAGTGAAAGAACTTCCTGAAGAAAAGTGAATTTTTCCACAGTATTTTCAAGTCTGCCCATGTAAACTTATAATTGCCTAGAACCTGTATGTTGGAGCAAGGCTCTGACCAACAGGCAAGCAGATCTCACACTGTTCTAACAGATGTAGAAGAGCAGAGACTGCCAAGTGAGTGCATTTGCATCAGTTATGTTAACTGAAGGCATAATTTTCAGCTGAAAAGGCTACTTACAGCTTAGATAGCTTCAGGCTTAGGATTGTTTCACTATCTTTTAGCAGATTTTTTTTGAAAAAAAAAAAAACTCAGCACCTCTGCAAACTTTGAGCTAGCTGATGTCTTGGTGTGGGACAGGGCATTATCATGGAAATGTTCTTTGTCCCTTTTAAATGTGGCTTCCCTCTTTTACCTTTTTTAATTCACCGTCTGAAACTAACCAAGGCAATCTTATGCATTCCTGCAGAGTTTCATCTGACGAGGTCAGCAGTCTTGTTCTCTGCATTTTTTTCTGCACAACAGGGGTACTCACAATATAGTGCGACCCCCCGGCAAGGGTGATACTACATGGATTCTTAAAAAGAAAAGCATGTGTGCCAATTTGGCTCAAATTCTTTGAACGCATCGCTGGATTGTTAATGCAGGGGAAAAGGATGGTCATATAATCTGTCTGCATTTCAGAACTGCTCCTGCTGCCACATGACACTAGAGAGAGATTTCTTTACTAAGTCAGAGAGCACATTACAAAGGGTAAATGCGTTGAATTGGATTAAAACCTGGCTTGTAAAGACAAAATGGTTTGTGCTGGAAAAGAGCAGACAATTCAGGATGACAAGCAGTAATGACAGGGTTGCCGCAGCACAGCTCAGTATTAATAATACGGACAATGATGCATATTAATAATAATATTTTGCACTTCTATACCACTTTGGTTTTTTCAAAGTACTTTACAAACATCTAATTAATCATTATCTAATTAAGAATGACTTTGAAAGGGGCTGGAGGGGCGTGTATGACAATATTTAAAATATGCCTTTGTTTGATAGTGGCACAAAATAGGAGGAGGGCAGCAGCCACAAAGGCACAGAGCATACACATTCAAAATGTTTTGGATAGATGAGGTTTATGGTCTGATAATTGGCTTATGCAGTTCAGCATAGAGAAGTATAAAGTAATGAGAGAAGGGAGGATCAAAACTATCCACAGAGACTATAGCCTGAAATGAAGCACAATACAAACCAAGAATAGACTTGGATGTGATAATGGATAATGCAGTAAATCCCTCTCTACAGTATTTGGCAGAAGCAGAAAAAGCCTTGGGATTTACATTGTATATATAATCAGTGTCTTTTTCTGTTAAATAGGGCAGTAATGAGACTACATTAGGAATGTTGTGTACTCCTGGTCTTCTTAAGACAAATTCCCTACTAATTTACCTGTTGCACAGCTCTTTTAAAGGCATCAGAATTATAGGGGCCATTATTTGACCTGATATTGTTAGTGTTGATTTTACCACTAAAGAAATTCAGGGACAAATCAAGATGTCATTTAGTTATAGATCAAGGCCATAGTCAGACAAACAAGTCAGCATGTGCAGAAGCAGTTATCAGTGCCCCATCTATTTCCTAACAGAGAGAAATGGGGTTTGGAGGGGCTCCATCAGCTCACATCACCATATCTCAAGCAAATGCAGAATTTTCTTCCCTCTGTAACATTATGTTGAGGGGAAGGTGTTAAAAAGGGACATGATCATGCAGAGAGACAGCATAGTATACAACAAAGCATGACAGCTGATTCACAGCTATGTAAATTGATATTCAAAGTCATTGCAAAACAAATGACACTTAAGTTTGGAAGATCAGATAGCTGTCTACCTCACTTTCACCTCCCCACACCACGTTCACTGAAATTCCTCTGAATATTGCAGGAACATTTGGTATTTGGAGGAGACAGCATATCTAATGAATATCAGCTGAATCAACTCTACTTATTATAGGAAGGACATTGCTGATAATGAAAAGGCGCAGCAAGGGCCATGCAAAATGATTAAGGGTCTGAGTGAATAAGTTATGAAGGAAGATTGGCTTATAGTAGTGAAAAAGAAGCTATCTTAGAAGTATTTAAGACTCTGAAGGGATCAGATAGACACCAGAAAACTGATCAGAATAATAATTAATTTCTTTATTATACTAAAGTTTATGTTAAATGTGTGGGGGAAGTAGCCTTCGCAAAGAAGAAATGCAGGCAATATTTCTTGGCAGAGATTGGTGCAAAAGCAACCCATAGAAAAATCAGGAATTAAACACAAGGCAAATTTTCTTGAACATACTCAGAAGAGCAGTCCTACTGAAATAAGTATGGTGGCTTGGTTTTTTGAAGGAATAGGGTCTAGTTTCTGAGAAAAAAAAAAAAGTGTGATAATGTGCAATTTTTTGTGTTATACTCTCCAACTATCTCTCAGTTACATAGGTTAATTCCCACTTCTAGTCATGTATGCAATTAATGAATTTACCCTGGAGAAACAGTGCTATTGGGTGGCTCTACCCACAGCTGAAGTATTCTGTAGATTAATTATGTCTACCAAGTGACAGACATATATTTCTAACTCAGTTTTCCTTCAGCAGGTTACAATTACTCTTAGTTACCTGTATTTCCGCAGGGCACTGGTGAGAATGGAGTCCAAGGTACCTGGTTACATGCAGTAAATGGTTCTAGATTCACTGCTTGCTTTGCCCCCTTAATAGCCCTCTCATAATCGCTGTCCTCATTCCTATATCCACACTTTTTATTTAACCTCAGCAACAGGTTGCTTATCCAGAGGAATACAGGGACCACACTGACTGTTTTGGTGGTCCATTTTCTCTACTGTTGCTGTCTGTCATGACAGCATACAAAATCTATACCCATGAATGAATATCCATCCATGTCTTCTATAAAATCTATGCTACAAGCCGGATTTAAAACCTTGAGATCTTCCAAACCCACTGAGAATGAACAGGAGAGATGAAGGGCATTTTCCAGGCCCTCAAGCTGAAGTGCTTCCAGCAAGTTTGAGGAAGTAGGTCACAAACTATTAGAGAATAATGAAAATAAATCTAGCATTATGCACTCTTAAAAGAAGTCAAGTAACCAACTTGATTCTGGGAAGGTGAACATCTACCAAGAAGATGATGCAAGCCTATTTATGTAATGAGTTAAAGACAGTTTGATAGGGAAAGCAAAGTTGCACATGCAAGGAAAGCAAAATAAAGAATTCATTCACTACTTCCTATTGGTATAGAGATGTTCAGCCATCTCCAGGAAATCCAGGCTTCATCACACGTAAGGGTTACTTGGAAAGAAAAATTACATAAGTTTGAATGTCTTCTCTCTTCTTCTTTCTCCAGCTTTCATTCATGAACATGACACCATAAATGTTATGGGATATCCATTTGTCCCCTGCCAGCATCCTGTGCACCCCCAGTCTCATTAGCAGGGCAGCATGAGAAACAGAAAAGGTCTTGATCCTGTGTAAGTGCTGTTCAGAAAATTCTAAAACGCGTGTGTGTTATTAACATGGTTTTAGTCACAAATCCAAAACAGCACTGTAAGACCTTCTATGAAAAAAATAAATATCACAGCCAAAACCCATACATTCCTTCACCTTCTGTGACCCACAATTCTTCTAGCTCATCTTCCTCATTTTCTTTACAAGGATAGTCAACATCACTTCCTCAAAACCGAAATGCAGTTAAATTAATTTCTTTATTGAAACTTAATTTAGAAAAAAAATACAGAATCATAAAAAAAGAAAAATAACCTTACAACACAGTATGATTCTATTAATATCTCTGAGTTTTTATGTTTAATCTTTAGGAGCATAGAAAGTTAAAACATCTAGCAGATGTTTCTAGACAGAAAAAAAATAAGTCAGCAAATTCCAAATCTTTACATCCTTCTTTCATAGCACATGGGTAAATTAAAGGTAAAATTCATGCAAGTTTTTTGAAAGAAAAAAAAGAAATTAATGTCAAGTAAATGAATTTGGGGCTGTCAAAGAAAATTTCATAATATGGTTTCTAGATGATTTATTTGTTAATGTGCAAAGTATGAATAGAGTTTCTAACCCAAGTGTGTGTCCACAGATTTGACATGCACCTGGCATCAAAGGACATCTTGACAGAACAACTTAAAGGTTCTCACCTGGAAGAATAAAATTAAATTAAATTAAAAAATACATAGTAATTACCACACTGTGAAATTCAGAAGGAGAAAAAAAAAATGCATTAACTTTTCCACAAGACAAGATCTTAGGAAAATATGACAACTCATACTGTCTACCATGCAGGCAATGTCATTTATCAAACCTAGGTAAAATGATAGTGCAGCCAAGTACTCAGACTTGCCTTTAACTCTGTGTTATTTTATTAGACTTCTTCCATTTTGCACTGTTATTGGACCATATCAAAAGTAAATTTAGCATTAGAATTTCTTTTAGCATAAAACATACACACACACACACAAAAAAGACGGTTTTGGACTGAACAGTTCAGGTGCAGAATCTAATATTACAAAATCCAAACTTCCAGAGAAGAATATTTTAATGGACTTAATTGTAAAGGTGTCTTGCTATAGCAGCCATACAGTGACACAGGCATTATATACTGTACTAGAACATTATGGCTGCTGTGCTTCAAGGCCAGGTCTTTTGTGGGATTAGGAATTCTGGCTTTTTTAAAAAAAAAAAAAAGAACTCAAACAAACAAACAATCAGCCCAAAACTGGGCTCTTGGATTCCTTCACTGGTTTACATTAACATACTTCACAACCTGTCTGTGTCTATGGGAGGGTATAGTGATAATATGTTTCCCTTCTTAGCTACACACAGAGGTATATATTTCTTTCACCTATCTAAAAAGCTACTTTTTTCCTGTCTTTGTCTTCCTTTTTCTCTCTAGTTTCAGCAAAATAAGTCAAGTTCCAGACAATAAACAGCTTAGTTAAAAAATATGTAGGCCATTAATCTTAAGATTCAGCTAAACCTTTGTGGGTTTTTTTAAATTTCCCAGGGGAATTTTTAAAACCTTGTATTTTTAAGACCTCAAATTCTAACCCTGTTAATTTAAGCCAATCTGAGAAGAAAAGATATAAATAGTTCACTCCTCCATATCCCTTTCCATCTCTACCACTTAGTTGTCTTAATAAAACTGGGTAAGAAGGGTGCAGGTAGTGTTAGAGGAAGAAACAGTGATATTTTAAAAAGCATTACAGAATGGAAAATACAACAGTGGTCTTCGTAGCCAGAAAAAAAAAGATTAGATAATGGCCTTCCAGCAAGATGGGCCTGCAGACTAGGTAAAACCCTTCAGCCTAAAACAATGAAGAAAATAGCCTAAGATCCAGAGAGATAGAAAATGTGCTGAACTAAATGGGATAGTTAGGAATGAGGTACCTGCAGTCTTCTGGTGTCAGGAGAGACTTTGTACCACACCAACTCCAATACAGCTTTACTACGCCATTACCATAACAAAAGAGATGCATACACAGAAGCCATTTTTCAGATGCCTGACAACTACATACTGGGAGATCAAGAAAGAATAGTAAAACTGCAACCTTTGTCATCAATTTTGAACAGTGAGAAGAAAAGGACATTAAATGTAACAGTTTATGGTCTATTAAAATTGGCATGGTTCAAATACAGAGCAATGGGCTGCTGATAGTTCTAAACTGTGTTAAATAAAACCACTAAAAAACCCAATTTTCTGTATTTCATCATTTTCTGTGTATCATTCTTCTTTTAAAGTGGAGTAAAAACAATGATTTAAGAACGTAAACTTGTCCTGAAATCTTGCAGCCCAGAGTCCAGCTCCTGAAGAATCTCTGGATTTATGTATTTGAGTATGAGATGTTCTAAGGGGATATTAATTTACCTGTATCGTGTGATTCTTTTTCACTCTTCACATACATATTTTTCACTCTTCACATACATATTGTATTCCAAGTAACTGAGTGGAGGTAAAGAGTGAGATATTGGCTTGAGGGAGAAAATAAATATTTCCAGTTTATAACTGAAATTAAAAGGAATCAAAGTGACAGAAACGGTGGTAATCATGGAGCTTTGTAGAAGAATATTTTCACATTAGCAGAGTCCAGAATTTGCAGAAGAATCTTCCAATCACCTTTTGGATTTTCTGGAATCAACATTATGTGTTTTCTGGAATCATTGTGATGGATGTGATCTCTCTGGAATTCTGCAAGGCCTTTGACGAAGCCGCCCACAGCAGCCTACTCGCCAGGTTGGAGAGATACAGATTTGATGGGTGGATTGTTCAGTGGATAAGGAATTATCTGGATGGCTGCATCCAGAGTGTAGTGATCAATGGCTCAAAGTCCAGATGGAGATCAGTGACAAGTGGTGTCCCTCAGGGGTCTGTACTGGCACCAGTATTGTTTAACATTTTTATCAATGACACAGATGGCAGGATTGAGTGACACCAATCTGAGTAGTGCTGTGGATACACCAGAGGGATGGGATGTCATCCACAGAGATCTGGACAAGCTGGATAGGTAGGCCCAGGTGAACTTCNTAGTACCTGAAGGGAGCTTACAAAAAGAGTGTAGAGGGCCTGATTAAAAAAAAACTATATTGAAAGGACAAGGGGCAATGGTTTTAAATGAGAAAAGTGTGGATTTAGATTAGAAAGAAGGAAGAAGTTCTTTACCATGAGGGTGGTAGAACATTGGAAAAGTTGCCCATGGAGGTACTTGAGGCCCCATCCCTGGAGACATTCAAGATGGGGCTTGATGAGGCTCTGAGCAACCTCCTTTAGTTGAGGATGTCTCTGCTCTCAGCAGGGGGGTTGGATTACATGACCTCTAGTGGTCTCTTCCAACCCAGACATTTCTATGATTCTAACATTTGTCTTTGTAATGTTCACTGAAATAGGTAATTGAGCTGAAATTAAGAAGCTCTTTCAGAAGTCTGACTCTAACTGTTTTGCATGGTTCTGTTAGTGTCCCTCTGGCTTTTCGCGGAATCCAAACAAGATAGTTCCTTTGTTTATAAAATGTTACATGTGCCAAAGATGCACTGTTTTATTCTAGTGCGACAAGTAGCAAATGACAGTGCTCTGGGGAATTCCAAAGAAAAAGAAAACAAGCACAAAATGCTAATGTGTTTCTCCATTGCCTCTCCAATTATCCTCCACAGATATTTTGATTGCTATTGCACTATAGATAATTTTGATAGAATTACACACTCATAGAATAATTTGAGTTGGCAAGGATGTCTGGGGATCTTCTGATCCAAGATCCAGCATAAAACAGGGTGAAATTAGAATAGGTAGAAGAGCACTTTGACCAGCTGAATATTGAACATCTCTGAGGGAAGAGATTTCAAAACATCTCTGAGTATATTCCTACATTATTTGCATGCCCATATGTAAATGTTATTCTTCATAAATCAAAATGTCTGTGCTTGCAACTTCCATTCTTTGCTGCTTGTGCTTTAACTTCAATCCTCTGAAAGGAGCTTGACTCCATCTTCTCTGTAGGTTGTGGAAAAAAAGCAATTAGATCCCCACTATTCCCTTTAGTTTTCTCTTCTCCAGGTTAAGCAAACCAACTTAATCAACCTCATTTCACCTGTCAAATTCCACATCCCCCTAACCACCTTAATGACCCTTCCCTGTATACTTTCCAGTTTCTCAATAATTCTTTCTTTGGGGGCCCAAACCTGATTAAAATCTTTCTCATGTTTCATGCGAAAAGATGATACAAAGGGAAGAAATATCTTTCAGATAATGGTGCCTGTACAGGACATCTTGACTTCTGTCTCAGCAATAGATCTTCAGAGATGTAATGCTTCTGCTTTAAGAAAGGATAAACCTAAATTAAAGTTCAAATGAGTTCTCATTACTGAGGTGAAGGTAGCAGCCTTCCAACATTACAGTTTTAGCCACTCAAAACAAAGACATGCATGGTAAAAACTTCTGTAATTTTTGAGACTAGAACAGCAGAATAACTTACTTTTTAAGTACTAAATTGAGTAAAACATTTAAATATTACCTAGTCCAACCATAGGTGGCATCAACACAATGAAAATTAAAACAATCCAAATGCAGAGATGCGCAGTTTGGAAGTTCATCGTGGGAGGTACAGAACTGCAATTCATTGTAAAGTGATCTATAGATACCAATTTTCAATAGGTAGTCCTACACAACAGCTAGACTGTAGTTCACAGAGACCTAAATGAGGTAAATAAAATAACAAATGATGCAAGCACTTTATTAAATGTCATCTTCTTGATGAAACTTCACAGAAGATGGAGGTTTTGTTTCATCTGAGTGTCAATAAATTTGTTCACTAACTTCTCATCACAAAAATGTGTGAAGTCAGGGTCTCACCTTTCCTTGAGGGGAAATATTAAAAAAAAACACCACTTGTTTTCAATTTATATCAATAGCCAGATTCTACAGTCTCTACAACTGTGTTTATTTTAACCCTACTGAGTAGTCTGTAGCTTCCAACCACTAGGAGCTAAACACACTCTCAGTTAGAGGCTCCACACTTTGGCTTCACCCCAGCACTGTATTCCGGTGGCGTGCTATGTGTGTGCATGTGTGGGCACAAGGAAGGGCAGGCAATGAAAATTGAACAGTTTTAGCACACCATTAGACCATCCAAGCCTGAAGTCACAGTGTTTAACGCTTGGAATGGGATGGTCAAGCAAAATACTATCACTTTTATCTGGAATCTGGGAATAAAGCCAACTCGGATAAAACAGAAAAAAACCTACAAACCCTGACTAATCTGACAGCTGTGGCTAAGCATAGTGATAGCAAATGCCAAGCAGGCCAAGAACTTGGATCCAGTACTGAAAATGTAGAATGCTTATATTGTGCACTGATGGCGTGTACAGAAAGCTAGATGGCGGTGACATGCAAATGAGTGGTAGGTAGACATTTCAGGAATCACACCTCCAAGAATCTCGCATTCTCTTGATGATACCTGGAAGTACATCACTTCAATTCCACTTTTAATTTGTGAATTTTTCTGGATATGGACATTTAATAGGAATATCCAATCTCCTCAATACGGACAGCAAAACTCAAAGGACATGTTTAATAACCAAGAAGTGAATCTCCAGATTTCTTGATTAACAGTTCTGCTACTGTTGTGCAAGACTGAGTTGCATGGTTCAGGCAATTTTTCAGAAAAGACAATGCACCTTGGAGAAGTTCTCTGAGATAGGTGATCCTGTATTCACTGACACAACTTCAAAGCTGATGCAAGATAAAGTCTTACTGTATCATCTTGCAATATTATGAGATAATGACACTGACAACAAAGCGGTCAACATCAACCCCAGTGGAAGAGAGAGCTTTGTGACACTCAGTGTGAGGCAGTAAAACAAATCTTAGATGGAGATTTAGGGAATAAAGCCTGGGATTCAGATATTCTGATGATGTATGAAATGAACAAATCTGAGAGAATAAATAAAACAGGTAAGTTAGCTTCAGAGTTCAGGATATGGTAACTCCAGTGGTTTGCTTGAAACAGCATTCTGAGGGCTCATAATAACAGAAAGTCTCTTCAGCAGGAATAAACTGCTCATTTTATTTTCTAAGTCTGAAATCCCAAAAGGTCTCAAATAGGCTTTATATTATTACTTGGGTGAAGAACATAATATAGGTGTCCTTGGTTTACCTGTAAGAGCTTTTAGATATGCTTACACTCCATTGCACTTAATATGTCAGCTTATTCTTTGATTTATATTCTTGTTTTATATAGAAAGTATGCCAGAAACATAAAACTGAAAGAATGGGGTGAGCTTGTGTTTGGAATTTCCCCATATTTCATTCTCATTAAGGGCTTCATAGTGTTATTTCTTTTTAATTCTACTACCTTCTTGAGACCAAAATCCAGTAACTTGGAGGATCCTTTAACTGACAGGGGGTATGTAGACTCAAACTTGCCTGCTGCAAAGAACTCAGTTCATTCAGCCTATTCTCCTGCTAATTTCAGATTAATTACAAGTTTGTTCAACTATCTTGCATAGGAGCTTCCATGTCTCCCTGTAGGGAACTATTCCATCTTTTCAAAGCTTTCATTGTCACAGACTTTACTGCCACCCAGCCTAATTTCTTTTTCCTTGCTTTTTTGTATTTTGCATTGTATTCCCCAAAAGGACTCACAGATGTGTCTCTGTTTGATGCTCCTTTTGTAATATCTTACCACATTTCTGTTCTTTCGAAATTTTTTTGTAGCTTGTTCTGCATCCTCCATGATACTGACAATATCACCTCTCACTAATCTAGCATCCTAAAACTCATACTTCTAGAGAATCCAAATACCTTCCACCTTCCAGCTGAATATGTAGTCCCATTCATTATTATCTGATGGTCCTTCTGCCAGTTTTCAGATCATGGCAACTTCTTAAGGAAAGCAGTTCCAATTAACTTTTCATGTTTTTCTTACTGCTGTCCTTATTTATTTTGAAATACAGTTTTAACCAGAAAAATGGGGTCTGAATCTACTTTGACACTACTGACATTTCATCTGTTTCATGGATAGGTTATGGGTATGAACAGGGATAACAAAATACATGGGCAGGTTCAGGAGCTCTGCTTTGGCCAGTCTGTTCTGGAGTTGTCTGGAACTGGGTTTGTCCAATATGGGGGCAGTCCCTGGTCTTCTCTTACAGAATCCACCCACCCCTGCAGCTTCCCCTCTACCGAAAGCTTGCTGCAGAAACCCAACGTAACACCTCATTACAGTGTTAACATTTTGACTGTCAATAAAACAACAGGGCAATCAGGAGGATTCAGTAGGGTGATTCTAGTACTCCAGAGCTTCAAAAGATAATCTTCCTAATACAAGCTGTAAAAAAAGTCAGAATCCATTTTTTTTCAAAGAGTTTAAAATATTTATGATTTGTGGGTTCTGTTTTCTGCACACGTGTTTTCCATGTAAAACTGTAATAATATGATGCCATGTTTGCTTATTTTCAGCACACAGTGTTGTGCACGTTAACAGTCTGGGGCTGTGCAGCAGAGAGAAGGCTGCCGTGTGCCCAGATGCAGTGGCGAAGGATGAAGAACCCTTCCAAGAGAAAAAAGTCAGGAAATACCTGAGCGCTGACAGAAAATTCGAGGGAGGACAGAGACAACAAAAGTAAACGAAACCCGCCAAGATGAAAGGCTTATTTCATGTTCTGTTGTACTGTGTTTATCTGGCAAGGTTATGAGGGGTGGCCTCTGTGAGAAGAAGTCGAGGGCTGTCCCATGCTGCACACAGTTGGATCCAGCCAGATCCATTACAGAACCACTGTAGAATGTAGGTAAGCCTGATGCAAAGTCTGTGAAACTTCTGTGAAAATGTACTTAAGAAAGCATCAAACACCAGAGGGAGAGAAAGCCTCAACACTATGCAGGCACTGGGGATAACTAATAAAGCAACTTGGTGCTTCGCTGCAAGCTGAGCCCAGCCAACCAGATCTCTAAAACCTAAGAGGAGGTAACATTGCTTAATACCTTCTTAGCCTTTTCAGGGTGCTTGCTCTTGGCAGATCCATCTTAGTGCCTGAGGTCTTATCATTACTAAACAACCACTCCTGGCTGCATTTGCACATTCTGGCAAAACCATTTTACTCCTTGAAAAGAGAAGCACTTCTGTTGATAGTTTGGACAGATATCATAAGGCAAAAAGAAGGACATAGTTTTAAGTTGCCACTTCTACTTTTTCTTTTAAATACTGGAAATTCACCTTACTATTGTATGTCCCATTTGTTTTTAACCCTTAGAAGTTTTATGGGCTAGACCCAGACAGGAGCTGAGCACCATGTGCCTGCTTGCTCATACTACTCTTCCTCCCCTGGATGGAATGGGAAGGAGAATAGGAAGAAAAAGGCAAAATCCTGTGGTTTGAGATAAGGAGAACCACACAATACATGAGGAAACAACACTAATAACAATAATAGTAATGAAACAATATATAAAGCAAGTGATATAGAAAAACCTCACAGAGCTGCAGTGCTGGCACTGCACCATGGGTGCATGGGCCCTGCACAGCCCACCCTCTACCTTTATACAGTGGGCATGATGTCAGTATGGTATCGAACTCCCCATGGTTCAAATATCAACTGATTCAATTGTCTATCCTCACTGCAGACCTACCTGAAACCAGGACAGAGGAAGTGTTTCCTGACTTATGTTCTGAGGTTGACTTTTCTCACTTGTTGACTCCAATTGCCCATATACATAGACATCTAAGATAGTTAAGGAATTGCTAGGGTATCTTCTCTGTCCTCTGACTGCCAGACCAGCAGTGTTTCTTTAGGTCTTGTATCTACTTGGCGTTGTGCAGATACCTACTTAAATCTAGGGCATTGAAAATGGCATTAGCACTCATATTTGGGATCCAAGTTAAGCTTTGTTAAGTTCACTGTTGAAAGTAGAAGTTAATATTGAAAAAATAAATCACAACAATGCAATAATGCAGTATTTCCCAAATCCCTTTTTATGTCTTGCTGTGTATAATTGCATAATACTCTGGTTTTTGAGTCTTCAGCTACAGTTTAAACAACTAGGTGCAATCCATGTGACGACTTAAGGTAGTTAGCTACAATGCAGAGGGCTACATTAGAAGCAGTGAGCACAGGCTGTCTGTATTATCAAAGAAGGGATACAGATACTTATTATCCTAAATGTTTACTTTTAGTCTTCCTAAAATATACATTAAAAAATTAATCCTATGAACTACACATTAAATGAGGCTGATAGTCACTAATGAAACCAGCTATTGCACAGTCAGCAGATTGACTATAAACGCCATCTAGGGTGACAATTCACTGTCAGTGTTTAAAGTTAGGTGAGATCAATGTCATGTTTAAAGTCTCTGCAAAATGTTAGCTCACCATCTTAAGGATTTATGCAGATCCAAGAACCTACAGCAAATTTATTCCAGCAATGAGGACAACTCTCAGTAACCAGGATTTGTTGATTTATTGTTTGCTCTGTAATTTTCAAAAATGAGATACAAAATAGGAAAAAATAGATCTTGTCTAGCAGTACTTCATGATCTATTTTAAAGTGTTCAGGGAAGGAATATTATAAACACAGAGAAGCCAACAGATAAATTGAGTTCCCAAGATAAGATTGAAATACAGGAACTTGAGTCATTGATATTAAGCTCTGAAAGATGCCAAACATACTTCCAACAGAAAACACCAAGGGATAAGAAGTTACTCAAGATTTTATATTGAAGTTTCAAGAGATGTCATTTCACTAGCACTGGAACATTTTTCATTGACAAGTTGGTGAGAGAAACATTGGCCTCTTTCTCTTGAATCTGCACTGCCTATGTACATACTACATTGGCCTTTAGGAAAGGTAAAGATATATGCTCAGGACATATTGCTCAGGATTTTGCTCAGACCTACACTAAAAACACTTCAAACATATACCAAAATAATTTTTTTCCAGCTGTAATAAATTGGTAAAAAGAAATGGGGAAAATATGTTGGAAAGTTTTGACACGAGGCATTTGAGTATTATGACAATAATAGATATTTTCTATATCCATAAAATAATTTACAAAATGAAAATTAAAAATCTGAATATTCTGTTTGTCTTCAGACTGATTAGATTTCAAGTTCATTAAAGAAATAGACAAATGTCATATCCAAAATTATCAGTTATAAATACAGAAAGCATTTCCTTCTGTGCCTATGAGGTATACTGTGGAAAACACAGTTTGATTTTATGAAGAAACATTCCACTGCTCATTACATTTTTAGGAAAATTTCAGCTTCTTTTCTGCAGTCATTCACACCTTAACATTTTTATTAAATAATTCACCACTTATAGATGTTTCATCAGACTGGAACAAATAAACTTAATTTTTGATCACATTAGCTTTATTGTGTATCTACTTTTGGGTGCAATGTCTTTCATCTGCCCGAGAATTTTCTACCTAACAGTATGTAAGTCTGGGTAAACATTTGGGAATGAGGAATGCACTGTTTGCAGCAATTTTATATTTAAGAACTTCATTCACCACTCAAGTGACATGTGCTAATGAATTTCATTCTTTGGATTCCTTAATATAGAAATAATTAATAGTTTTATACAGTGTTTGAATTGTAACTGGTTATCTATCAGATGGATTGCTGAATTAAATTTTACAACCTGCTTCTTCCTGTAATGTGATTCATGTAATGATAAACATAGTATGATTTTCTGATTCTAGTCCCAATTCAGAGAAATTCATAAGAACAGATTTAAATGTAAGTATGCAAATGTTTCCATAGACTCCAAGTCAAGCATTTATTTAAATATTCTGCTGTCTCAGAGCCTAAGTAAATCTTGATTCTTTATCTAAAATTTGCTTTTCATAAACATCTGTGAGCTTCAATTCATACAATTGTTAAGAAATGAAAAGTTCAGCTATAAAAGTTACCAACAAAAGGAAATTCTGTTTGAAATTCACCAATATGTTTGCTAATCATTTTTTTTTTTCAGTATTTGCCCATGTCTGTTCAAATGTCTGGGTTTTGGCTTTTCATCTATTTCAGGAACATTTTAAGCAAGCTATGCAAAAATCTTCCTTTGTGCTAGTTCGGCATATTTCAGGAAGGTTGAAGGGTTTTCTTCTTTTTTTTAAAATGTCTTTATGCCTTCATGCAGACTGTGGAAAGGTAAAAACACTTAAACTTCATTCTAGGAGCCTCTGTTTTTCAGAGTTCATTCAGATGTAGCTTATATTTCAAGTATGTTATGAGCAAAGCTGACTTTATACATGTAAGTGGCACCTACTAGACCTGGGAAACTTTTAGCTGTTTATATTTCTTTTAACATGAGTAGCTAGAGGCTTCCCATCCCAACATTACCTAATGAGCTGTTAAGGTTCTGTGTCTTTCCCTTAGTAGAATACAAGCACATTCAACATTAATTGGGAGAGAAATGATATATGTATGGAAGTTTACATGGCAATCACAAAGCTTAATATTTTTATGTTTTTAAAATATCTACTCGCCCCTGGCTTCAGATCAAAATACAAACATTAAATGATTCTGGCCTTCAAAGGTTCTCTGATTTAATCTAAATATTCTACTAACACAGAATGGAATCACTGCTGGTGATTGGCTCACCTTTCCATTTCCAGGGCTATATCTGAGGATAGATAAAATGACCTCCTACCTGAAAGAGAAATGACATGCAGCAGAAAAACAAATTAGCAAATATGAAACATTTGCTATTGAATGGGAAAAGTCTTCCTTTTCAAAATGTACAAATTGGCATAAATGACATACCTAATTTTCTTCATGTTTGATTGGAGAGCTAATAAGCAACAGAGATCAGGACAAAGGATTCCAAGCCACTATATGAACAGGTTAATACCAGTACTTCTTACTCCTACCAATTAACCTGATCTGTGATTATTTAACTTTGCTGCTTTTTTTCCTCTTGATATACAATGCAAAGTTTTACAATGCAAGCATATTGTTAATAAAATAAACAAAGACAGAGTACTCCAGAAAGCTATCACAAGGGTTGTCAGCTACACAGAAACCATGAGACTTAAGGAAATGTCCCTCATATGAAATGTGATTGTTCTAGTTCTGTTATGCAAAAAGGGCAAGTAAGAGGGTCTTCTTTAATTTTCTTCAGCCATTCATTAATTTATATGCTTCTATCATAACTTTTTCACACTCCTGTTTTCTTCAGACTATCCAACATGAGGGCAAGCATGATTTACACAATGTCAAAACATTATCTTCAGAAATGGTATTTTTACATGTGGTATTTTACTTTAGCTACTCCTCCATTCAGTAGATGATCTCCCCACACTGCAGAATAGCAGGAGTTTGCTAGCATAGCCTTTCCCTCCTGCTCTCACTTCAGTAGTTTCAGCCAATTGCTGCTCTCATATCTCCCTTAGATATTTGTCTTCACCAGTGAACAGTGATAGAAGAAGACCCAGGATGGAGAAAAAGACCAGCAGCAGCCTCTGGATGCAGCTGTCTCACAACCTCCTGCCTTCTAAGTGCTTGGCCAAAACAGTCACTTCATCCTGGGTTTGTCTGCAACTCACTGCAGTAACTTGGCTCCAGTGACCAGGAGAGGTGCAAACGAACCACAGCAGGTTGAGCAAGGAGAGAAAGAGAAAAAAACACCTGGATTTGAAATGGGAGGTGGAAAGAAGTTGAGGGNTACTTGGCAAAACCACTGTAGCAACTAGTACTGGTTGTGAATCACAGAGCTACAGAAATGACAGAAAAGTTGTGGGTTGTTTGCTTGTTTGGGGAGTTAGAGCATATTTTTAACTCATAATTACTTCAGCTTATTTTTCTTTCTTCAATTGGAGTTGAAATTAAATTTCCATTTGTAATATTTATTCAAATACCTCTGAACATTGAATTCTTCATTCCAGTGAAACAATTGCATCAAATTCAAGTGTTATCATCTTATATAGTTCATCTCTTCTCTAGCTCATTAATGACTGATACATCAGATTATACAGAACATAGTGGTTTTCATCAGATACCTCTATTCTGAATGTCAGGAATGGAGTTTACCTCTGCAAATGTTTTTGCAGTCTAAAAGTAGAATATGTAGTCCAAACTAGTATCCAAGGCTCCCTTGAGGGAGAGGATCATTATGAAGCACTTCCACAAGGTGAGCTGTCTCATCTAGGCTAAAATGACTTGATCCTTGTTTTATGTCTCTTTAGCAGTTTCTGGTACATACATGCAATTCACCTCCAATATATTAGGGGTACTTAATTTCCTTGAAAGTCTCCTTCAAGGGTTATCATAAAAGGCTTGTTGAAATTCCAGATTAGTTATAATAACTACCTTCCTGTACCTACAATTCAGTTCAAATACTCAGAAATTAGAGATGTGTGATTTTCTTTTATGGCAGACATACTTTTTCAGCTTTGCTGTTTGATACCAATCCAGGTGTTCTGTAAACAAAATTAATCTTCATTTATAATTCAGATCTTTTTTTCATACTGAAGCAAATCTGAAATCTACAATTTCTAACACTTTTTTTAAAGGTGATTATACTGTCTGCCATCAAACTCCTCAGGTGGGGTTGATTAATTTAATGATGAAATACATCTATTTTGACAGAATTTTCTTTAAATTCCTTCACCATGTCATCCAGTCTTGATACCTTGTCACCATCCAGCATCTCTCCAGAACTTTAACCACTGCTACTGCTTCCTTGTATTGACTCCAAAAGTTATTTTAAGATACATATTTTTCCATCACACGTAGTGAGAAAGACAGTCTGAAGTAATGTAATTATTTCTTGACACCATTAACATATTTCAGCACATTAATTTATTATACTGGATATTATAGTGGATTTCAGGTTGTGGAAGAGGAAAAGAAGCAGGAATCCAGATCCATTCCTCTTAAGACTATCAGAGATATTCTGGAACTATAAAACCATATTTATGGCACTAAAGAAAAGAGTCAGAGACTTGAAACCAGCAAAGACCAACCACTTTCACATGGTACTTGGCTGTAGGACATAAATTGTACTCACTGTTTAAAAGTGTAACAGTTGCTTTGTGGTTGGTTTATTGTTTTGTGGTTTTTTCAGTTTAAACTTCTTGAAATAATGCACAGTCTCTGTGGATGTTCAGGATAGTGTTTTTGTGCCCTCTGATGCAGTACTGAAGCATTTTGGGGTGCTTGCATGTGTGCAGGCTGTGGGGACAGAGTTTAAAGGCTCTGTATGGTGCAGAGTGTTGAAATGGAACGCTCAGATCATTGCAATAGGATGTTATTTATGAAGGATGAGAGTGTATTAGGATGTGGCAAAGAAGGGCAGCCTAAGAGTAAAACTTTATGTGCTAATTTCTAATTGAGATGAAGTACAAATAACCAAAATCCTCTTTGTGGGGTATTTTTTAAAGAACCATTGGGCCTGTAACACAAGACATTCTCTTTACATTTCTGGATTTGTGCAGTACAATCCACTTTATAAACTAGACCAGCTGCTTTTTCATGTCATTTTTCTGTGTCTGTTCTATGTTTTCTTAGTTTGTCAACACTCTCTGAAAAACAGAGATATGTCTGCTGCACAAAGTGTTCCAGTACTAGTCTTTTTAGTTTAAGTCCCTCTCCCCACTCATTATTTACTTTCAAAGAGTTATACTACTCCTTATTACAACAGAGTGTTGTTAAGTGCTTCTGTTGACTTCTTTACTCCCTTGTTTTCTTTTCAATACTCTTTCTTCAGGACATAGATGCTAGCTATGGTCAGTACTCTAAGTATGAGGTCTAAGTTATCTAAAACTCATCCAAGATAATGACAGCTAGAAAGTACATCTAATTTCCTGAGATTTCTATTCTGCATGCAACTAAATTCATCAGAGGTCTCCCTGACTGGCTTGAAAGGCCCCTGGGTAAAGAACATTTTTCACTGACATGTGCTTAGAAGTGCTTGTTCATTGGAGATGAACATGGTGCCCACCCATCTCGCAACTAATTTGCGTGGGCGGTGAAAATGTTACCTCAAGTTTAGAAACAGATACATGCATTCATTGTTCCAGTTCAGCATTTTCACAGCAGTATATTATTTGCTTATTATTTTCGACAGCATTTTGCCTAAACAGTTGTTCTCCATGTCATACTGTTGCATTTTATTGTCCTCTACCTCAAATGCATAGTAAAATTGGGGGCAGGATTTATAATAAATTATATTTTTGTAGTATTACTGATTGATATGGTATAGGCCTATATTTATCACTTGTATTACACTAATGCATAGCCTCATAGCCAGGAATAAGGGCCCTTCTGTGCTAGATACCTGCCACATTTTTAATAAAAAATGTAATTCCCTGATCCAGGGACACTACTTTCTAAACATAGAGTTGGATAGAACAGGTGGAAAAGAAAGAAAAGAAAAAAAAAAAAGAAAGAAAAGAAAAACCCACAAAAAAACAAAACCAAACCAAAAGTAGACACAACTATCATGAATCAATCATTTTTCATCTTGCAAAATTGCAACAGTTATACTACACATACATATAAACCAGTTTTCCAATCTACCAAAGTCAATCTATTCTCTAGTTTCAATAACTTATCTTTTTTCCTGTTAGTTAAAAATATTTATATCAAGCTTATTTAATTTGATTTAATAAATTTTTTAATCACTTTCACTGAAGTATAAAAAGCTGTTGAGCTCCTTTGTTATAAATGAAACATAGCAATAATCACTCTTTGGTGCTATTTGAATTACCTAGATCTCCTCATGGAGGATAACAAATGCATACTAACTCGGGACAATTAAAAAGATGCTAATAAATGCAACATCTTGGTTCCTCACAGAATGCAAAACCAACTCCAACATATAACCAAGAGGTTTGCAAAGAAAATTACCACATTTCAGGAACCAGAACTTAAATCTCTCATCGGGATGACTTAAGGAAAGAAGGACTCATTATGCTTATCAGTCAGTATTCATACAGTTACATTTTTGTCCCTTCATTTGATGGTAGACTGCAGAGAAAATGAAGGTTATCAATATTCAAAAAATATAATGCAAAGTTGTTGAATCAGGAAATTTGAAAGTGCAGGAACTAATTCTTAACTTGCAAAACACAGCAAAAATCCTTGAACTTCCATGGAATTACAATATTTTCTCCTGTCAGTGTTCGTAATATATCTGACACTGAGTGCAGAAGAAACTAGTAAAAAGTCTGGAAATTAGAAAGAAAAACACACATCAGTTAGTGGGAGGGTAGATGGTTTTATTTTGTTCCTTTGCTTTTTCCCTGAGATCAGTTTTATTTCAAACAAACTGTAATGCTGAGGACATCCCAAGAAGGAAAACACTGGTGACATCCAGTCTCGTAGAAGTTTAGCTGTTCCTTCTGTGCATACTTTGAGACACTGCAAACAGCTTAACAGGGAGTTCCTGAACAGATTGCCTTATGGCCTACAAAACAGTAAGGATCCAGCATAGAGCCCGCTGAATCCGGTAGAAATTGTTCTGCAGGCTCCAATATTCCTTGGATCAGATCACAAGAATTATTCCAACTAAGCTATTTTTTAGAATATGAAAATTTAAACTATTTTATTTGTAAGTTATTCCAAAGAAGCCCTATCCCATCAAAAGATACCAGCTATATTCATCATTAATCCCTCTTTCACTAGTCATATCCAAAGGGCAAGGCCAACAGTTCTACTAGATTTCAAAATTAAGCCTTTGGGGCCAAACACTGCTGTCTTTCTCTATGAGAAGTCCCCATGGCTTTCAGTCCATCATCATGTCCAATACTCAAGACAAGCAATTAAGAACACGAAACAGTTTAAAACTAAGGCATTAGTTATAAAACTGCAGAATACCTCTGAGATCCAGGCAAAATGTTTGCTATTGTAACTTTTCCATCTTGCCAAAATATTTGTTATTTCAGAGACAGAATTTTTCAGATCCACACTCAATAGCATCTATAAACTAGTCCCACTTGTATCAAGCTGGAACCACAATAACAAGTGCAGTAGTACTCTGGGAATCTGGTACAGGACTACAATAAGCATGTAGTCTCAAAACACCGCAAAACCAAGAAGATCTCCAGGTGGTGCTAAGAAATATGCATTTATATTACAAATATAAGGACTAAAACCATTGTCTTCCCGCAGGTTTAAAAGATCTCACTAAGATTTTTCATGTAATATCTAATCAGAGTGGTATTTTTAATTTAAATAAAGAAACAAAAAAGATTTAATGCTTATTTTTCATTACCATCCTATAGATAACAGAGTTCTTGATTTAGCAATCCTCTCTTACACTAAGGAGTTGCCTACTAAAACATTCTCAGTTATTTCAGTAAGTGTGCTTATGGATATATGGAGTCATTAATGTAAGGCAAAAGGAGGCCAATTTTAAATGACATTTACTAACCTGATAATGCAAAGGTAAGTCTGAATTTTAGAGAGGATGGGAAGTGAGGCAGCCCTGATTTTGCGTGCAGCATGGCATCTGAGGTGTCCAAAGCAATCACTGCTACTTTTTGTTTAAAAGCAACAGAAAAACTGCTTTCGGAAATGGCACATGTAAATTTAAGGAAGTGACTTATCTATTTATTTGCATCACTGGCTAAAAAGCAATTTTCCCTGCAGGCTATAAAACCAAACATTTGCATCTTGCCTAGGATCCCATCACTTTCCACCCCTTGACAGACCAGCTTGGAAGAAGGTGTCCTTGAGTGTAATAGCAAGGTGGTCTTCCTCATCTTATGTCTTATTTGTGGAGAAGATGTACATGCAGAAATTAATGATGTTAAGGAAAATAAATTAAAAAAAAAGTGTTCTAGAGTGGCCTCTGCTATACTTCCTCACCTTCATTTTGTACCAGCACCAATCAATGGACTCATTGCCTGTGGTAATTCCCTGCAGTCATTTCTTTACACATGAGTAATTTATGGCTTTGTAAAGGGCTCTGGGATGTTTGATTATGTCAAAGGTGATATTGAAGTTCAGATTGTGCTTGTATACTAAATAGGATGAGATTACCACTGGGATTTATATCATTACTTCTGTTAATTTTTCACAACATGGTGCCAATCACACTGTAGGTGTACTTGCAGTAAAAGAAGACACAGTCCTGTCTAGGTGAACACAAACCCTATTAGGTGATAAACTTTCCAAAGCGGCACATGGCATTGACCTCCAGTGGCAGAAGCATTGATGGACAGGACAAGGAAATCCAACATCAAAGGCATTAAACAGAGATCTCAGCTGGAAGGGTTAATTTTCAGTGTGAAAATTTCGCAGTCCTCATCTGACCAAAGTTCCTTATCTCATGACAGCATAGGCTAGGGAATGGGACAGACTGTTCCAGAACCACAGCATCAAAAAGCAATTGGAGTATAACTTAAGAACTACTGTAAGTGTCTAAGTATGGGGACAAGTACAGCAATTGTGGGTGGAATCTTCTATTTAAGGAGAAGGGCAGAAACTTCAGTGTCTTCCAGGTAAAGTGTCAAGAAAACCAGAAAGGGACATGATTATTCCCCACAGGAATCAAGTTCTTAATCCTGCAGAGTCTTCATTCAGAGTAAGAAAGTTCATACCACACAATAATAGTTTTCCAATGTGTGTGTAAGCAAGTGGGGTCCCTGGAGATTACAAGTGCTACAGCATCCTTAGATGTAGCTCCAATGACAGAGACGAGGAAAGCAGTAAAATTTTCTGTTTAATGGCAGATACTACAATGACGTAAGAACTGCTTCCCCTCAGAGGGCTCACATTAGAATTTTTTCTCTGTCCTGAGCGTAAATCATGCCATTCAGCCAGTCTGCAGCAAGACACAAACATCCCCTTTCTGACCTCTCACACCCTCACCTTCATCTCTCCTACCTGATGAGAGCATGCCAACTTTGCTAAATGAACCACAGACTCCAATTCACTCTTTTAAGTGGACCATCCTGTCTTCTACTAGGCCCACATAATTCCACTTTTAGGAAGCTTTTGTTTCTGTTTCAATGAAGGGACATAGCACAACTAAGTATTCAGAGGGACCTTCCACAATAGTGCCATCACCAGGGACTGATTCACAAAGTGATTTAAGCATTATCACACTGTCACTGCGTTATTCAATAGTCAGGCACTGTGTTCCTAGCCTCACCAGAGCTTAAGAAATGTTTTAAGCTTCCCTTCCATTATTTAGCAAATAATCGTTTGATATTTGGTAGATCACGATTCACAGAAAACAAATCCCTCCAGTGTGTGTTGAGGTGGGGAGGAGGAATTTCACTGTGTTTATTCTGCATATTGCCTAGCCTCTGCTTTCTATTGTGAGAACATGTTTCAGGGGATTAGTTACTGGATTTGGAAGAATTATGGTTTCAGCTTTCTGACTGAAGAAAAGGAAAATCTTCTAGCCTACCAAAATTAGAATATAATGTTGAATGTATAAGGTGGGACTTCCGTGCCAAAATGTAACTGCAAAGGGTATTGAAGATTACATTATAGTGTCTGTGAAGAATAAGATGGGAAGAATTGGAATGGAACACATTGGACTTTTGATACTATTTTCCAGTAATGAATCTTCCTTCCTGTCCTCCAGCACATTGGGCATAACATTTGAATTTCTGCCCTACAGTTGGGGAACAATACCCAGAGAGACTGTGAAGTTCCAGGCTGGAATGTGATATTCCTAGACAATGTCCTTGTATGGTCAAGAACTCACAAGTAAAGAATGAAAAAACTGAATGTGACATGTATAATGAACAGGTTTTTAAAACATGCTGCAGGTCAGTATCAACAAAATTCAGAGGCAAAAATGCATTCTGTTGTTTTTTCAGGAAAGACAACACATTGACGGGTTGTGTTTGTCTTGGCTGTCAGATCTGAATACTGATTATTATCTGACTAATAAATATCAGCTTGTTTGGGAAAGAGCATGTCCATTGCTAGAAATTACAACTGCATGCACTAATGAACCAAAAGACTTACACTCCTTCCAGAGTTTAGTCAAGGGAAAATCATAGGGAAAATAAGACAAGAACAAGGGAAACAGCAATCAAGGACCCATCAGGACACAGAAAAAGGAAAAGGATCAGAAACTTATTTTTCACAGGAACAAATCCATAGAGACAAGTTCTGAACAATACCTGGGTCCCCTTTCAAGGGGGCACTATGATAAGAAACGTAGAGCTTATGGGAAAGAAAATAACTCAGATAAATGAGTGCACTTTAGTCGAAATAAAAAATAAGCAGTGATTTCTAAAATTATACATTATTATTAAACCTTACAAAATCCAGGTGTATATTTTCTTCCAAGACTGTTTGTCCCTAAACTAATCAATATTTTTTTCAGAATCAAGGATCTCAAAATGATTATGCTTAAACAATTTCAACATTCAGGGATCTGAAAGTCATCCCAGAGGCCTCAGGAAGTAGAACTACTAAAATATGTAGAAGAATAAAGCCTCCCAGGAGGCCATAGAGACAACAGGGGAGGAAATCCCAGGAAAGCCAGAAGTGCACTGGGAAGTAAACACATCAGCCTGTTGAACTATCACCATGAAATCTGTGTAAATAGTGTAGCATTCGCTGTATTCTAGGTTAACTGATCAAAAAGGAATCAAATCCAAACACCTTCAAAATGAAACTCTTACTAGAAAGATGTGTCCTTCCTCCTCTCCCATAATCATTATTTCTGTATATTACCGAAGCTGACTTTTTGTTATTAAATGATTTATCACAGAAAAACTGCATTTTAAAAAATCAAAAATGAAAACTATATAAAAACACATAAACCAAAGCTCAGTAACTAAATTCTAGACTTGGGCAAAGGTATTGCATTACACTGCTATTTTCCAAGTACTAGTGGTAGCAATTTATGCTTTTTTGTTCAATGGAACAGAAATAACAACAAATTTCTAATATCTGCAAGAGAATCAAATATCGAAGATTCATTGCTTCCCTCATTAGCCAGACATAGGCTATGTCTACACAGCATTTTCCTGGCAGAAACCATCTTATTCTACCCACCCTCCGAGGCAGCTCCAGTCTGGAAGACAGAAGACATATTTATCACCCAGTGAAGCCTGAGATAATGTGCCCTCCCTCCCTGCAGGCCTTATCAGCTTGAGCACATCCCACCTCAACCATGGCTGCACCACTGCATTCAGCTACCTCCAAGCACAACGAGAGATCATCCGTGTCCTCCTGCAAAATTCTCAGAGATGCATTTACTGAGACCCTTGTGCAGAAAGATAACAAGCAGTAGGTAACTAACAGCAGCATTCCTGAAGGAAAATGTTGGGCCAGCTGGCATAGCACTAGCATCTATAAATGTTTTCTAGATGGCCCTTCAGTGCTTGTACAGATCTGACAGAGAGGCAGGAAGGAATGATAGGGGAGCTGAAAAAGCATGACTGCAATTTTGATACCATTGCGTATAAGATAGTGCCATGACTGGAAACATCATATCACTCTCAAATGCTGAAAATAACAGACTGAAAGGATCTATAACTCCAGTGATTCATTTCAGCATAATTTGCTGCTCTTTTTAAACCAGGTGAACAGCACAGAGAGGTTATAACAGGGCAAACATGGTAGAAATACTGATATATTCCAGTCTCATAGAGCTGTACTTCTAAAGGATCAATGTTTCATAGTCAAAAAACTCTTTCTATACCAGTTTTGGAAGGCTCAGTAACAGCTAGGGAAGAGGTGGAGGTGAATGTGAATCGTTGATATGATTCAGAGTCACAAAACCTTGTATGATTATAATCAGCAGAGAAAAATTACTGATGGGCATGCATTTGCACACAGCCTCCCTAAACTCCTCTTTGGAGGATGTAGAAAGAAAGCCTGCTTTATGATGGGTGACTTTAACTTAAGTGATACTTGCTGGACAACTGGTTCAGTTTGTTACTAAAAACACAAGGTGGGAGCTGTACACCATAACACGGATATCTGAAACTCGATAGCATTAATTTTAACCTACGTACCTCAATGGAGAAATAAGCAGATCTAGTGGGCAGTTCATCCCATCCTAAAATAGATGTCTAATAATGTCTAATTCTGGGAAATCTAAAAGAAAGAGAGGTGACCACCACTAATGATTTCTTAAAATGATTAAACAGGTGAAGAAAAATTCTTTCTTACAAGAAGAAGGTTGATATTTTAAAGTGAGATTTGAAGTAACAATAAATTATACATAACATGGGTAAATGGGAAATAAACAGTGTACAGTTTAAAATACAGGCAACTCCTGAGGAAGTTAATTGAATTAATTTAATATTGGGCATAGCTGGGGCTTCAGGAAATGAGAATTATCTATTAGGAATGTATGTATTAGGAATAATGGTCATCTTAGTTCAGTTGTAAATCTTAAGAAGTAGATGGAATAATTCTTAACAGTGTAGAATGGTAGAATGGTAGGGGTTGGAAGGGACCTCTGGAGTTTCTTGAGTCCAACCAAGTCCAATAGAAAAGTGAAACATTTGCTTTAAATATATCTTAATATCTGAAACAAAGAAGTAGTATATACTCTTTCCATACATACACCATATATGTCAAAAGAATAGCATGAGATAACATCTGCTAAAACTAAAAATTTTTAGATTAGTTCATACTAAAAACTTCTACCTAGACATTGTTTTGAAATTGCTGAAGAATGTTTTTTGACGCTTTTTAATTTATTTTTTTTAAGAGATCTCAGAAAGCTGGATATTGAAATGGCTTGGAAATCTGACAGAGTAATGTCAGTGTTTAATAAGGGTAAAATAGATAACCTAGGAAGCAAAGAAAAATTACTCTGATCTGTATTCCAAAAAGAAAAATCAGAATAGTTATATCAGGATTCTATCAAACAGTGGCTAAAAGTATAATTAATGCCAATCAACACAGTTTTGTATAAAATAATTCTTGTCAAACAAACCTATTGAGATTTTATGACAGGATTATAGGTCCTATTGACAAAGCTGACCCTGTTGGCACAGAATTATTCATTTTAACAAGGCATTTGACTTACTGACACAGAACACTTTGGTTTAAAAACAAACTTGAGTTGTGCAGAATTAACAAAGTGTACATTAGATACAATAAAATATATCTCATGGAGTTCAGAAAGTAGTAATTAACAATTCACTGAGCACAGCTGCTTCTACTAAGTTCTCCCCAAAAGTCATTGCTCCTTATATATAAGGAGCAATGAACTAGAAAGAACATATGGGCAAAGCATAGCAGGGTAGTAAATAACAAAGATGATGGTCTGCTGCAGAAATAACTGAAATGTCTGCTAAAATAGTTAAAATCCAACAAGAGAAGTTTAAGGACACCTAAATGCAGGACAATACATCTGGGGACCAGGAATGCAAATTATAGTTATAGAAAGAGAGACTCTCTCGGAGAGCAGTAGCACAGAAAAGGACTTGAGAGACATTGTAGATAATCACCTCAAAATAATCTCTCAAAGTAGTGCTTTGGCTAAATGGCTAATATGATCCTTGGTTATATAAAAGGTGACTATCACATAGAAGTAGGAAAGTTGCTGCTCTGCTTTGCTTTGATAAAACTGCTACCATAAGACACCTCAGAGTGTAGTCAGATCTTCCAGAAGAGCATGGAAATCACAGAGAATCACAACAAAACAACACAAACAAATCAAAAACAAAAACCAAACCAAACAAAACCACAACAAACAAACAATAAACAAACAACAAGCAAACAAAACTACCAAAAAAACCCAAAACGTCGGAGACTGGAAAACAAATCTAAAGATGTAATGCTTAAAGAGCTCAACTTATCAAAGAGGTTTGAAAGCTGACTTGCTGACTAGACCAATGCATATAGATCATTGCACATGAAAAACCTATCCAGTAGGATGGTTTTCAAGCCTGCTGACAAAATTATAATTAGACATAATGACTAGAAGCTGGAATTAGAAAATGTAACCTTGAAATAAAACATAATATAGAAATTGAAATTTTATGAGGGGAGGTGGCAACTCACCATTGGTCTGAGTTGTTCAGGTGGGTTTTGATAACTTTCTGAAATAAATGGCATAATTCAGCTTTTCAGAGAAATTATATTTACAGTGTGAGGAAGGGTTCATATTAGACAGTCATAGGCCACCCTTCTGACCTTGAAATCTCTCAAACCATGAATACCATCTTCTCTACCCTCAATATTTGTGTGTCACAGGTTAACCAGAATTACCTACATTACTCAGCATAATCAGTACATGAGTAGATAATGCATGTAGAAAATGATCATACTCAAATATCATTCCTCAGGTTTTCGGCCAGCTCTCCAATGGAATTCAGAAATGTTTATTTAAGTAATGCAACATTGGTTAGTTGTAATTGTTTGCACTGAGTAGAAGGGGAATTTTGATTTTGTCTGTGTTTTTAACAGCAAAATATTACTTTTCTTTGTACAGTTACATGGACGGCAATTTTCTCATTTTTATTTTCTCTTCTACTTATCTTTTAGGGCATTCAACTCTTCCTAAAAGTCACTGTTTTTCAATCAATAGGCAACCACCCATGTTTTCTTTGTTTTTAACAAGTGTAAATTTGCCAGTGTCCTTCTCTCACTGTGGCATAATCAGAGAATCACAAAATGACAGAACTGTCACAGTCGTAAAAGGCCTCTAAGATCACCATGTCCAACTGTCAACCAGCCCGCCCCCCCAGTCAAACAAAAAAACGAACAAACAAAACCAAACACAAAGCAAGACCAAATTAAAAAAAAATAATCAAACAAACAAAAAAATCACCGAAAACCAAACCACTAAAAAAGACCTCATCATCCCACTAGACCATGTCCTGAAGTGCTGTATCTACTTTTTTTTTTTAATATCTCTGGGGATGGTGACTCCACCACTTCCCTAGGCAGCCTGTTCCACCACCTGACTACTCTTTCAGTAAAAAAATTCTTCTGAATACCTCATCTAAACCTCCCCCAGTGCAACTTGAGGCCATTTCCTCTTGTCACGTCATTTTTTACTTGTAAGAAGAAGCCACACCCACCTCACTACAAACTCCTTTCAGTTAGTTTTAGACATCGAGAAGGTCTTCCCTCAGCCTCCTCTTCTCCAAACTGAATGATTCCAATTCCCTCAGCCTCTCCTTATAGGCCTTGTTTTCCAGACCCTTCACCAGCTTGGTTTCCCTTTTCTGAACTCTCTCCAGCAAGAAAGGCATCATCTGCCTTTTTTATCCAAGAACAGTGAACACATAGATGCTGTGCTGCATAAACCTATAGTTTAGTCCATCTCCAAGTAGAAATAAAACTACAGTAAGTTTATTTTTCCAAAATTCTGGAAATTAAAATTTACTGTAAGGTCTCTGAACATGGATCTTTGTACCCATCACCACCATAGAGAACATCTAGGCTGAACTGAACTCCAGCAGGCATCTCCGCTGTTTGCAGGCTGTGCCTACATAGACACCTGTGCAGAACCATTGCTTTCCATGTGCTAGCACAGGTGCCTTGTGGTTGGAATACCATTCACATTAACAGAAAAGAGATGCCACCCACCATCTCTCAGTTGGCTCTGCAAGACTAATAGGCAATAGAACTTTTTTTTAAACACTAGTAAGCAGACGTGACTCTAAATACACACAGCAGGCAGAAACATTGGGTAGGAAGGTGCCATTTTCAGCCATTCTTCAGTGAAACACCATCTGTTACAACATATGCAAGTGCAGTTACACATCCAGTTAAAGAAGGTGAGAAGGGTAATTTTCTACCTGAGAAGCCTGATTTCTGCCTGATGATCTCCTTTCACCAACCCTCAGCCTTTAGAACCAGATACAATCTACTGAAAAAAAGAAGCAATATCACCATTTTTCTTCTCTCCCTAATGCAAAAGGAGACTCAAATCCCTTGCTCTGCGCTAGAATAATGACAAAGGTAGTTTCTGTATGTAGAACAAAAAGATTCATTTCACAAGTCCCCACTAAGTGGAAGAATTTGAGAGTAGGAGAAATTAAAAATGAGACTAGAACCCACAGAAAGAAAATTAATATATAGAATTTACACATAAAAATTTAATGACCCTGAGCTTCCAGTTCCCTTTATTTGAATATTTTGGCAGATACATTATTAACGTTAACTTTATTTTCCTAGCTGCAAAATTATCATAAACAGAAACATAAAAACTATGATGTGCCAAAAGAAAGAGAAAAAAAAAGAAAAGGAAAGAGTTATGGTTTGGAGACCCTTTCTTTGTATGGAAACAGTAGATTCTAATTTAATTAAAAAAAAATTTAAAAAAACCCTAGTTTTCTTAGCCTGACAAATCTCCTCCAAAAATTATTTCCTCACTGATTACAGAAGCAGACAATTGGTGCCCAAACAATCAAAGAAGGTTGTATTGTCAGCATGTTAATCACAGTGTTTCTTAGCAACCATATTTTATTTACAAGTAACAATACTTCTTCAGAAGCCTATCACATTTAATGACAAGCAGCTGTGGGGGGAAGGGCTGGGAAAAGTATGTGCAGCTGACACCTTTGATGATAAGCAGTTTGTGAAGAGCAAAGAGCTTTTGCTGATAACCAGGCATTGATGGTAGTAGGTAGACAAACCTCTGAGAAGTGAAGCTGTGGGGCAAGGGTTTGAGTAAAACAGAAGCCTGATAGTCTTCTGCATCCCCACAGGTTAGTGCTTTTGCCCGTATGAGTCCATAGGTAACTCTCCCTTGGTCTCCTTGGTGCTGTGAATTTTTTAAAAAATTTACAACATAGCCAAGGAGTTTTGTGGTGACAAACTTCTCCTTTCTTTTCCCCATGCAGCTCCTAAAGGATCAGGCTCTGCTCACAGTACTTTCTTCTCAGCAACAGCTGGGGTGACAGTTCTATGTCTTCCATGCTATCACATCACTGCCAGTGCAGCCATCCGTGCTTACATTTATCACCCTGTTAAATAAAAAGGAGAGTGTAAAAAAAGCCTGTTTGACGCTGAATCATTTTTCTCTTGCAATTGTTGCTTCCTTGTCATCTTTGTATTAAATACCAACAATGTGTTGCGGTGCTTTGAGAGATGATTTCTAGATAGAAGATGCAATGGCCAGAGAGGAAAAAGAAATATAAAACATTTTGTTCCTCACAGTAAAAACAGCTTGCAGCAAAATGGGACAGTAGAGGTATCAAAGGGCTCCCTCAGCTTTCTTTGTGATCAACCATAGTGAAAGGAAGGACTGTATCACCCAGTAAGAGTCACCTTTCCTGGGTAACTCTCACCATTTATGCACACACACACATTCACACACAAACTATTTTCTCCTTGCTGTGTCTCTAAGACCACCTCAATAATCATCTTGTGCTGATCTATTACAATATCCTGTCACTATTCATGACTATCAAAAGATGCTTCAGAGAAAGCTTTAAGAAAAGATAAAAATAATCTGCTTCCATAGAGATCTCATCCTAATCCTCTAGAGTTAAAGTTAGCCTTAAATCCTTAAGCATGAGATTTTATAGTCTTTCCAGAAATGTTGGTAGTATGAGCTTGTATTCGAGACATCTTTCTTGCCTATTACATTGCCCAACCCTTTTAAAAATCTTCTGTGTTCCAGGAGTTCCAGACGCAAATTCTGGGTTGCTTGGCCCTTCCCTTCTTTTATTCATTTTGAAATAATCACCTTTACATTGCAACAGATATTGTCTTATTCCTGACATATGAAGAACAAGAGGCAGGTTGAAGAATCACATGCTAGTGTGTACTCCTAATACACCTGTGGGCTATCTGATATGCTCTACTTTGAAGATCTTACATACAATAGACATGGCAGAAGAACAGCCTGACCACAGCAGGAATCTTATAGACAGAGTTGAACACTGGAGCTAAGAGGAGTCCTAATAACCCTTCTGATCACACACAAAAACCTTTGCAGATTTTCACATCCCACATTTAATAAAAATAAGTTTGGGAGAAGGGAAAAGCAGGATTTTTTGATATTTTGTTGTCTGTATCTTCTTTTTTTTTTTTTTTTAATATTCTGTCCTTTCATGATAGAATAAAAGTAGAAACAGGAATGGGTCCAAATCAAAAAAATAGATCATAATTCTGGAAACTCTGTCTTATCCTTAAAAGAATTTCCTAAATGACAAACAGCTAGTTTGAACTCCCAGAAAATCTTTGTGGTTCAGGCCTGCCCTAATTAACACACTACCACAGACTTTCAGTAAGAGATGGAAAAAGACAGACATTCCACATAAAGCATAAACACTCATAAAATTGTCCATGACTCCCTGCCCTGCTTGAATGAGTAAGCAGTAATTACAAAAAAAAATTAAAAATAAAGTGTGGTAGCTAAACTGTTGTGAGAATTCACTCTTGCAAACCAACATATGGGAACCTCACTATGGAAAAGGTTTAGAATTATTCAGATTATCTCTTTCATTACCCAGAAAACTGTGGTATCAGTAGCAAAGGAAAGGGCAGAAAACAACAAAGGGTTTCTGAGGAACAGAAGAAACATTCTTTAGCCTCAGTCCTATCATGGAGCCTCTGATCTCTTCACTCATTCCCCAACCAATGCTGGGAGCTCTTTCTGGCTCCACAGGGGAAAACGGACATCTCTGTTCTCTACACTACACCATTCACCTGGGAAAGAAATTCCAAATGATAGCTGCAGATCCCATCTATTTTTAAAGAATGCCCCTAGACAGCAGTGTCTGCAACCTGCTATAGAGAAAGGATTAAGCTCTGGCCCTCATACACACCACCAAAGACAAATAAATATCCCATTTCACCCTATACATCAAAACCTAAATAGGGATTAATTTGGAAGAGAGTTTATTGTCCAGCTGCTAACCACTCATCTTTGGAGGACCCTTCTGTCCACCAGTGCTCCTGCACTGGACCTACAGTATTTACTCCAGAGCAATAGCAACATCTGGCAGGGTTTAGTGTTTTCTCTTTATTTGGCTATGTAATAGTATTGCATAGTGAAATAACCAAATGAACAACAACAACCACCGTTTCAAAGCACTGATAGTGAATGCTATTGCCAATGAAATTCAAAAAAGCATATTCAACAAACCTGACTGTGGAATGTTTTAATAAAATTGAAAGCATCAGGAAGCTTTGAAGTCTTCTAAGCATACAGTAAAATCAGTTATTTACTCTTGCAGCATCAAAAGAGAGACCCACCAATACACTGTACAGACATCAGGAGGAAAGACTGTCATGGTCTTTGTTTGCAGTTTGCTTGTTTTTCTTAAAATCTGTCCTAAAGGAAGATTCATGAGTTTTTATGATACAGCATGGTCCTCATGCTTATTCCTAATATTTTTATATTTTTGCTTTGAAGATCACTTACATTGACTTCAGTCACAGAAGAGGTTAATATCTTCCTGTTTTCACAAAAGCAGTAGGGATAACATGACTACAAATGACAGGAAGTCTAACTATTTTTCTGGCATTTCATTCTACATTGACTTTTTAAAATATCAGCTCTGATTTGAACATAAGCAACTGCTTTAATAAAAATAATTTATCCTTTTAAAGACCATTAAATATTCACAGAGAAGGATCTAAACTGCAGAAGTCCCAAGTATTTAAAGTTCACAGTAATTTCAGTAGAAGCCACATTTGTTCAACCTTTGGGAGAGTCAGAACATTTATACAGGTGTCTGAAAAAATTATTTGCTTCATTAACTATTGACCAACAACAATGCAGAATCATAGAATCATTTATATTGGAAAAGGCCTTTGAGATCATCAAGTCCAACTGTAAACTGAGAAATACCAACTCCACTGCTAAACCACATCCCTAAGTGCCACATATATGGCTTTTAAATATCTCCACGGGTGGTGACTCAAGACCTTGCTGGGCAGCCTGTTCCAGTGTTTTACAAACCTTTCAGGGAAGAAATTTTTCCTAATATACAACCTAAACCTCTCCTGTCATAATTTGAGGCTGTTTGCTTTTGTCCTATCACCTGCTACTTGGTAAATGAGGCTGACCTCCACCTTCACTACAACCTCTTTTCAGGTAGTTGCAGAGAGAAGACCCAATCCTTGGCCCTGTTAAAGTTTGTACCATTGGCCTCAGTCCACTGATTCAACCTGTCCAGATCCCTCTGTAGAGCCTTCCTACCCTCAAGCAGATCAGCACTCCTGCTCAATTTTGTGTTGTCTATATATGTTAAACATATCTTTTTAATCATTGCCATCACTCAGAAAGATTTCTTATCAGTTATACAGGAGTCGCTGCAACTGTCTTCATGCTGTCTGGATGTGATGGAGACCTGCAGGGGTAAGGCGATGGTGCAGATAAAAAAGCAGGGAGAGAGATACCCATTATACCCTGGGGGTTGGACTCGAAGATCCCCAAGGTCCCTTCCAACCCCTGGCACCCTGTGACCCTATGACCTTCTTTCATTGTACCAGTTCTAGATAGACCACAAAAGTGCACAAAGACAGAAGAGTTAGAAGGAACTCAAAGCAGTTCTCTAATTCATTCTTCTTGCTATAACAAGAAACTACAGTACCTGTCATATTCTCAAACTATCTTATACCTGATTGCTTAACGTGTTCTATCATGCCTCTAAAATGAGAACTGTGCAACATTCTTAAGCAACCACAATGCATCCCAATTACTACTATTAGAAAAACATTCCTAAAATTTAAAGTAAACATAGCTATTATTTCTTGCCTTACCCTGCGTGGCCATAGTAAACATTTTCTTTGCAGCTGTTTTATGTATACCATTATGATACCATTAGAACATACCCTTTCTACCTTATGTCTTTTAAGTTACCAACACCCCATCCTTTGTAGATCTCTTGACTTTACTCACAGCCTTCCTCTGCACACCCTCCAGCTACTGTACATCTCAAAAGCGATTACAATGTTGTGAAGAATTAGATTACACATTTTATGGACTATGTTGCTGTTTATAAATCCCAGTGCAATGTTTGACCTTTGTGCAACAGTGTGGTGGGTTGACCCTGGCTGGATGCCAGGAGCCCACCAAAGCCATTCTATCATTGCCCCTCCTCAAATGTGCATGGGAGGTGAAGATAACAATGAAAGGCTCATGGGTCAAGATAAGTACATGGAGATCACTCACTAATTACTGTTACAGGTGAAACAGACTCGATTTGGGGAAATTAGTTTTATTTACTATGAATTATTGAGAAATCAAACCAAATGTTAAAAACAGCTTCCCTTCACCATCCCCTTCCTCCTGAGTAGTACTTTACACCAGATTTTCTATACCTCTTTCCCTCAAGTGGTGCAAGGGGAAGGCAAATGAGGGTTGCTTTCAGTTCATCACATGTTGCTTCTGCCACACCCTCCTCCACCACGGGCAGACTCCTCATACTCTTGCCCTGCTCCAGTGTGGGGTGTCTCCACTGGGAGACAGTCCTCCATAAACTTCTTCAACATGAGTTCTTCCCACTAGCTGCAATCATTCACAAACTGCTCGAGCACTGGTCCCTTCCATGGGGCCACAGGTCCTGACAGGATGCTGCTCCAATACAGGTTTCCCACAGAGTCACAGCCCCCCTCAGGTGCATCCACCTGCCCTAGCATGAGACCCTCCATGGGCTGCAGGTGGATATCTGTCCACTGTTAACCTGCATGAGATGCAGGAGGACAGCCTGCCTCACTGTGGTCTCCAGTATGAGCTGCAGGGGAATCTCTGCTCTGGTGCCTGGAGTACCTTCTCCCTCTCCTTCACTGATCTTGTTTTTTGCAGAGTTGTTTCTCTCACATATTCTCAGTCCTTTNGGCTGGATGCCAGGAGCCCACCAAAGCCATTCTATCATTGCCCCTCCTCAAATGTGCATGGGAGGTGAAGATAACAATGAAAGGCTCATGGGTCAAGATAAGTACATGGAGATCACTCACTAATTACTGTTACAGGTGAAACAGACTCGATTTGGGGAAATTAGTTTTATTTACTATGAATTATTGAGAAATCAAACCAAATGTTAAAAACAGCTTCCCTTCACCATCCCCTTCCTCCTGAGTAGTACTTTACACCAGATTTTCTATACCTCTTTCCCTCAAGTGGTGCAAGGGGAAGGCAAATGAGGGTTGCTTTCAGTTCATCACATGTTGCTTCTGCCACACCCTCCTCCACCACGGGCAGACTCCTCATACTCTTGCCCTGCTCCAGTGTGGGGTGTCTCCACTGGGAGACAGTCCTCCATAAACTTCTTCAACATGAGTTCTTCCCACTAGCTGCAATCATTCACAAACTGCTCGAGCACTGGTCCCTTCCATGGGGCCACAGGTCCTGACAGGATGCTGCTCCAATACAGGTTTCCCACAGAGTCACAGCCCCCCTCAGGTGCATCCACCTGCCCTAGCATGAGACCCTCCATGGGCTGCAGGTGGATATCTGTCCACTGTTAACCTGCATGAGATGCAGGAGGACAGCCTGCCTCACTGTGGTCTCCAGTATGAGCTGCAGGGGAATCTCTGCTCTGGTGCCTGGAGTACCTTCTCCCTCTCCTTCACTGATCTTGTTTTTTGCAGAGTTGTTTCTCTCACATATTCTCAGTCCTTTCTCTGGATGCAAATGCCATTGAACAGAGCTTTTTTTCTCCCTTTTAAATATAACATAAAGGTGCTACCACTGTCACTGACTGGCTTGGCCTTGGCCAGGGAGGGGTTCATCGTGCAGCTGGCTGGAATTGGTTCTATTGGAGAAAGGGGAAGCTTCTGGCAGCTTCTCACAGAAGCCAGCTCTGTAGCCCCCCTGCTGCCTAAACCTTGCCNCTATGAATTATTGAGAAATCAAACCAAATGTTAAAAACAGCTTCCCTTCACCATCCCCTTCCTCCTGAGTAGTACTTTACACCAGATTTTCTATACCTCTTTCCCTCAAGTGGTGCAAGGGGAAGGCAAATGAGGGTTGCTTTCAGTTCATCACATGTTGCTTCTGCCACACCCTCCTCCACCACGGGCAGACTCCTCATACTCTTGCCCTGCTCCAGTGTGGGGTGNCACAGAAGCCAGCTCTGTAGCCCCCCTGCTGCCTAAACCTTGCCATACAAACCCAATACATAACACTTAACCTATATTCAGTTTGCGACCCACTGTAACTTCAAAATACTTCTTTGCAAGACTGTTACCTAGGTTATCTCAGCTTTTCTCATTGCTTTTCCTCAGCCCTTTATCCCTGCATAAGTACAGAAATATGCATTTGTTCTAATTAAATTCTGTGTTGTTTTCAAGACTATTTCTCTAAATTGTTGTGATCATTTTGAATAATTCTTATCTTTTGTTCTGTTTACTGCTTTTTTCAGATTCATTTCATTTGCAGATTTAATAAGCATATTCTACCAACCTGCTGTTGGATTATAATGAAAACACTGCGTATACTAAGCCTAGGATAGATCCTTGTGGAGCCCTCCTCAATTCATCTTAGCAGTTTGACAGTGAAGGGCCAGTAACTGCTCTGTACATAGCATCCCCAGACACTTTTGTCTCCTCTTTATAATAATCCTGACTTCCTTGTGTAGTGTGTCTGAACAAAGCCTAGATATACGATGTCTATACCCTTAAGGCGTGCTGTTTCACATAAAAAGATTTTGGATTGATCTGATATGATTTAATCCTGACAAATGAGTTAACACTCACTACATTTGCTGCCTACTCATTTACTACTTATTCATCTGGTGGTTTTTTGTGTCCCTTACAAAAAAACTGTTGGGATTTTTGATCTAGTATGCTCCCACATAAGGAATTGGACTATCATTCCATAACCATCCCTTTTGCCTTTTTTTTAAAGTCCCATGTTTGTCCTTTTCCAGTCTTCCAGAACTCGATCCACCTCCATACGTTCTCAAGTGCACTGAGAGTTTGCACAGAGTGCTTCATACAGGGTTTTCGCAAAGCTAAAAGGATTTCATCAGGGCTGAAGAAACAGAAATATCTAAGTGTATTCAAATAAAGACTTTTTTTCTTCTTCTTCTTTGTCACTGATGTTAATTGTGATACCAGTTTGAACATCATTGACTATGAGCAACATACTACAGAACAATTGTGATATAGTCCCTGGTAACCCTCTCTTGGGAGAGTCAATAGATGGTCAAACTAAGCTCCCCACAAAGCTTCTATAGAAACTCTGTCTCAGCTCTTTCAATATCAATGGTAACATGATAGACCCAAACCAGACTCCAACAATAATCTTTAAGTTATGGAAGATATTTCCAAAAGTGGGAATCTTATTTTCTGTGCTCTCTTCCTCCTTCTCAGAATATGAAATAACAAACATGCTTAGGTAGCTTTTTAGCATGTGTAGAAAATTAGGCAGTGCTGAAGGCTTGCAATTCGAACTTTGCTAAAAAAGTTTCTCTGCTTCCATGCAACAATGTTTTTCTATCTTTGAAAATATTTTTAAAATACGTGCAAAATGATCAACTTAAAAACTAAAATACATTTTAAAATATCAAATGCTCCAAACTTTAGAACTATTATATTTGTTATTTTCCATGTAATTTTCATTTGTTCATAAGTATGATTGATATATAATCATTTTTCAGAAGACCTCAGCCTCACTGATTGTGGAAGAGACAAATTACACATCCAAAAGCCACATTCAATTCAGCAGCACTTAACTACTTAGATATTATTATTTTGTGATATAATTTTGAAAATACAGTGACTATATTCTGATCCCACCTACAGAGAAGAATTCAATGCTCTTTGCATTCAAGTTTGACAGATATCTTCCACTGGCATATGGGCAAAAAACCCATTATCTTTAGTAAGGGTAAAGCACAAATGTTTCAAAGACAAGGCAACGTCATCTGTTGCCAAAAGGCATGGCAGCAGGTGGGAAGGCAGAAGAGTATTCTTCAGCTACATCCAGCTTCAAACTTTCATAATATTATGAAAAGATGGCAAATGGAGTATATTTAAATCATTTACATCACTACTGATTATACCAAAGGACTTGTTACCACCTCTTGTTAGGCCAGCCTAAAAAGCTAGCTTGTAATTCTACCACTGGGAATAAGTTCTGTGAAATGCAACCAAATAAACTGTAGAGTTCTGAAGAATGGCCTGAGTCATGTCTGAAAAAGAAAGTAAAAATCTAAATGGACACTGAAGATTTAGGTCTTAATGTATGTGGACCGATGAAACAAATAATGATATTGAAAGATTTTAAATCAAAGTATATTAATTACAGCACTCAGATTCCTACATTCAGGAAAAAAAAAGGAAAAAAAAAATCATAACTTCTTAGTTACCTAAAGGATTTAAAAAATAAAAATAAAAAAATGTGTAACTTTAAGTTCTTTATTTGACTTCGGTGTCACAGTGCTCCCCTTGTTGACTATCCTTATCTTACTTTTCTAGCATATTCCCATTTAATCCATATAATGTGATGTCTGCAATAGAGAGGAAAAAAATAAGAAAAAAAGGATAAAAGAGACAACAGTTTGAGGGCACATGTCCTGTGCCCACCCAGACATGTCCAGTGTCAGTGCCATTCCTAATAAGGCTTTTGCCAACTCATTGTCCTCTTGACAATGCCTGGCCATCATTCAGGAGATATCCCAGCCCAATGATGGATCCAGTAAGTCTGAAAGTAGAAATCTTGTTCTATGGATTGGAATGGAATTTGTTTAGCTGAGTGTTAAACTGTGTTTATCTGAGCAAAATAATTGGTTCCATGGCATCATTGGCAGAGGATGGCTTCTACCCTGGTCCCTAGTATAGCCTAAGGGGACATTGCCACTTTGAGTGTCACCATGTCTACACCATTTCTTCATCCCAGCCCAAAATATTTGCCCAGATGTCTATCAAGCAGTGCTTTACGCCATGCATACATGCATGCAGAAAGCTCAAAATTTTCTCTGAAGGTATAACAAAACTACTAGAAATGTACCAAAAGAACCTATTGTGCTTTGCTTCATAGGAAACATGCAATTAATTCTTCTGGTAAAACAAGGGGGTAGGAGGGACTTGTAGAATTTTCTTTCTTGCTGTCTCGCATTTTTTTGGGTTCAATACAGTCAAACAGATTTTATAACAGGAAGAAATGTAATTTTAATTGTATATTATGCAAATTCATGATGTAGCATCATTACATTGTGTAGCATCATTACAAGGTTTCATTACACTCTACAACTGAGATGACATTAAAAGGTCATTCTATGTACAGAAGTACATGAGGAAGACATGCTAGTGGCTGGCAAAAAACGTAAAATCACATATGCATAAATCTTTCATGCAATATGCACAGATATTCTCTTTGGCAACAGAAATATGTTTTCATACCTTGCATTTTCCATATCTCATCCTCATCCTTTCATCAGAACCGGTTGCTCAGGAATGACATTTGTAATGTTCCAAAGCAGAGTAAGTATCTATTCAATACCATCAAAGAAACTGATAAAGAATTGGGAACCTCAGGACATTTTTAGAAAATGTTTTTACTAACTTTTTGCTTATCTGTTTTTTTTTCTAATTAAGATTGTATTGAGTTTTCCGTAACAGAAGTCTATAATCAATCAGCAAAAGTATTATCATATGAATTTTACTTTCATAATTTACTTGAGCCAATTCATTTCTTTTTCTAACTGGCCAAGTAGCTGTAATTTCAGGTGCAGTCAATCACATCTTGGGAAACATTAAAGAGAGGAAGCAAGAAATGAGAAGCACCAGAATAAATTAGATAAAAATCCTAAAGAAAGACTGAAAAGAAAGCCAAATTGAGTTTACCAGCAAAATTTGATGTGCTATATACATGACAATTTGAAACATTTAAGAATTCATGAGTCAGCCATTCAGGGAATCATATCACAAATCTAGTGAGTTTATTCTCACCTGAGACCCCATGAAAAAGAAATTGGTCTGTGAAAGCAATTCCAGAAAGCCAAACATACTTTTAAAAACTTCCAGCCAACCCATCAGCTCTTCCCAAGAGGAATTAAGAATGCCTGTTCCAGGGGTAAAGGCTGATTGGCATGCTGGTCAGGTAGCCTCGTGCCTCCCCATCAGCTACCCTAATGGAGAACGCCCACAGTCTGCGGTCACTTCCCCATTGCAGTATCTTCCCTGCAACACCAGCAAAATCCTCTGTACGGAGGTCCACCTGCAAAGGCTGGGCCTTCTTGGATTATCTTTTCTCTGCACATTCACTGGCATGAATTCATTCAAAAGAATGTATTCTGCCATTCACAGCTGCTGTCACTGCTACTAAGCTTTTGCATAAATGTTTATTAAAGGGGATGTTCAAAAATATTTTTTAGAATGAGAAACAAGATAACATGAGAAACTAGGAATGAGATGGCAGCCTGGCCCTGGCCCAGCACAGGAACTGGGAGATGTTGCTTTCTCTGTGTTCAGCTACACAAAATAAATCAGTTATCTCAATCCAAGTCCCACTGTGTGTAAGTGGGAATTATCTGACCAAATGTCTAGGCTCATTCTTTTTTTTATCAGGGAACAGGATGCAGCTCTGAAGCCCTATTTAAATGTCTACTTTAATAGGAGATGAATTGCACCTTTGAGAGTGTTTATTTCTTTCTACCTGCTATAAAGAGATCTTAAGGAAACTAATTCAGATGTACATATCACCACCAAACACTAAAAGGTTGCTGAGAGTAATTCATGCTGTATGTCCACAACACCAGAAAAGTACTGCAGCTAATGACAATTACACTGGGGGGGTGTTGCCAGTCCTGTTGAGAAGCCACTCTTAATTATTCTCTCCTTCCTGGGAAAAAGAGAGACCTCTGTGAAGAAGTTAACAGTGGTGACCATCCAGCATCAGGTCATACTGGAAGGTTTTTTTGTACAGAGTTTTTAATTTAACATTTTTCACGAGAAAATATATATATATACAAGTGTGTGTATAAAAAATTAAATATAATAAAGATAATAACAATGAAAAATAAATGAAGATATTCCTTGATCTAAATTTTAGAAACCTGCATTAGGGGAATATTTATTATTTTCTGGAGAAATAAGAATTTAGATTTGACTGAAGATGAACAATAGCAGAGCAAAATAAAGGCTTTAATTAATCACTGAGTGCTTGTCATTTTGACAACTAAAGAATGAGGAAGCTGCAAAGAACCAAAGTGAAACAACATCAATCATGCAGCTACAATAAATAATTTAATAAAAGAAATCACTGGGTAACTACAAGGTCTAAGGAGGGAAAATAAAAAAGATAGAAAAGAAAAACAGGACCATCAGACAGGATATTTACAGTTGACCCCACTTATATTAATAACACTGGCAATCTCCACCACATCTTTTGCAATGCAAAATATAACACCATATTCACCTAGGAGATTAAATTCACAGCTTTATAGAAAGCAGACTAGGACAGGTTTGCAATGACATTAATATATTATTTTATCATTTTTTGTATGAAGCTAATTACTCTCATCAGCAAACAGGTAAAAAAAATCTAATCATTTAGTTGCCATCATACAGCATCCGAGGCAGGTCCAGCACCATGCCCAGTGCCCACAGAGCATGTGATCAACCAAAGCCAACAATAAGGAGTGCAGTCAAAATTAAGAGCTAACAAAGGCTAAGCAATGAACACAGTGAGGAACGACTATACATCACCCTCAGTGACTCACACTGGCTAGTTTTCTGAAAACTTCAGCTCAATGTTCAGTGGTGGTCAGAATGATAAACAAACCATTACAAATTATCAGCATAAGACAGGATAAAATGAAAAACAACATTATACCGTTGTAGAAATCCCCTGTTTGGTTAAGAAATTTCTCCATGAGCAGCAGTAACAGGGACAGTGCAGGGGCAGCCGAGCCTCCTGTCTGTGGTTTTACATTCTGTAAAATTTATTTGGATAGAGTGTGGGCTTAAAACAGGAGTAATCTGTATTAGTTTTATTTCCTATCTAAGGTCTTATGGGATGAAATTGTGCCATGATGGAAACTTGAATGAAAACGACAGATAATATTCCTTTCCCTCTTTTCTTGATATTTCAATAAAATATATCCCCACCCCAAGAAGATGCTCACACAATATCATTTTCTCTCTCTTTCCCTTATGGAGCAGAGGGGCTAAGAAAAAGTGCTGTCCTCTTACCCAAACAGTGCAGGACAAGGACACTACCAACAACGCTGTAGCGCAAGACTCCAGAAAGGGTTTAGTTTAGCAGGACAAACTTCATCAAGTAGCTGCCAGAGTGCTAGGAAGATCCTGATATATGGAGTTTTTTCCTCCATTAAGTGGTTTCACAGTAAAATGCTGAAATCATCCAAAAGTGTGGTGTGCTGCAATCCTGCAGTCAGTTAGTGGCCTTCTCCACAAGAGCTCTTCTCTAGGAGTTCAAAAACTCAGCTACCAGCAAGCTTTCGGCAGGCTGCAACATCTGCTGCTCTCAATTTTCTGCTCCAAGTCTGCAGGTGAACTGGCATCTGCTCTGGCATGGTAGGTAAGAGGGGATGGCTGTGAAGGAGGAGTCCTCCTACCCCAGCTGGTTTCTTCAGAGGAGGTGTCAGCAGAGCCCTCACACCTGCAGAGACTTTTCTGAAATTAGTATTATGTGTACCTTCATAAACTGAAGCATTGTCCATCTAATCCCACCTATTCTCTTCATTTTTTCCCCCTTTAACCTGTGATCCTTCTTTGTTTAAACACAGCATGTTATGCAACATGCCTTCCAGCTTTGGGGTTCTGGGGGTTACCAGGAGATGGTTGTGATGGTACCATGGCAAAACGGAGGCTGCAGAGTCAGACTGGGGAGCAGATCATGTAGCATGAACCATGGTGAGGGATAGCATGGGTCAGGACAGAGGGAGGGAGGGACAGAGGGAGGGAGCCACAGGTGCCCATGCCACAGCTGAGCAGCACCAAGAGAACTGAAGGCATGGCATAGGGCTGGGGAGGGATGGGACTGGGAGGGGATGTGGTCACTGCTGGCTGATATCACAGGTAGGCACAATAAAATGCCATGTTGAAAAAGTTTTCTAGGCTAATTGATGTTTCTTCTAATTCTCCTCGTCAAATTGCACGGTACAGCACCCCTTGCCTGCGACCCCCAGCAGCTCTCAGGCATGCCTCACTCCACTCTGCACTGAGCGTGCTGCACAGATTCATTTGTTTGGCCCCCTTCTTGTACATCAAGCTCTGCAGTCTATTAATCATTTTAACCACTCTTTACTCTGCAAAATAACATAATGGTGAAAAAGATAAAGACCAGCAAAACCATCCAATCCCTCTTCCTGCCAATGTGGGACTCTTCCAAGGGAATATTTCCCCAGTATATTTTTCTTATCTATTTTTGACATCTCCAGTTTAGGTCAACAATTCTTCTGCCAGTTCTTCCACTTTGTTAACTATGGGATGACAGATAATAGATTTTGTTTCTGAAACCTTACCACTTTCTTCAGGAGGACTTTTTGCCATAATCCCATCAGGATTTCCTTCAAGGGTTGGCAGTGGTGAAGAGTAAGTCATTTCATTCATATTCTCATGCCACGTTAGACACGCAATGCTTCAGCAGTTTAGTTTCCCCACGAGTCTTCAGCTGCACTCTGTGCTGCATGGGAAGAACTAAGCCCTCAGGGTAAAAAGTTATTTCTTTCCTCACCATACTACCCTGGGCTTTTTCACAGCAGAGATGCTGTTGTCACTGGTGCTCAGATATGACAAATTATACATATATAATTTTCTGATACACCTATCTATCTCCCTAAGTGTGGTGAAACTACCAGAGGGAAGTAACATGTGATGGACCTGAAAGATACTGAAAGTTATGCCTACTTTTTCATGCTACCCTATGAAAAGGATTACCTCAAAAGTTGGTAGGGCAAAATTACAATCTTAATTCTCTGCTCCATTTTTATGTATTTATTCTCTGTTTAATAAAATTATAATGTTCACATGACTGTGACCACATTCACATACACAGAATATCATTAAAAGAACATGTTTTTCCCTCTTTGCAGCACACAAAAATCAGTAGCTACTTAACAACCATTCTTATTCTAGAAAAAAAATGGATTTAGGAGAAATACATCTCTACAGTAATCTAATAGTGAAACAGTGTGCAGTCTTTAAGACTGGTATTTTCAGATTACTTTTATAGGTTTAGGTACCTTATCCCTCTTGAGTCTCAGGAGTAGCTTCATCTAACACCTAATAGTTACCTAGAAGTGTTTCAGGGGGTGATACAGAGCAGTTCCCAGTTTCTTCACTAGCTTTTCTCCACACCGTTGTGATGTTTTTTTTCTTTCCTTTTATGAATGGGATAACCAAGATGAAGCTACTAGAGTAGAAAGCAGAGTCGTGGCAGTTTCAAGTTCTATACATAGCAGTGGTTTTCCCAAAATTCTTGAGTAATGAGCCTATATTCAGCATTTACCACGAATCTCTTTACCCCTCCATGTTCAAGATTTTAACTGAAAATACAACAGAAATTATAGAAATCCTTTGAGCATCTGTGTGCCTACAGCTTCACAGTCTACTGGTATGGCTCACAAACTAGTTCAAGAGCTGCTGTTCAACACCAGTGAACAACACTTTGCTAGGAAATCCCAGTTTTCATTTCTTTCAGTCTGGCACAGCTTGAGTTCCCTCTCACCACTTACTATAATTGTAAGAAGTCTGAGTCTAAGAAAAATCATAGAATCATAGGATGGTTTAGTTTAGAAGGGACCTTAAAGATCTAGTTCCAACCCTTCTGCCTTGGGCAGGGGCACCTTCCACTGAACCGGATTGCTCAAAGCCCCATCCATTCTGGTCTTGAACACTTCCAAGTGATGGAACATCTATAGCTTCCCTGTGTAACCCGTTCCTGTGTCTCACCACCCTCAGAGTGAAGAACTTCTTCCTTAATTTCTAATCTAAATTTACCCTCTTCCAGCATGAAGCGATTTCCCCTCGTCCTATCACTACAAGCTCTTGTAAAAACTCCCTCCCTAGCTTTGCTTTTCATAATTTTTCATTTTACCTTATTTCACAGGATTTGTGTGTTGTTTTGTGGTTTGTTTTTTTTTTTTAAAAGATACCTAATCCATTAAATAACATATAGCTATATTATAACATTTAATTATTAATTTTACCAAGTATATTATGTTTTAATTATTACAAAATTGCAGAATTAAAAATTATAAAATTTGAATGTAAGCTCATGGCCTTAGAAAATCCTACTAAATATTTCCCAGGAAAGGCTTTCAATATACAATCACCTGCTAGTATAAGTGCATTTCAACATTTAAAGACCCTTTCAAAATCCAGATAACCAAGAAAACTCCATGTGAGATAAACATTCACTCTCTGCTTTCCTGCCTGGTATAAATCTTAATATCCTAGAAATGTCTTTCACTTTACAAACAACAGACCACCACAAAAATTTAAGTAAGACAAAAGAGTCAAACTTGGATACCTTAAGTTTAATATCAGCATCCATGTTTAAGTAAATGGACCGTAATACTCGCAGGTACTGCACAACTGCAGCTCCTACTGCCTGCTATCAGCAGACAGAGAGAGGCAAGGACAGGAATCAAAGGGGAGAAAGAAAAGACAAGTATATGAGGTTGCTAGAGAGAGGTTAGATTTATGAACACAGTTATTACAGTATAGTAAATAAGGCCCTACTGTGTGATTTTGTGTCTGTACAATCTAGTTGTCCTCTTTTAAAATGTACTAAATATAGAGTAAATGTACCAGCAAAGAGAAAATGAATTGATAGGCAAATAAACACAGCAGTAGATTGCAAGAAATGTAAAAAATAAAACTCTTTAAAAGCTCTTGAAAACATAGTGCTTTTTTTTTCTCACTCTGAAGCCTGGCAGGGAACCACTTGCCCAGGTCACGAGGGATCAGACGGGAAGAGCTGCAAAGGGGATCATGAAATTTGTGTCAGCTCAGGATCAGCATGAGCCTTTCCCAAATTGTAGCTGATCAGAGGTCTGACCAGACCAGCTTCACACTTGCATTCAGTCAGCTCCAAGCCAGACTCGCCTTCTGCAGCCCCACGCACGTGGATGACTTTGTACTACACTGTAATAGTTTGAAGTGACCTAAGTACAGACAAGATAAATCAGTGGGAGAAGGGCTCTGGCAGCTCTGCAGGAGGGCTGACTTGCCATACATATATTTACTTTCATTTTTCTTATCACATTTAATATGCTCACCTCCCAAAGAGGATGCAGCTTATATCAGTAAAACAGCCTTTCCTCTCACCTTACAGAAGGATGCTACAATAGAAACTCAGAGTTCCTGTGTCACTTGTAGGTAGCTCCATTCACTGGTTGGCCAGTAGGATTTCAGTTCAATGCCTAGCCAGGAAAAGAGATCAGGTGTCAAGCTACTCAGCCACCCCAAAGTCTGGGAGGTCTCTGGACTGAAGTAGTGGTGAAGTTTAAGACAGATGGCAATACTGCAGATGGCAATACTTACAGTACTGCCTGTAAATCCTTATTACTCTGCTCACTTCTCAGGATGTGTATTGCCTCCCAGCAGTCATGTACTTGTCCATTGCATTGCTTATAAAGTAAAACAGGAATATCCAAGTCATTGGTGCTCAGATGCTGTTATTTGAAAATCTTCAAAAATCCCAGACTAAAAATTTGTTCTGTCTCATCCACAAAACCCGAGAGCATGTAGTAAAAATTTGCATTCACACCCAAATTCTTAGCTTCCTACACATCTGGACTCAAGCTTTCCAGACAGGTCCATGTGCTAGGGATAATCATCTATTATACTAGTATTAACTGACTCTGAGATTAACAGACTAACGTCAGCCTTCCTCTAGGGAATATGTTTGGTAGGACACTATTAGGTAACAATTTCCACCACTTGAGTTAAATAGTCCTGAAGTTCCTCAGTCTCCAGAGCTATAAATCTGAAGCCAGGAGAGCTCCGTTTCTACTTTCATTAATAAAATGAAGATGCATTTCTTTCCTTATTGTTGCAGTGGTTCCTTGCCACCCATATCAGCCATTAGTATAATAACAATGGTAACATGTCAACACAATTTAGAAGAGATCACAGTTCTCCGGAGATGAAATTCACTGTTATGAAAGCCCTTTAGCCATCAATAACAGAGAAAGAAAACATTGACATCCTGTAATTATACTCAGAAAATCAAAGAACAGCCCCTTTTGCAAATCAATGCCACATAACCCATCAAGAGTCGTTTGCATGCAATCTTATTCCTCCTAACCCCACAGAGGTCCAAGGGAAATACATTAGTGTAGTCAGAATCTCTTCTGCAGTGCATCTAACACTTAAGATTGTCAAAGTGTACCTGTGAAAATAAATTCCATTACCATAAGATAAACAAAATGTAATTGCACTGGCCAATTATAAAATCATACAACACCACAACATTTCATTTTTATCATTCTTATTAGAGCTCTTTCCAAAAGACTCCGTCTCACCTTCAGTCCTCCAGCCCAGTCCCCATTATTATTATTTATGAATCATACTGCAGTAGTGGAAATACAGAACAATATTCAAACTGTTCCTGCTTTTCAATTATGAATGTGTGTCACTTAATAAGAAAGGCATTTGTGTAAGTAGCTTCTGGAACCAGGAATTGCCAGTCAGGCTTGTAATGAACCTAATGCTATGTAAGGCACCAGAAGGAGAGCTGCAGTCCAGCAGCTCTTTGAAGCAACCCAGGCATACACAGTATGTGCAGGTCACAGGATACATGAAAAAGGTCAATGAAAGTAGGGCACCTTATTCTCAGATTGATGAGCCTTCAAGGAGCTGTGGACAACAGCAAGGATCACTGTGCTGTTGGTAAGCTGCACACAGAGGTTCACCTTCAAAGTGGAAACATTTCTGTAATTTCTCCCTGCTGATTTTTTTTTTCTCCTTGTACTTTCCCGGGTCCTTCATGAGTGACTAACAAGACCACTACTGCTCCTTTCAATATACACACGGAGAAGCCTCAATGCCCGAAGCATTTCTATAATAATGCAATAGAAGTTGAGGACAAGAGGGTGTATGTGGGTATGCCAGGTCAGCACTTTGGTGAGCACACCAACACTTTCTGAAGAGGTGAAACAGGACAGTAAGGGTATATCAGGACTTCAGAACTTCGATGCCAAATTTCCAGTTGCATGATAGGTAATAATAGTATTGCCACTGACCTAAGACAACACTTTCTTTTAGAAAGCAATGCAGTAAATATAAAACTCCCCTTAAGTGATACCAAAAAAGGGCTTTGTTTTTATGAGGCCTAGATAAACAGGCTTAGAAAAACAACAAAGATATTCAAAGGCACATGTTGCTGCAAAGGAAATTCTGATCATACATTAATATTTTCAACATGATAGAGTCAAACACTAAAACAGGTCTCCCAGAGAGGCTGCAAAATCCTCAGCTTTGTAGACAGTCAAAACTCAGATGGACACAGCCCTGAGCAACCTTATCTAAGCTGGCCATGCTTTGAGCACGTAGGTGAGATCACAGGTTTTACAGTAGACCCTTCCAATCTAAATCATGCTACAATCTTAAAGACCAGTTGTAAAAGTTTATCGTGGAAACATTTTCCTGCATCTCTCTGAACCACCGCTGTGAGCCCCTTTACAGAAAGGTCAGGTGCAATTGTACAGCTACAGAAAGTGCCTCATGCCTTGATTTCCAGTAAGGTCCCAGTTCAGCCACCCAGGCTAACACCATTGCCCTTACAAAGTTTAGCGGGGGGCCTTCGTTTGCCTTTGAATATCAACTTTTTACAGGTGTCTAAGCCACTCCTGAAATCTGTGCCCCAAAAGTAGAAAAGCCCACAACAGGACATGATGTTCTAGATGGAAAAAATCATCTGAAACAGACAAATAAGTTTAACTGCATCATGGCCTTGTGGCACCATTCTTAATCATATTTTCTGTATAGGCTGCATAACCTCTAAATTACAAGTGGCAGATTTCAGCTTTGTCATCTGTGTTTTGGACAGGGTCGAGACAGAGGGTGGATAAGCTCAGACATCACTTACAGGCTAGTTTCTGCTTTTGATTAGCTACAAGAGTTAACTCATTCCATATATGCTTTGGCATGGCCCTATAAAGGCTTATCTCTACTTTAGTTGCAAATGGGTGCCAGGGACCTAACTCATCCAGGCAGCTGACGTTAATCACCTCATCCCTGGGCACTACTAAGCTTGCTTTACAGGCAATCTCACAGACAAACTGAACCCCAAAACCCTTCTGAGACAAATAATATCAAAGCTGTTATTCTGCACATTCAGGGGAAATAGATAGATAGATAGATAGATAGATAGATAGATAGATAGATAGATAGATAGATAGATCGAGGTTTGAGCATATAGCTATATGTAGGAGAAACAGGAAGAAATTAAACAAAGGGAAAACTAAGCTGAACGTCATGGAAAATTCAATAGTGAGAAACACTAGAGTGTGACATAGCCTTCCATGGGGATGATCTACTGCTTCCAATACTTAAAACTAGATTGGACAAAGTAATATGATTCAGGGAACAGTCCTGCACTAAAAAAGGAACACACTGCTTTGTCTGACATGTCTTTTCCATGTCTAATTTTGGTGATTATAGGATAACAATATGTATGACTCAGGATCCCTTTTCAAGGCAAAAAATGTCCATCACTGGTTCTCTGTCCGCTTACTTTCATTTATCCTTTTGTTCACCTGAAGCTTTCTGAAAGCATTAACCAAGCCAAAACACCCCATTTACATGTACAGGTCTGACATTTCAAGAACTATCTGCAAATATTAGTTATTTTACATGTAATTATAAGTAAGGATAATTCCTTTAAAAACATTTAAGATATTTTATTATTGCATTATTTATCAAAAAAGCAAGAATAAAGAGAAAATTATTTTCAGAGACAGGTAATTCTCTGGCTACCTGCCTGGAATTCACATGCTACATTTGATAATGCTCATTTTAAAGTCATAGTAAACTGCACATCTTTTCCTGGGAAAGTTGAGTTTAAATAGGAGAGGCAATGAGAGGTATTCAATTTTATTATGACATTAAAAACGAAGTACAACAATGTTTAGGAAAAAAATAAACAGCCTTGAAAATTTGAGTGCCTGAATATTTTATTGTATTATTTTGTAAGTTATGTAACATTTTAATGTTGGTGCAGTGTTTCTTTCTTCATCCTGCTTCTCTCTCCCCCCTCCAAATGGAATAACAATTCAATAGAATTTAAAGACCTTTTCTTGTGCTGTAAGAATGGCATGCTGAAGAGGAACAGATTTCCTTGACAATCGCGGCTCCACAAAGGAGGCTTTCACAAGTAACACAGGAAAAGTAGAATTTTTTCCATGCAGGGAAACAGAAACATCTTTTTATGGCTGAGGTTGCTTTGGTTTGCATCAGCACTACCCCTAAGCCACATACATAGGCAACAGCACTGTCCACCCTTTCCTTATCCTGCTGAACAAACCTTATTGCCAAGGGCAGCTTGAAGACGGCTGCACCAATGCAAACTACAGAGGCATTTCCTGCAGGAGCTGGATGCCAGCAAAGCAGATCAGGCCAGGGCATTCCTGAACATCCCTGCAGCTACTCCCTGCTGCCAAAATGACCCCATGGAACTGTCATGCATAAGGCAGGACAGACCTTAAGATGCTACAAGCTCCAGTGATACAAACAGATTCTGGCAGCTCTGGAATAAAAAACTGGTAACGAGAGGGTAAACAAACTGCTTATGTTCCTCTTATGGTAACTAAACCCATTCTGGCATAAAGGATGAGGTTAGCTGTAAGTACCATATCATTCCTCTTACAAGGGTGGCAACAGAAGGAAATTTGCTTCCGCTAGCCTGGAAACATGTAATACTGGTCTGTCTCACTTAGAGTTTCTATGTCTCCTTCCAGCTCTTTCTTTTTTCTGTTCAACTGCCAGGCAGGGAGAGAAAGATCACTAATGAACCACAGCTTCTGTTCAGGTCATTAGCTGTACCAGAGAGAAAGTTAATGAACCCTAGTATATAAAGAGAAAATCAGGTTTTCTTTAATAGTTTCCATACCAAAAGCATCATTTTCTGTTAGTGTAATCCCTGGATGATTTAGTTTGAGTCCCTTTTTTCTTTTTTTTTTTTTCTACTCCAGCCTAGTTGTGAAGGAACGGCGCGACAGAGAACATCTGGTCATTAAGTACATACAGATGATGTTCAGATGCTATGGAGGAAATACCAGAGGTATCCAGAGAGGGAGGAGATGCTAAGCCACCTTGTACAAGTCTTTGGGGGAAATCAGAAATAAAGCATATCAACTTGCTGAAACATTATCCCTCAAACCAATTTCAACAACAACAACAACAAATTAATCAGTTGCTGACCCTCTACCATACACTGAGACCATCTCCTTCATGTAGATAAAGATTCAGAAATCAAAGACTTGTGAACCTTATGCATTATCTGAGTGATTTAAAAACTTCAGTGTACCTATCTCTCATAGTGGCCCATGGGGGTAAGTCAGTGTTATCTACATTTGTTGAGGATATTTATGGTTTTCCAAGCAAACCATGATCAGGAAGGATGTCTTTTCTCCTAGCACTCTAGCATCCTAAGCAGAGGAGTCATCTTTCTCTTCTTCACAGCTCAATCAGGAACAAAAAAGGTATACTCCAACCCAGAAGAACTTACCTTCTCCTAGACATGTTTTATTTTTGATAGAAAAGAAAGGTGCTTGAGAAGTTACACAAATCAAAGTTGTGGTGGTAAGGCAGTGACAGAGAGGCAAAATTTTCTATGAAGGTCCTGTGAAATTATATGTGCATCAAAATCAAAGCCTAGGAACATGGGCCAGGAAGGTCCTTCCAGCTTCATTAAGTCTTGTCCCTTGATGTCTGAAGTACTGGATGTACCCCTTCTGGAAAGGTTTATCCGACAGTTCATGTATCCAGCAGTCCTACTGGGACACCATCTGGACTGTTACCCACTTCATGGTTACAAACTCTATGTTGTTTTTATAGATTTATTCATGGACCAATTTGTAGAGTTTACATTCCACACTACAGCCAGCCATAGTGTATGAGCAAATGAGGTGTCATATAATGTAAGACAACTGGATTTATATTATCCATTACAACTTTCATAGTCTTCTGTATTCAGATTCTTCTGTATATCTGCCCCTATACCCAGGGCACTCCTTCCTGCAGTCAAGTTTTGAGGCAAATAGAAGACAACAACGTTCACATTGAAATGAAACTTTCTTGATCTTTCCAATCAGTGCTGATCACAAAGCAAGTTACTCCACAGCAACCCTGACAGGAAACAGTTATGTTGCCCATCTCAGTGGATATTAAGCACGCTGCCCACAAATCCTAATCTCCTGTTATCTCTGTGTTGTGTCAACATCTGCCAACACTTTGTGTCAAACAGAAATACTGCATCTCTCACCCAGTTTTCCATAATTAGTGAGTAGTTTTAAATTATAGCGGAAGAATCAGTGTTTCTCAGCTTGTTCCAGCCTGGAAATGATGTAGTCTTACTCAGAGGCCTATGGGCATTGTGAAGAAGGAATCTGTTTTCCTTTTCTCCTCCATTTTCCAACTATTTGCTCCTTGGTTACTTTTGATAATAACAAGCAAAAAGATTGACAAAGTCTTGGAAAAGCCTAGCTGATGGTGTTTGCATGCAGGCATCCTTCCACTAACATTAGTTTTTCATCAGTATTTCTCTAGAGTAGCTAAGCATGGCATTTTTTATCCAAAGGCAATTCACTGGTATAGTCAGTATTCAGCGACCTTTGCATTCCCACTCTATTATGGATGAACAACCAGTATGCACTCAACTTTCCTCTCTATCTTATTTATCACACTGTCATTAAACCTATGTCACTATTACTGTTCTCTAATATGCACCACAATAACGTGTTCTTATCAAGTCTCTTCCCTCATCTCGTGATCTAATAATATACTACCTCAACATTTTGGTGATTTTTAACATAAACAACAACAAAAAAATGTTCAGGAACAATATACCTAGGAAAACAATGTTTGTCTTTCAATATAAACAAAAACCTTCCTTTTTTCAAGTCAAATTAATAGTTCAGCACTGTTCATAGAATCATTCAATGATGTCCAAGCAAGGAAGATGCAAGCTAATTAAAACTCATGGTTATAGAGGCCTTTTGGGCAAATATTTGTGAATATTTATAGATATTTAGCAAGACCTACTCTACTGAAACACGTGAAAAATTGTTTTGAATCACAAGAAAGTGGGTTATGTACATAGTAGCTCTCTGAGAGCAGTAACTTCAGGCTCTATCTGATCTGGTACTCTGAAAGTGCTGGGAAGCCCCCCAGGACACCAAAGCCCAACTGACCAGGTGGGGAAATTGCCAGGTTGGTCCCTGGTGGTAGTTTTGGCTCTGGCCAGTAAACAGCCTCCCAGACAGAGCCTAGTGAAAACAGGAAGAACCATTTCTGATGTGCAGTCTAGATGCAAACCTTCCTAATTCGGAGGGAGAGTGAGTTTAACTTCCACCCATTTGGCATCTGCACTTGAGAACAGTCCCAGGCATGTTTAATTTATTAGTATAAACAATGCCTGGTAGTCTCTGGCTCCACTCTTGTCAGATAAGATGGTGGTTGTCAGACTTGCCTGAATTTGCTTTAAAACATTACTTAGTGTCAGGGCTGCACAACAACAAAAATTGTATCAGGCATCAGAAGACAAAAGGGACATGGGGTTCTGCTGATGTGTTTAAATAGGGCTCACCACTCTGTTTTATCATTTTATCATTTGTCAGTGCAGAAAAGGAAGCATGTGAAAAATCATTAGAATGAGCAAGGAGGATGAATAAATTAAGTAAATTAGCATGAACAAAGCAGCTCATAATCCAATTGGAGAAGGTAATTATATATCATACTCAGCTAAAGAGAAAACACAGTCAGGAAGGAACCATTGTGGAAACACAACCTCTTCTTCTTGAAAAGATAATTGCGAGCAGAAAAACTAATTCAGAACAGCATTTTATTAGCAGAATCTAAACTCTAAGAGATCTAATCAGTGCAGGACATGAGGACAGGCACCATGTTGTTATTTTGCAGCATGGTGAAGGCATTGTAAACAAGGGGAGTGATTGAATATTTTTCACCTTGTTAAACCCCTTAACAAGCTAGATGATTATATACTGTACCTTTAAAAAGAATATAAGGAGACAGCCTAGTAGGCGAAAAATAACCAGTGGAGGTTGTATTAACTTCAGCACTGCTTACAGGTATGTGGTAAAAGTGCCAACTCTGACTGCTTTTCAAACATGAACTCTCGTTTTAGTTACAAAAGTGACACTGTATTAAATTTCTGAGGCACCAGATGACTCATAAATCTAGAGCAATACATTATGTCAATAAAACTGGGATTTTCAATGCTGAATGAGACTTTGCAACACCTATACAACAACAGTTGGGATTTCTGCTTGGCCTTAATTTTTCCAAAAGTTACATTTTTTTTTATCATTTCAGTATTACTTGAAAAGCCCTGTTTTTTTTCAGTGACACAGATGAAGCTAGAATCTTGTGATTACTTAAGCTGTAAATTCATCTAAACTAGGTAACACTAATAATATTAATAACCATGAAAATCAGCATCATCACCATTATAGTAGTGTGCAAATGCCAGTGGCAATTGAGCTGCAGACTGCTGTGCACAGTTTAACAGCTGTTGAACAAGACAGTCCTGTCCTTAGCTGTTAACTCTCTAATAGAAAAGGTAACAAAAAAGGTAGGTTAATTTCAGTGTTTAGCCTGAAGACCTCTTCAGGTGAATGCTAAAATAGCTTATATATATATTATGGTTATATATTTATAATATCTAATATTTTTTGTATATATACTTCAGTCACTGCCACAGGGCCCTTCTCCTTCAAAGACTTACTTTATATATTGTCTCAGATCTGAAATATGAACTCCTCTGGGCTTTACTCAGTCTGTGTATTTCATAGCCCTTGGTACTTGTGCAAAGAGATTTCTGTATAACTTCCCTAGATGTAGCAGTAAAAGAAAAATATACATGTGGGGAGAGTTACATGAGTATTACTACAGAAAAGTAGGTGGGTCAATTTCTGTCAGGCATCCTACTAAGCATTGGCTTTTTAATATTCCTGAATCATGACTAGGTTCATATTTTCTATCAGAAGCTAGAGCCAAATTCTCAAGGGGATTGCAGCCAGAAGCTTCTGTTAGATTCGTCAGGAAGTGTATTTGTTTGCTGGGTAAGGATTTGGCTTTCTATATTAACGACATAATAATATTTAGCTGAAAAGGTTTCACAAATCTTGAAATGTTTCCAATCTAAAATCATGAGTCAGGACATGAAAACCATGAGATAGGCTTTAAAATTGTTAACTGTTTTCTGGCAACTTAGTAAATATAGTTCTCTTCCCTCCTTCACAGGTTCCTTTACAAGAAGCAGGGTTATAAACATATTGTATTTTAAAATTAAATCTAAGTCTCTCATACAACCTCTTGATTCCACTGTCTACAAGAAAAATTCATTATAATAAACAGTAAAGTCTCCTTTTACCCCCAGAATGCAGAGTCATCATGTTCAATTGCCTGTCAGAATTAGCCCTGGTCTGTTCAATGTGCCAAAATTTTTGCAGACATTTTTGGGGAGATTATATATGAAGCCGATGCAGTTCTTCAAAACTCACAATTAATATACTACTTTATACTACTTTCACAAGTAGGCCTTTTGGCTTCTACTTCTACACAAGGAAGAGACATCCAGAATTTGAGTTCAAGCACTGTCCTATACCTGTCCTCCCATGATGCTTGACGGGTACCTCATACCTTGCCATGGTTTTGCCCCATGCCAACTATCTCTGTAAAAGACAATTTCTAGGTATAGTCTGGGGAACATCACAGACCAGGAGAGATTCCTAACACACCGATTATAATCATCATTAATTAGAAGTAGAATTAGAATTTTATAATTAGAATTATTAGAATTAGAGTTATTAGAATTAGAATCATTTTGGTTGGAAGAGACCTTTGAGATCATCAAGTCCAACTGTTAACCCAGCACTGTCAGATCACCACTAAACCACATCTACATGGCTTTTAAATACCTGCAAGCATGGTGACTGCACCACTTCCCTGCGCAGCCTATTCCAGTGCTTGACAAATCTTTCAGGGAAGAAAATTTCCAACCTAAACTACCCCGGCACAATTTGAGGCCATTTCTTCTTGTCCCATCTCTTGTTACTTGGGATACTTTGGACATAGCCAAACTATTTTTTTCTGATGTGAAGAGATTTTTCTTAGTGTGGACACAAGCCAGATCAAGCCAGTAGGTCTGAGAGTCATAATTTCCCATATATTTTCTTTAGTGGTGTGGTTGTAGTCATTGAGACAAATGAAGTATCAAGTGGAACAGTCTAATCCTAAAGGAAAAATCATAGACATTACTATGCACCTGAATTCTGAAGCACAAAACATTACCCTTAAATATCAATAAAGATTCTTATTTTGGCATCTTTACAGCTGTTAGTATAATATTAATCTGCTTCCAATTTATTCCAACACTTCCATGACTGAATTTGCATGACTGTGAAAGTCTCACTGGAGAGGAGCTCTGCCTGAACATCTGCAATTATCTGTTTTTTAACTCAACAGTTCTTTAGTTGCCAAGGAAAAACTTGTAACCACAGACTGAAAATAGGAATATAGCACCCTAATTCCTTCAGTGGTGTGGAGAGTCCACCACCTTCTTGTATAATGTCCTCCCACATTCAGCTTATCTTTGAATACAAGACATGTCCACCTAAGGACTGTTGCTGCAATTCACATTCACTATTCTTAGTCTACCTGCTATGGACACACAGAACTGTTTATTTCATTTCATCTTTGCAGCTACCTTTTATGTATTGGAAGACTGTTTTCAGACCATCTCTTTAGCCCCTATCAGTCTTTTCAAGATAAGGCAAACCCATTTTTCCAAGTTTGCAGGCTTATTTAAAAATTTTCATTTTTCTTCTGAATATTCTTTAATAGATCCACATCTTGCCTGAAGAGTGGTGTCCCGTTGAAAGCTTATCAGTCCTGAGGAGATTACAGCTTGGACACAACATTCCCATTTACAGAGCTCAGAGTAATAGTTGCTTTACTGTAGCAAGTTAAACTTTCCCCACTGAATTATTTTACATGATCATTTTATTATCAATGTACTTAGTGAATGTGCTTGGTTATATTTTCCCCTGTCTGTGTCCTAAGCTTTCTTATTTTTTTCCTACCTGTATTGTGCTTTTGTATTTGTTCTTAATAACTGAGGGTATTTTTTCTCCTGTATGGTATCTGCTAAACGCTCATGTTTTGAAAGACATAATAATTTTGCAATGTCACTATTCCTACTCTTCAGTGATGCTGTTCATGATGGGATAATTATTTCATTAAAATACTTCCAGACCACTTTTTTATTATGCTTGCTTTCCAGCAGACTGTTCTGAACAGTTAATTGAAGTCTCTGTTCCTGAAAACCTTGTTTTATCACTCTTCCTCCTTGCACTCCTGTAAATCAAGAATTTAGTATTTAATGATTTTGGTCACCCGGATTGTGTTCCACTTTCCTTTTCCCAAATAGTTCTTTTCCATTTATCAGGTTCTAATCTACAAGATTCTTCCTCATTCTGTGGTCGCTGCTATTAGTATTAATTATTGTCACCAATAAATTTGAGTAAGACTTTCTCCTTTTATGTTCCTATATTGACTGATGCATGGGCAGTTTAAGTACCCCGTCAATACTAATTACTCTACATAGGACAAGTCTATGATTTAACAGCTCAAGTCTCAAGGTTTTGTTCTGACACACAGCTTGCTTCCAGAAACATCAGAGCTCAGTGGCAGCTGGATACTGCTAGCCAGCCCAAAAGAGACTCACTAAGTACTCTCCCCTTTGTTTTCTCTAGGAAAAGGTGAACTTCCAAGACTTTGAGGCATGAGACATTCTCCTTCATTTGTATGAGCTCCCTCATTGAAGGTAAAAGTATAACAGGGAACAGAGTATGGTATGCTGATATTTTCATTGGAAGTAACTCAGCCAGATGCTACTGGGGTGCTCCAGGATGAAGAGAGTGCGAAGGAGTGGAAAGTATAAAAGGACTGAAAAAGGTAGAGGAAGAAGAAATAGAAAACAGAAAAGTGACAAAAAAATTAATAAAATAAAGAGGAAGAATCAAGAGATCAAAAGAAAAAAATGGGGGGAAATTAGCATTTTATTCATAATAATATTCACACAGAATCAAATAAAGGATCTTTGATTCAGTCCCAAGCGATACATGGCAATGAGCTTTTCCCTCCACTTTCTGTTCTTTTTGTGTGGTGGTCACATCACTTAAACTGCAGTCACCCAGCTTTCAAATGTTTGTACCAAGCTTTCTTTAGATTACCAGAAGTAAGTAATTTCTCTCCTTCATTCTTTTTCCACAGCCCTCAGATAAATCAGGTTGTGTTTCTGTTAATATTTTTAAATAGATTGGCATCCATGAACATCTCAGTCTGAATTATCGCTCACCAGCTTGCTGCAGTCTTGATAGTCTAACATATGACTGGGCAGGAGTCCTTAACAATAAGAGTCCTTAAATCCATAGTTGCCGTCTAAATATCATCAAAGCCATGCAGAAACACAGGAAATAATGTCTAAAAGACCACTATATATTTTCCTGTGCAAATTTTTTACAGGATTCTGTTTGCTAACATGTAACCACAAGTTGTTCTAATACTTATGGCAAGAATGAATGAGATTATATGGATTGTTTCTCATGTACTCAAAATACAATTATTTTAATTAATTACAGTATTGTAATTTCTCCAGAGGTATATAAACAATGTGGAAGAAATAAGCACTGTATGTGTACGCCAAGTGGACAACAAGGTAATACAGGAAACGTTAAAAATGCACAGAAAGGGAATTTAAGCACACAAAACCAGACAGTAGAAATAATAGACCTGGCAATGAACAGCGAAGGCAGCAATGGGAGACAGAACATTTCTGGTTAGAGTAGCTCTGTCTGTCTAGTGTCTCACATCTGCTGTCATACGCTAATGAGAGCAGAGGCCTCTGTAATGCTGACCCAGCCATAAGTAAATGATTCATAATGAAATTATATCTGCATATGGAAAGGTGTCATAGCTATCAACTAAATCTTCAAGGTAAAACAATGTAGGATCCTGTGCTTCAAGAAATGAGAACCTCCACACTGAAATAACAAAACTGTTATTAACTGTAAGACTAACTAAAATGGAACAAAATAATATATATTAAACCCCATCCATCCCGACAACAAAAAAAATCCATAGTTGCCTATTATTCTTAAGTTAGAGCTCTACTGCCTCCAGAAAAGCTCTATGTAAGGAACAAATAACTCCCAGATATCCAGAATAAGATGATGGAGCAGAATCCACCACATTCCCAGAGGGTCACAGAATCACAGAATCACAGAATCCTAGGGGTTGGAAGGGACCTCGAAAGATCATCTAGTCCAACCCCCCCTGCCAGAGCAGGGCCACCTAGAGTACATCACATAGGAACATGTCCAGGCGGGTTTTGAATGTCTCCAGTGAAGGAGACTCCACGACCCCCCTGGGCAGCCTGTTCCAGGGCTCTGTCACCCTTACAGTAAAAAAATTTTTTCGAATATTCAACTTGAACCTCCTATGCTCCAATTTACACCCATTCCCCCTTGTCCTATTGTGATTGTCTTTCTCTGGTACTTACTACTCTCATTCTTGGCAGAGTTGTAAATTTTGGTGGGTTTTTCCAAACATGGCCACTAATAAGTTCTACAAACTGGTGCTTTCCTTTCCAGTAGTTGTTATTAGGGGTACAGAAAAAACATGTCTAACTGTCAGAGACAAGAATATTTTCCTCGAGATGTGACCTGCTCCACACAGAATGCAAGTGCCTTGTTGTGATACCTGCAGTAGGATTTCATCTATTAGTTGAAATTTAGGAAGCAGTTTGGACATGTTAGCTCTCCCCAATGAAAAACACCCCAGCAGGGCAGTGTGATAACTCGGCCTTATCACATCCACTCCCCACACTCATGCATGTAGACCTTTCCTAAGCAACACACTGCTCAAAGGTATTGTTCCAGCTCTATGGAGTCACTAAACTCAAATGCTACAGTTATAGGTATAAGCTAAACAATTCCTCCAGAATGGAGTTTAATCTTACAGGCTGATAAATTGCCATAACAGTTCCTGGGACAGTTATGGTTTATGCCAGCTAGCCAAACCCTAATTCACAGATGTGGTCTGGTATTTAGCTGAGTTTGGGAATCAATTCCAACAGATAAGGTGGATGTCACCACCCTGTTTTGGAGGCTACGAGGATGTAGTGACACCAACAATGTCAAAGCAAGCCAGCTGATCATCCAGCAGGAGAACAGCTCCACATGCACTTGTTGGAATAGAAGCAGTTTTGGCTAGACTTTTCTACTGATCTAGCTGCTAATGCAGGAGATAACCCAAAAAACTGCCAGTGCATAGGATGATGTTCTAAACTTATTCTTTTTTATATCCTTGCTTAAAAAACCATGAGGCACCTAGCCAAGGAGCAGAAAAAATGTTGCCACCATAGCACAAAAATAGTGAATAAAAAACAATGAAGAGTTGATGAGTTGGACAGTAGTCTCTCACATAGGAATTTTTTTTCTAATGGCATTGGATTTGCATGGTAATGTTTTGGTAGCAAGGGGAGGCTACAGGGGTGGCTTCTGTGAGAAGCTGTTAGAAGCTTCCCTTATGTCCAATAAAGACGATGTCAGACAGTTCCAAGATGGACTTGCTGATGGTCAAGGCCAAGCCCATCAGTGCTGGTGTTAGTGCCTCTGGGATAACATATTTAAGAAGGGGGTAGAAGCAAACCTCTGCAATAGCAATTCCATCTGGAGAGAGGAGTGAGAATATGTGAGAGAAACAGCTCTGCAAACAGCAAGGACAGTGAATAAATAGAGGGAGGAGGTGTTTCAGGCACTGGAGCAGAGATTCCCCTGCTGCTCATGGTGAAGACCATGATGATGCAGGCTGAACCTGTGCAGCCCATGGAGGTTAATGGTGGAGCAGATATTCACCTGGAGCCCATGGAGTACTCCATGCCAGAGCAGGTGGATGCCCTAAGGAGGCTGGGACACTGTGGGAAATCTGCACTGGAGCAGGATCCTGGCAGGATCTGTGAACCCATGCAGAGAGCACCTTACACTGGAGCAGGTTTGCTGGCAGGATTTGTGACCCTGTGGGTGACTCATGCAGGAGCAGCTCATGAAGGAATGAAATCCATGGACAGGATTCAAGCTGGAGAAGTTCATTGAGGACTGTGTCCTGTGGGGGGCAACCCACACCGGAGCAGGGCAAGAATGTGAGCAGTCTTCCCTCTGAGGATGAAGGAGCAGCACAAACAACATGTGATGAACCAGCCACAATAAATGATATTTACCACAAATTTCCTGTGTATCCTTTTCCTCTGCTCTAACGTTTCTTTCCAGTTTTATCTCTTTTCCTATGTTCCAAACCATTTTCTACTACTGGACACTCATTCTGTTTCCTCAACTCCCACCAATCCTCTCCCTGAGTAAGAGACAAAGTGATATTGGGGTATGATGGGAGGCTGAGGAAGGGGCAGCAAGAGCTGAATGAGAAGGAGAAAATTTTGGGAGGGGAAGCAGAAAGGGGAAAACTCATCTTTTGACCATTCTTACTTTTAAAGGGGTTCTTGAAAGTGATCAGTGAAGGAATTTTGCAGAACAGGGATGAAATTGAATGAATGGAAGACATAAAGTTCGTGAACAAATGTAAGACCGCTGGCAAGTTTTCTATGTTCAACCAAAAGGATTTATATGGAACTTTGTATGTTTTCTTGAAATCTATCAACTGACTTTACAGTCCCAAAAGGATATATTTAAATTGCTTGCTATCTAGTGATATAATGTCTCTACAGTTTCCTCCAACTGGGAATTAAAAACTGCAATGGAAAATGTTGGTCTGAATGAAGAAACCACTGTTGGTCTTTTTCTTACTCCTACAGTTAGATAGTACCTCCTTTTTGGTAGCATCTGCAATGCCTTGATACAATCCAGAAAAATGAAAGCAACGTGAGAAGCAAAAAATAAATTTATAATACCTGCTGTGAGTTACTGGAGTGGAAAGAAAACTCTCTTCATCTGCTTTCCTCCTGAAGTGTGTGCATCTTCTCATTCGTGTAACAGATGACTCTGAACTGTGCTCTCACCTCACCAGAAAGCACAGGCTGCTTCAGGCAGCAGGAAATTATTTTTACAGCCCTTGCTAAGCATTGGCAGATCCTTTGTCAAACACCATAGGAAAAATTGCTGCTACTGTAAAGGACACACATACATCAATTACCTTTAAAACAGCCATTTCCCATTCTTCTTTCTTCTTTATAATTCCTAACATCAAAAATCACAGACAATTCAAGGAGATCCTGGTTCAGTTTATTGTGATCAAGTTTGTCTATATCTGAGGATGAAACACAGAGGTGGAAATGCACAAAGCTGATAATGTTTCCCTCATTAGGAAACACCAAGCTCCACCTCCACTCAAAAATTCATTCCTGCAGAAGAGGGACACCCACAGCATTGACACCCTTTGCTAAATAAGTAACTAGTAATTGACTGAAACTAAAGCAAAATATTCTGCAGAAACTCAGTACTTAAAAATAGAAAGAGAAGAAATATTCAATATGCAAACAGACCTTTGTGGCTCAGTCTGTGAACTCCACTTCAGACTTCATTACTCAAGAGAAAAAGTTATGTCTAAAACTAGGTCTGTAAGTAACAGAATAAAGTTCTGGTGTGATTTTTTTTTTTTTTTTAAGAAATGAAAATTATGACCTTGATGGCCTCTGAATAAATTATAACCGAGCAAAATAGTCAAATGTTCTTAAAAGATTTAGGTACCTATTTGTTATTGACTCTCAAGCAACATTTAGATTCTTTTGAAAGTTCTAGCCATGATGATCAACAAATATAACAACTAAAACCAGTATCTGCCCTATTTTAGGGCTACTGTGAAACAAGTGAAACTCATTAGGCAAATAGGGATTTTTCAAACTGCTAAGTAATATACCCTCTGGCAACATGCTCATTAAGAAAGTGGTAGGGGAGGACAGACGGTGTGTGTAATGAGTAATAAATGACTATTCATTATTCTAAGTACATAAAGTTTTATTTATTCTTCAAGTTACAAAAATAAGTATCTATACTTTTGGGGATATTTCTTGTCCTACTCATCTCTCTCCATGTGTGCAAGGTGCTTTGCAATCAAATGTTTCCATACCATTTAAAGTAGTGTCATGTGGAGATATCCGTGTGAAGCAAAGAGCAGCAGTTTCGCTGTGCTAGTGCAGAGTTAATTAGTGCATGCAGATCCCTGTGCCAATGCCATTAATATTTTTGTAGAGCTCTGGTGCTGTAAGAACTTGGGTTCTTCACATGAAACTGCACTCCTTTGGCATGTATCCGAAGAAAGCAATGAGACTGAGCTGGATAAACAGAGGTATCATACATAATACATATTGTGTGCTACTTCCATTATATTCCCTTGCTATAGCAGATGCTGCAATCCAGCACCCACTTTCACAGAGAAGGTCTAGGGGAGAGCAAAGAAAAATGTAAAAAAAAATAAATCAAAGGCTGGAAATCAAGATTGTTGAATCTTGCATTTTTCACTTGTTTAATACAAAGGAGAAACTGCCGAAAGTAAGCGTGTTAAGTTTTAGTCTATGTAAACAGATGGTTCAAAAAAAATTAATCGTCCGATTTCTCTGTCCACTAGAAATAGGACATGAATTAATTGACTTAAATAGCAGCAAGGGGCATAACGTATTTGGAAGAATTCTCTAACTGAAAGAATAGTTACATATTTTAACAGCTTATTGAAGGCAGCCCTTGACTCATCATCACTGGAACAAACTACATAAACATCTGTAAGGGCCAATTAAAGAGCAGATGGCTTGGTATTGGGCTGAAATTGTCTACCAAGACAACATGCACACTTTCTGATGTTGAGCTGAATGCTTTTAAAGAGGAGTAAAGAACTGACTTCCTTGAATCAACAGAAAAATTACTGTCTCCAAACCCTGAGCAGTTTAAAATACATAATGGCATAAAAGGGTCGGTGTAGCACACCCTTCTGTAGCTGCTACAGGTAGAAAAATGACATTGCTACTATTAATAGAGCTCCTCTATTTTTCTGTGAAACAACTGGTAATCCTCAGTGAGCTTTTGATGAGATGTTGCTACCATAGGTCTTGGTTTCTAGACACCACTGATAACCTGTGCTTGTCATTTATAAAAGGGAGAGAGCTTGCAAACAAGATAGGGAGGAGCAGTTCTGAAAAGAAGCAAACGGCTGAGTTTTAACATTTCAAGAATAATAATTTTTATTTTTTTTTTTAGCTAGCATTATTTTTCTTCCATATTGCAAGCACATTTATAACCCAAACAATCCCTGTCTTGCAAATGGAAATTTTGAAAGAACATACTCACTAAAGAGTCCAAATATGCCATTTACATTGCACTTGACAAGTGTTTTCATGTGTGTTAGAAGGCTTTTGGTTTTGCTTATATTGATAGGTTAGTATCCTGCTTTTGGCTCATGTGTTTATCCATTTGACCATTTTTATATGTAGCTATGTATGCTGTAATTTTATGAACAATGCTTTGACTTAAAGACCCAGTCCTTCGGATGACTAAGAGTTAACATCAACAGACTACATGTCCACAATCATCAGGGGATAAGGACTTAATGCATCAGTATAACTAGTTAGAAACAGTTTCCATTCATATGGACGAAAAATATACAAAGATTTTGTTTCTCTCTTTTATATAGCATATGTAAACTAAGAAAAGTCTAATACCTCTAATTAATAACTAATAATGGTTAGTTTCAGAGGGACACTAAACTTTTGAAAGTACTATTCAGCAAGAATACACTTATTCCAAATCACTGACATAGTCAAGCTGCATTTATGTAAATGTAAGATCAATGTATATATGTTTTCTTATCCAAACAGGCAAAAGCATAACCAAAATATCACATTTTTCCATTACATCTTAAACCTCATGTTAACAAAATCTGTCTTGTCAGCATTTGTTTCTGCATTCCAATACTTAATGATACACCAGGTTTAATTTTCTTCTGTAAGAATGCTTCCAAGAAACAAGTTGCTGAAACTATGCTGAAAGGTCATCCTCATGCGTATTTAGCATATGAACACCTGAGTTAAAATGAGCTCAACTAAAATGAATTTGTTCTTAACATGGAATTTGGACATAAGAACTCACAACCTTACCTTTGTCATAATTCTCCTTCTTTAGTTCTTACTTTTTTAACGTTCCTATTTCCTTTCCTACTTCTACATAGTCTGCCTCACTTTCTTCTCCCTTTCTCTCATTTTTCCCCATTTCACTTTCCTTCATATTTTATTTTTATTCCCTTATTCCTTCTTCGTCACCTTAGTCCTTCTCATTTTGAAAGCATACTCCATTTTTCACTTATACCGATATGTAAACCAGACCAATAAGCAGGAGACTGGGCTAGAAATACAACATGGAAATCCCTGATAAGGCAGGAGAGAATGAACATTTGTATTACATTAATGTCTTTTGTATTGTAATAAGAAAACTATTTTATTACATTGTTACTGAGTACAATGCACAGTATTTGACTAATATACTACACTGGTCACTAATCCGGTGTGAAGGTCAAATACACATCATCTATTAGTTTTTACTATTGCTTTCTGTATTATATTGATAACCCTGCTTCTGAACCTATTTTTTACTTCCTTATACAGTTTATATTGTAATTGAGAGTTTTTTTGAAAAAGAACAAAATAAAGGTAAAAATGAAAGAGAGAAAGACGAGAGAGAGAGAGAGGAANGTCAATGCATGGGTTTTTCCCCCCCCTGTGTCTATGCAGTCTGATTTATTCCAAAGTATTTGCCTTTCCATACCCTATTGTTTCTTCAGGTATCAAAATTTGCTGTATCATTTTTGAAGGGTTTTAAAATTGCATTTGTAAATTAAAAAATAGAACCAATAACAATGAATTTCAGCTGTACAACTGTCAAAGGGACACTGTATATTCCTGGACAGTCAGAAATAATAACACTCTGGGAACATATGATCATCTTTAATTTGGAAAGCTGTCTGAAATTAAACACATTAAAGACAGAATTCTGACTAATTTTTATTATGCTGAAGTGGTTCAGTGTTCACTGCTTTCCTTTATAATATCAGCCTTTCTGATTATTTTCCACTATGAAAACAATTTCCATGCACGAAAAATGTTGAGTTTAAGCAATGGTTAAGGAGTCTGACAGAAACAATTACCTTTAGTGAAATTATACTTCATTCATTATTGGTCCAATCCTGTCCAATCTTTTGTATTAAAGGATGCCTAGCTCTTCACAAAAAGCATATGTAGATTGCTTCCAAAGTATAAATATTTATGTGCAATCATCATTACCAATGCTCCGAGAAATTAACTGCTGTAGCAGTGCAAAAAATATTTTTCAAAGTTTTACTGTTGTCTTTTACTTCAACAGTGCTTTAGGTCTTACAGTGATGCTTTTTTTCTAGCCCTTGTTTTAATTTAGTATATTGAGAGAATCATTGAAGTCATTGTTTTTGTGTGTGCTGAATTACTTTGGACCCACAAAAGTTCTGAAAGCATTGGCATGTGACACCATAATTCTGTGCTAAATATATTGAATACATACACAACACTGGATGTAGGACCACCAAGTTGAGAGAACAGGGTATCCAAATTAATCTCAGAATTATGCAAGCATGTAATATGCATTTTCAAGTCTAGTATAATTAAAGTTGTAAGAATAAGATAATATGTAGCCTATGTTCAGCAAAGTTTCAGCCAGGCTAGGTCACTTATGCTGCTTGTCTAAGTAAATTAAAAAATAAACAGGCATTAGGTTTCATCCATTTGAAGTTCAGCAAAATATTGATATATGAAAATGTGACAAATACAGAAAATAAAATATCATATGAAGAAGCATTAATGATGGTTAGAAAAATGGGAATTAATACTGTAGCTGTGAGGTGAGTAAAGAATTGGTTAGTAGAGAAGAAATGAAAGAGAAAACTCTAGTCTGATCAGAAGTAACAAATGGTTGGCCTTGGATCAATCTTGTTAAATTTTTGTGTAAATAACCTTGGCTTAAAAAAAAAAAGTATTCTTAAGATGAAAAGCTAAAAGGCATTGTCAATACCGAAGAGGATTAGGGTATTGCACAAAATGAACTGCATGGCCCTGAGGATGGGAGTAAGCGTAATAAAATTAAATTAAATTAAATTTATAATAAAAAGAGGAAGGTCGCTGGGGACTATGAATTAGGATTTCTACTATTGACTTATCAGTTAGAAGTGACTGGGGAGTGAGACACACAGGTGTGCAAGCTGATCACAGGACGACTGTAAGTTAGCAAGGGATGGCAAGTGTGGCAAAACTCAAATGCCATGCTGCAATAAATCAGTCAAGGTGTTTCCAGCTGAGATAGAAAAACATTAATTCCACTATACTAAGCCCTGATGAGACTTAATTTGTAATAGTATGTACATTTATTTGCAAGGAAGATATGAAGTTGGAATAGGCATAGAGAAGAATCACTAGGATAATGAGGGGAACTGATTGCTTATCAGACAACAGAAGAATTCACCTTGTAACCCAAAGGGATGTCATTGGTGCCTATGCATAAACCAGTGTAGAGACATGGGAGAGAAAAGTGTTATTTAAACTCAAGGAGAGTGTTTACACAGTAATAAAAGGTGATAAACTGGCTGTTAATGTAAGATACAAGACAAGAGAGATTTTGAAATGATCTTCCAGGCAAAGTACCAGGGATAAAATGAAAGTGACTATATGACACTGTATCCATAATACCAGGAGGCTGCATCTGAAGCCCAAGAAACCATTTCCAGTTCTGTATTTCCTGCATTCCAAGATTTAGCCCTTTCCAAGATTTCCAGTGCTGCTTGTGAGAGCATGAAAATTTCAAGAATAAGGTATTGAATATGATTTGTTAAATCTTACATATTTAAGAAAGAAGAGAGAGAATAGGTGTGAAAAGTGCAGGTTGCCTTCTAAATAACGCTTAGGCTAAATTGTTCAAATGATCTAAACAACTGTCAGGATGGACAATGGTCTCTGAGGATTTATGACAGTCTTCAAGATGTTCCCTATCTTGCAGAATTATGGCAACTACACTCCTCCAGACCTCACTGCAATTCACAGAAGTCTTTCAGATGTCAGAAAGCTTTGAGTCAGGTTGTACATGTATCTACCTATAAATGTGTTTGGGTTTTTTTTAAATTAGAAAAATTAATTCAGTCAAAGTTTAAGTCTATGAAAGAGAAAGAGATCATAATTTTGTGCACTGCCTTCATTACATTTTAACTCAAGCAAATTACAGACAAGTATTCCAGCATGTCATTCGTAGAGAAAATTTTATTCACAAGGCTGCTCTATTCATGATGGACTCTTGCACATATTCAAATTCTTCATAATTTTCTTAGTCTGATGTTCTTATTTTCATGGAATAAATTCATAATTAACATTTCAGCAGAGGGGCACCTGTTAGCACATTAGAAAAGCATTGCAACTAAATAGGCTTTAAGAATAAATGAAGATATTTTTAAGTGAAAGTAACTGTTTATTGCTTCCAAATATTCGCTCTACTGCATAATTACATTGCATGGCCTTACAAAGTTACATACTTAAAGTTTCCAACAAATGCACACATACATTAAAAGAAGGAAGAAAAAAAAAATTAAAATAGACTCTTGGGTGTTGGAAGCATTTGTGCAGTAGTAAATAAAGAAATATGGACAAAAATGTCTGGCAAGTACAAGTAACAGGTAGTTATATTGTCTCTGGAGCTGAATGCTTGAATTCTGCACTGGTGGCAAACAAGATTAGCTTGCCTTACTGCCTTACCTCCAGTGGTCTCTTCTAGTATCAATTATTCTCTGATTCTAGAACAGATAGCAGAGAAGAGCCCCTTTGTTTTGAAAATAAATTATTATTACATATTGATCTCAGCTGAGTACGTGTTTTAGACTAGAAATATGTTAGCTTCTCCCCCGGATAAATTTTAGTCACAGATACTTCATAAATATTACAGTGCAAAGCACTGCCTGGATACTAGCTTATCACTGTTGGAGGCTGAAAGATTATTATAATCTTCTACCAGACCATTGCCAGGAAGGTCAAACAGCTAAACAGTTCTTTCCCCACTCCTTTAGAAACGGCTTGACCACAACAGATAGTACAAACTGTCAAAGGGAGTTTTCTAACAATGTTTAATGTAAAAATGGAGCTAGACCATAAGACTAGAAAAAAGACATTATAATTTAAACAATAGTGTCTCCCTCAGCATTCTCCTCTCATCCAAAATTCAGTCACAACTTCTCTGAAAATGTTTTTAACTCAGTTGTAGAAATCATATATATATATAAAAAAAATAAAAAGACTTATTAGAAAGGGAAGAGGAAATGAAGTTGAGAAAAAATATATAGTTTCTTAAATAAGAAATATTGGTTAAGTTCTTGCAATGACTGTGATTCAGGCCTTAATCAAAATTAAAACAGTGCTCTCCCATTATCTAGGCCTATTTAAATAGACACATCTCTGATAATATAGCATATTAGTACTCTTCTAAGTGTTAAAAGCAATGATTTGGCAAAATTAAAAGCAAGAAGGTAGAAAACAAGGATTAGGACCGCCAGGTTTATGACAGTGTTATTACTGCTGGCAGATCACTTTTTAAACTGCAGTATGTACCAAGTGGAGCTGAAGCATCCCTACAGCAGGCTCTGCCTGGGTGTTGCACAGATATTAGTAAATGACAGTAATTTATCAGGAACCATCCTAGGTCTCTGCTGAATCAGGGTTCTGTCATACTATGGGACCTTCATATCACTGTTGCTCACCTGGTGAATTATAAGGTCTAAATCCTGGTCATTTGGGGTCTGCAAAGAAGTCATCGACATTCTTGTCTCTATCTTTAGCATCTAGGTCAAACTGCAACTGGGATAATTACACCATGAAGCGTATCTTGTTACTGGCTGTTAGTAAAAATTGCTATGTTTGTTAACAATCAGCCATTTTGTGTTCAGTTCGGCATTTGTGTCTACACTTTTTCTCTCAGTCAAAAATAGGGCTTATCCTAACAAAGAGTATTAATTTATTCCCTGGGTATGAAAGGATATAAATGTAGTTATTTCTCAGTGTATTTTTAGATGGTTTTAACTTAAGTGCTTACATTGTTCACTAGCATATTGTTGCAATGTCTCGCAACACTCAGGCTCTTGCAGTTTTGTTTTCTCAACTATGCAAGCTTATTCTTGTAACTCTGCAGAAGATGGACAAATACGGGAAGAAAAAATAAAATGACCCAACAGTAGCAAACTCAGGAGCCTAACACTCAGTTCTGATCCACTCTACATGGAATATCCTCTGTAAGTACACAAGAATGTATAATGAGATGTGTCGTGGACATAAGTGAGTCTATTTACCTCAGCAGAGTGATGCAGGCCTTCTTGTAATGCAAGCCCAATGTACATATCAATGATGTATTTTGCCTCTGTCTGAAATGTGGATTCAGGAGCCCTTCTGAACACCCAAATCTGTGCATATGCCCTCAGAGCATCACGATCAGGGTGAAACCTAGTACAAAGCGTAAGTCGGATGGGAAACTTTAGTGCATCCTACAGATGGCAACTTTCATGTGCTCTGTAAGGGTGTTAATTTGAACAATCAGTGTGAATCTGCCTTTCAATCCAGACTCAGCACATGAATCTGTCTGTATCCCTAATAGTTATACCTGTTTTCAACCTTTTTGTCTCTGAACAGCACTGACAGAATTTACAGTTGCAGTTGTGCACATAACCAGTTAGAAAGGTGGTATCAATTAAATATTGGACATCACAGTTATCTATCCATTTAACCACAAATTTAATTACACTGTATCTGCCAGTGCAGAGAAGTAGCAGTGTCTTGAAACTCAGTTGACTGAGGCATTTTTTAAGGGAAACAGCAAATAACTTAACAGAATCTCTACCTCTCTAGAGCAGTCCTCAGTGAGATTCAAAAATTGAGTAAATGAGATCTTGCTCACCAGGTGGGTTTTTTCAGGCTGTGATGTTAGTTCTAAAAAGGAAGTGATAAGCCTTCTGTATTGAATGTGAGTGCTCTAAAGACAGGCGGATAGACCACTGAAAAGAGAAATCCCCACAGTGAGGGATTTATGAGATTTGGGAGAAAATTTGCATCACAATACTGTGCTATTTCCCACGGGGAAGGAGTCCAGAGAATTTCTCAAGAGAAAGGCACTATTCCACCATTGCTACTTTACAAGTGAGAGACAGGAGACAAAATGCATACCAGACAGGTATCTTCATTATTATGTTCCTGGACACAGGAAAATCTGAAAGGTCTAAGACACCAATTTCAGCCCCATTGCACTTAAGGTTCATATGCAGAATAAAACTTCAAGTTGGGAGCATCTTGGAAAAATCCATAGGGTAATTATCTTCAGAGCACTTATTTTCAGAGATTTCTAGCAGTTTGCCAGACTTGCAAGTTTAGCACAAGTCCATAGAAGCAAAAAATAAAGCTGTCACAAAGAAGTTATATTTTGGGACTTACAAATGGAAGATGAGATATTTTAACTATTCAATTAACTGGTGCTGTAGGATTTGCTTTGTGAGCAATTTATTTCTTAATCTACACACTGCCCTTCTCTCACCTTTGAATAACATTTTCCTCTTCTTTTTATCTATCACTGACTTAAAAAAGGAAGTATAAGACTGTGTGAGTTGCAGGACCACCTCTGTTACCACTGAAAGCTGCTATGTGTGGTGAGAACATTAGAGATGCAGAAGTAAATTGTGAAGTTGGTTCAGAGCACAGTGAAGCATTTAGTTGCAACTCAGTTGGGTGGAAAAAAGAAGTCACACTCCAAAAGAGAGAGAGCTTTCTCTGCTTGAAATTATTGAATAATTTACTCGAAACACAAATCAGACTATTAGAATGAAGGTGATGATCTTCAGACAGAGGTCATGCAGAAAAGTATGGGGCCAATAACTGCCTTTTCTCTTTCTTCTTTTTTCTTTCATTGGCTATCAAAATACTTGGTTCTTTTAAGAGAGAAGACAGTCACAATCAATCATTTTTATATCACCTTCATTGAAGATTATTTCTACTCAGTGTAACTGGATTTGAAAAGTGCTATCACAGAGAAGCTACAAGTCATGCAAACTGTCTCTTAAATAATGAAGCCAAAATAAAGATGTATCACATAAGTCCACTGAAAACTCCATTTCCTTTGAATATTTTGTGAAAAGCAAGTTTTTATAGTATGCATTCTGCTTTACTACACAGACAGCTGCCTGACAGAGCCCAGAGCAATGCAGCCACTGTGCGGCGGGTAACACACAGCTATAAAGTAAATTATTAGGTTTCAAACACTCAGCACAGATCGTTTTCAAAGATAGTTTATGTAGAGACCCATTAATCCCCCAAACAGGAGCTAAACAAACAGTACAGCCGAGCAATGTGAAGGGAAACAGCTCTCCCCATTCTTATTTCTGCAAAGCAATGTTTTCAGTCTGTGCCTCTCCTCCTTCTCTCACACTCATCATGTTCTTCTATACTACTTTAACCAGTGGATGTCTTCTCCATCCTGAGCAACCACTTCTGAAGAGAACCAAGCCTCAGTTACACTGCAGAAGAAGACACCTCAAATGCCTTCCAGGTCTGTGTGCTTTCCTCATCACTATATTTGATAGCTACCCAAACAGCTACAGATTGCAGAATTACCACGCCAGATTCCTTGGCGCTAGCCAATAGAGGCTTAAAATGCTTTATCTGCTGCTTGCCTGTGGTAAACCTTTGTTATTAGCCTTGGGAAGGATCTTTATCAGTCAGCAGTCTGATTTAACTCTCATTCCCAACTTGTCTCGGTGTTTCTCACATTGTGGGAAACAACTGGTTGAAGTTGTTAAGCTTCTTTTATGCAGGGCTAATAAGGGTTTGGAGGTCTACTTGTCCTTTTTGAAAAACATGCTATGGCTCAAGATGACCCCTTTGTAAAGTGTCAAGGCCTCTCTCAGAGCAAGAATTATACTTCTTGCACCATTTTATCTTTTTTTTCAACAGAGCAAAGATCTTCTTTTTGGCTTTGCTTGCTGAACAGAATAATTTTCTCACTTGCTTCTAGAAACCATAGTCCAAAAATTTTGAAATACAAATATAACAGAATGCAGGCATTATTATATACTCAGAGAAACATAAATTCTGGTTTACTCTCTGTAGTCTGGTATTTGAGATTAACTCTTTGTAGCATCATAAACCAGACTTTCATATATTCAGGAATTTTCAAAGCATTTTAAAGGATTAGTTTGTGCAAATTTCCGATAAGGACATGCTAATAATTCTGAGAAAATAATGTATTAGCTTCACTAAAATAAATACTCAAGGCATCCCTAAAACCTTGCAATCAGTCTGAAACACAGTAAACAATATCCGTACATTAAACAAACTGTAAATCTGCTACCCACAACAGACTTCCACATCTCACAGATATATATTCAATATATATATATTCAATGTGTATATATTCAATTTATATTCAAATGCAAACCCTCCAAACAACACATACACTGTGGTTTAGCAGAAATATACATTCCCTTTTGAGCCAAAGATGATAATAATATTCATCCTGTCCCTTGTCCCCCTCAAAGTTTGAGGACAATTGCAATATGCCTGGTCTATCCTACCCCAACTGCAAATAGGCAATATGGCACAGGTCTACAGTTAACAAGGCATCAGTCCTCAGCTTTCAGCTAAACAATTCCATGCACCATCACTCTCAGCAGGAACACCTCAGCCTCTGTCTGGAAGATGCTCAGGTCCCATGGTGGCCTTTCACTTCATTTGTAAGACTGTACCCTGACTCAGCTGATAAAGGATGACTAGCTGTGAATTCCTAGGGAGATGCCTCCCAAGAAAACTTTACCTACTAAAGCTATTAAACATGTATGATAGTTGAAACATTTTCTTTCCTGTGTTTCAGGATGTTCCTGGTTGAGTTTCCCTGTCCTATTCTTTGCACATATTGCAATGGCTGCGGTATTCTTAATAGTACTTATCTTTTCTTCCTCTGCCTCTGTTTTGGGATATCCTCTACATAACCAGAAGCTTTCAGTAGTTCAAGAAACTAGAGTTTACCTGCTGAGAATATCCTTTTCTAAGTGTGGACATCTACAGAAAACAGTCACAAAATTTTAGAGCTGAAAGACATGTAACTCCCTTTGAAGAGGTCTGCATTTTGTTTCATGTTGCTAGTTATCAGAAAGCAATTTGATATCCTTGCAGAAATACCCATTTTAAAGATTTCTTGCTCTTTGATACTATAATGAACTTATTAATTAGTCTATTCCAGTCAATTTTCAGCAGTCATAAACTAGATCAAGACCTGTGGGATTAAACAAGTAGACAAATATTGAGCCAGTGGGGCCAGATTCTAATGCCTGTACTTGTGCTGGTTTTTTTTGGTTTGGTTTGGTTTTTTTAGAAAATAAAACACTGCTTAGACTTCAGTAGTCTGTTTGCAGATGAGGGTGCTACTCAGTGAAACTAGATGATCAATACTGGACTCTCAGTTACCATTAGCTGAGAGCTTCTCCATTATGAGACTAGAATTATTTATGTGTATTCTAAACATTTCTGGGTTTGTACATCAGTAGTTATTGCTGACGCACTTAGGAATTTCCAGAGTAGATTGAATCCAAAGGCCCTCTAGCCCAATATTTATACCTCACTGATGAGCCAGCACCAGAAGTTTCAGAATTCTGCAACATCCCAGATGTACAGGACCAGAAGAAATTTCAAGAGATCATTTCATTCAAACCTTTCTGTTTGGAAAAAAAGAAATGGAAGATTCCCTCTTTCCCAAGGCAAATATAATTTTCAGTGCTGACAGAGATAAGTTTAAAGATTCAGATGTGAGATTTAATATACCCTACAGATACTTGGGCACTTTTGTTATACCAGCATGCTCTGGATGCCTTGGTTTTATAACTTTGGCTAAAATTCCTTTGAAGACCTCTTCTTTATACTCCCTTCTTAAAATATCCATTGAATGCTTTAACTGGTCTTTGATATAATAGAGATAGCTGTGATATCTTTGTTCTTTGCCTGTTAAGCATGCTCATTAATCAACATTTCGTATTTAAAATAAAAAAATATTTTATCCTGAAACTTTATGGTTATGGTCTCCTAGCAACAGACTTTTCTCTTAAGAAGGCACTTGTCTTTCAAAGGGTTTGTGCCTGGAACATATTTGACAGCACTTTTCCAAAAAAATTTCATCAACTGATTTCTTAATACGAGTTAAATATTTTTTTTCACTGAGTTGGCAATGCTATCAAGTGTTACAATTTTAAATCATCATTAAAAACAGATCACAAAAGTAAGCTCATTGTCCGTAAAAATAGCAGCTAATTATTATTAACATTTATTTTGAGTGTTGCTGTCATACACCAAGACATCACTGGGCAAAGTGTTTTAAAACCAGAAAAAGAAATGTACTTAAGGAAGAACAAGTAGATACTCTAGTTTCAATAAATGAAATCTACTTATTTACCAGATATCTGACCCTTACAATATTTCTAATGCATTTATTATGAATAAAATCTAATTTATTGAACAGACACTCAACATTGGTGCAACTAGTCACGTTAAATGCCAGTGCCAGACTTAGAATCATGAACAGCACTGTTGTGTAGTCACAGCCTTTCTGTGCTCCCCTCGAACTCATTTCCATTAATATTTTCTGATGATAATTGAATGACTTGCAAAATCAATTGGTTTGTAAAGCGATCATTTGCTGTGGTTCCCTATGATAGCAAGGTAAAGACCTCACCACCATAGGTGATGATTGTGAGCTTTCAGTTCTGCACACCTGAAAATCCCAAACTCCTACAGAGTTTGTCAAGACGGCAATCCTGTGAGAAGGAAATTCACCTGTGAAAGAGCAGTTTTAGAAACTTTTTTTTTTTTAAAGAATACAGATGTATATGAGGTCCAAAGACCAGAGAGGAAACCATGATGTGATTGTGACAGGTTGTGATTTTAGCTGCAGTGAAACAAATATTCCTGAAGGAGAGAAGGGAAATGGGTGAGTGAGAAGGAGGTTAGAGACCAGTGGGCAGAAGTCATTGGGGTGAGGAGTCAGAGAAGGAGGATATGAAATCTATTATTGTGTCAACTAGAACAAGGGACACACCGTAAATAAGATACATAGTAGATAGGAACTGCCCAAGAAGGTTTAATAGAACAGCAATAGTCTACCATGGTGGTTGAGGGATAGATAGATAGATAGATAGATTGATTTTATGAGTCAGAAAAGAAGTGTGGGGTATGAACAGGGGTGATGGGAAAATGATCCAGGTGGAAATGTAAAATTTTTCCTTTTTTAAGAGACTCCAGGAAAAGACAGCTGTGCTATTGAGTCCAAACATTACTATCTAAATTAAAGTAAATGCCATATCATAAAACAGATGTTTCACCACCTTCACTGACATAAAAGCCTGGTGTAACATTTCTCCATGTTATGTCTTTCACAGTCCTGCACTAATACTTCACAGTTAACAACTACTGTGTATGAAATGCAGAAGACAGTAACAAACTCTTCTCAGATCATCTGCTTACTGTATAGGCCTGGATTTTAGGACTCTTTCCAAAATTTGCACTATGATAGGAGGCCAGTCCCATAAGTTACTGCTGCTGCTATTTCAAACATCAACTCCCAAAGCTGAGGGCTTTTTCCATACTAGTCCCCTTCAAACTGCCAGAAAAGCTGTACAGAAGCAGACAACTTCAATGCTCCCCCAAGGAATACATGTCTGAAATCTAAATAATCCATTTCCAGTACATCTTGAGAACCAGGAGACTTCAACTGATCCCCCAAGGAATGTAAAAATCTTACAGTATTATACTGTAATAGCACAATGTCAGCAAATACTAAAGAAATCACAAAGGGTAATTTCTGCTTCTCACAGCAGTGTATAGTGTATTGAGCATGTATAGAATACAAAATGTAATCAATAGAGATACAGAGACAAATAAGGAAGGATCTATAACAGCATCTACCTTTTGGAATCAGAGGAATTGATCTTTTGATTCAATATGGAATAAGAAAGTTCCATCCCTATAGTGAATCTCTTCATAAATTAAGAATGTAAGCAGCTATTTTGTCCCTGCAACATACTAAAGACCTCAGCATGCTGAAAGAATTTCTTGGCATCTGAAAGTGGTTTTTAAGTCTTTATTATTTTTTCAGTAGGTTTTCTATTCAGGCTTTTGAAATACCCACCTATTTCTTCTCTATCTTATTTATACCCTTTCCAATTGACATACAATTACTTTAGATTTTTTCCATTGAGTTGAGTGGCTGCTAAATGTTTGATAGATGAATGATCACCACTCAAGTGATTTTCTACCAGATTCATGTAAGAAGCAATTTTGACCTCAAAATCTTCATACTTTTGCTCTTCATGTAAATCCTCATCTTGTTGACCCATCTGATCCATTACCACATCACCACCTGTTCAATTATCAGCCTAGCTTTCAAAGATGAAGCTTTGTTAGGAAGAAGAGGGTTGGTGTGGTTTTTTCAATGTTGCAGTCTATTTGCTGTTCTGCAACAGAATTTTTCTATGAACTTTAAAGAAGCATTCACTGCTTTGTTGATATGTCTTTTTTTTTAAATATGTATAACCAAAAAGTTTTTCTCTTGCAATAAGATAAAGCATCTGAAATTACAAAAAAACTATTATAATATCTAAATCAGAGCTTTAATCTGAGTAAGTGCAATGCCCCTCTTAAATACCACTTTTTTCTTCAATTACACTAAGCAATTTAATATTTATCTATATTTGTTTAAAGAATCAAAATAAGAAAAATCCATCATAACACTAGAATAAAGAACCAAGTCATGTTGGAAAAATTATTCTAGATAAGCTCTGTCTAATCACAGTTTAGACTTCTACAAAATAAAAACTTGCAGAGTTATCCAAGGCTACTTTTATAGCAAATGGAGAAAAATGGCCATTTCTATGACATGATTACCATTTTTCTAAATTGGGTATCTAAATTAGGTTAGATAAATGAGACCCTGAAATTTTCTGTTTCTCAACAGTTCAGGGATCACATCTAGATGTAGACATCTAGACACATGACATCTAAAACTGTGGGAGTTTAATTTCATCTTCTATGCTTTATTTTGGTATATTACCTAAAATTTTAATCCCTTTGTAGATCTCATGCTCTCTCTAAATATTTTTAACACTTTTTGCTGTTTGCACAGATGTGAATCTTCAGATGTGAATCTTTCAAACACAAGATGGAATTGAAAGGACAACCAGGATCATAAAGTCTGGTCTCTTGCTGTCCAAGGCAACAAAAAACTGAGCAAGATCTACGTTGAAATCCCTTAAAACTCTTCATCCACTCTTCAGATGATAAAAAATTGTTCTCTAATTTCCATCCCAAATATATTCATGGCTATTATTATTTGTCTATATACCAACATTTCATTTTACCTTTAAAAATTTCCCTCATGCTCACATACAGAAAGTGAGACATCTGATAGAACTAAAAAATCCTCTTGGAACAGTAGAGACTTCATGTCACTCTATCACCAAACAGTTCCTGTCTATGTTTTGACACAATTTGATGATGACAGACTCCACTTCTGACCTCCCAGAAGTTCCCTTCCCCTCTGAAAAATTTTCCATTTCTTCTGAAATGCCTAACGGAAATCCAAACCAAGATTGACTAGAAGCTAAACAGTAGGTTACTTTTGTTACATTTACATTACAAAAACACCTCTATGAAAGGTTTCAAGGGTCTAAACAATTTATTAAGCTTAAAATAACATAATGATCACTATACAAGACTATTAAGTATTCATATTCAGGAAACACATTAACTGAGACAGCCAGCAACATTAAATAACAATGTGCAGGTGAAAAATTAACTCTACCAATCAATATATCAAGGTATTTTAAAAGCATTTTCACCACCTTCAGAAACATACTCTTATTCAAAAATACTTTCAATAAATTACTCTATTAATTATTTTTCTTTTTGTAGACTTTCAAGAGTTTCTATGCCATCAGGGAGTGCACTAATTCACATCTATATGACCCTACTACAATTAGTTTTATTCACCCTGTTGCTTATTATATTGTTATATTTTGTCTAAAACAGTTGGTAACTTTTCCACAAATTCTCTTGGAGATGAGAGAAGTGAATTCATTGTTCAAAGATTACAAGCCACAGAAAATGGACTTTCCTCATTCTTTCTAAAATGAGCAATGAAGACACAGCACTTGTGACACATCCTTCTCTCCGTCTCACCTTTGCTCCTAGTCTCCACCCTGTATGGACCCGTTATTGTATTGCCATCATCATTCAGTTCTCATTCATTTCAGAAGTTTTCAGTGATGCCCATGACAGCTAGTGATAACAGGCTATGATCTTGACACCCATGCACCAGAAAATGATCTTGATTTATCGCCCTCTTCAGTGGTCGCACAAATTTGAAGTACTTAGCAGACATTTAAAATGTCTTTCATATGGAATTTCATGCTTTGTTCCAGATTCCCCACTATGTTATTTCTAATAAGCAGGTAATGATTGACCACAACATAGGTGAAGAAAAGATAACTATTCTAAGAGCCAAGTACCACTGAAAAATCACAAAACAACCTCACATGTTCCTTGAATGGAACACAGAAACATTTAATTGGGAAAAAATCCTGCTCGTTTGATTTTTTTGTTAGTATTTTTGGTTGCACAATTAAAGATTTTTCTTGCTTCAGCAGTTTTCCCTGCTGATTTGTGGGGTCTCAGAGAGACTTTGCTGCCTCAGCAACACTTGGGACCAGAGGTAAAGCTGTTTTAAACTACTTGTCCTATAGAAAAACAATTTGAGCATTGAAGCTGAAATTCTTCTAAATTTTCTCAGCTGTCTGTAACCACAAAGATTGGCTGTATATGGACTACACTGGGGGGGGCAAGAAAAAAAAAAGCACTGAGTGCATTTTGATAGTTTTCTGACTAGGGAGTGCACATGACTGATTTAATTTTTTTTTTTTTAAACGAGCTACACATTGTTTAATCTCATGATGAATGTTTTTGTTGTTATTTCTCTTTTCCCAGCTCTCACCATACTGATTAAGGCCAGTCTGATGCTTTTAATCCCACTGATTAGTATCTTCCTTCGTGATTACTCCCATTAAAATTAAAAGGCTGCTCAAGGACTGCCATATTCTCCAAAATAGGTAAAGTAGCTCAGTTTGTCTCTGAGACATTCAGCAAAAAGAAAAAGCCAGATGTGTCCCTATGCAGCAGAATGAAAATGACTTGTTTAGATATATACTTATGTCACCCTTCATTTGTCCTCTGTACATGAGAGTCAAATTTTTCCTGAGGAAAAGAACAAACAAACAAACAAAAACAAACAAACAAACAAAAACACTGACACAAAAAGTTTCTTCTAATTGAAGCACCAGCTGCTCGAATCAAGTGTTAGGATTCAAGATGTGCTGCTAATCAATGAAACCATGGGCATGTGTTTCTGGTGTTGGTTCTAAAGTTATATTTTGTCCAGGACAAGAGGCTAGAGGGCTTCTAATGCCAAGCCATACTTCTGCCATACTCCTCAAGATTTTCATTAACTAAGAGCAGATTTTCTCACCACTTACTTTATGGGTAGATAGGAACTCCTGCTTCCCAGAATAGTCAACTGAAATGTATGTTTCTTAACATAATATTCTAGAGCACATACTTTGGCTGTTTATGCAAGAAACCCACTGGAAAAGGAGTAAATACCTCTTTATTGAACAAAACCACAAAGACACTTGTCACTTAAAACAGATGCCTGAGATAGATATGTAGTATCACCAAAGATGGTACAAATACCTGTGGTGAGAAGAGACTAGACTACAAAGCTCAAGCAAAGGATCCATTTGAGATTCACTCACATGTTTAACTGAAAGGCTCAAGCAAGCCCTTTATTTGAGCTTCACTTACAGGTTTTATATGCCACTATTGCAGGTTTTCACAGATATAATGGAAGAATGCACTATAACCTCAAAAGTGCCCTAAATATTATATGTGTGTTGGTTAATTACCCACCTGTACAAATGTACAGCATAATAAATATTTGCTTACACCTCCAGATGAGGGCTCTCAATCCCAGAAAATTGACCTTGACCGGTGTCTCAGCCAAGGAGGAAAGGTCTCCAAACAGGCATGATGTAGTGTTGGAGTGGTGACTCCCAGTCCCTAACCCAAACTTTAGGGGTTTTATCTCCCGATTTATGTGACTTTGGGAAAAACTGTGCCTGCGTGAATTATACCATCTGGATACAAGGTTGTTGGCTGAAACCAACACTGAAACCCTCCAGGTTCTCTTTATCTACTTTCTCAGGCAACTTTGTAATGGTTTGGACTAAGACTTGGGGTGAATTATTTGTTGAGGGACTTCAAGGCTCAGCTCAGGTTTCGTTTCTTTGGATGCTGCAGCACTGCCCTCTTTGGTTTGTAGTTTATGGATAACTCGGGGCTGAGCTATCTACAGACATCCCCAGGGGTCATCTCTGCATAAATCCGGCCTCAAGGCAACCCACATCTGGGTCATTTTTACAACCCCCAGTGAGTCACCTGCATGTACCAGACATTAGAGAAACTTGTTTCTGAACTATGAGACCTATATAATATCTACCCAAAGTTTCCAAAAGCTTGGTTTTATTCCATATCCTGTTTGGAAGTGTGGTGTGCTGGAAGAGAATTGCATTAGATTAACAATGTGGGATGTGCAGTAGATAAAAACCCCTGACCCATGGTAGTAGGGACTTCATATATGAAGTTTCACTGAAGTTATACGTGGTACAAATAAGTACTTTATTAATTTGAGTATGAGTTGTATAGCTGGCCCTAAGTGAGAGTTTATGTGCACAAAACAGGAAGATTAAATTTTCATGTCCTACAGTTACCATAGCACATCTCCTTTGCCCAGCTATATTTAGTATGGCATTACTGTATCACTCACCATATGCACTAACTACAAACTAAGTTGGTGTATCTATAGTTATAAAAAGTCCTGTTTTGTGAAGACAACTTCTTTACCAATTTTTATCTCACTATGTAGTCTTGAAGAATAGCAATTTTTTCTTATATGTTTATAAAATCTTGATTCATTCCAAAAGAGATTAGCCCTGGAAAGGTAGATTGGAACAGACTAACTACCTACCAGTAAGAAGACGACATTTAAAGAGCTGGGAATCATCCAATGAAGCCAGCTGGAAATGTGTTCAAAGCCAAAAAATGGACATGGTTATTCCCAAAGGAGGTACTACTTAGGAAAATTCCTAAAATTTGTTAGTTGTGTGTATATGGGTTTAATGGAAGGTTCCACTTAGAGTTTCTAACTAGACAAATCATATCAGCCTTAAGACATTCCATGAAATTAAATGCCTAGAGGCTGCATAAGCAATAGGACAAAAATAACAAACAGATTTGACCTCTTCTTACCTGTCTTTTCTGTGTGGAGACACCAAGTGTATTTCTTGAACAGTGAGGATTAAAGCGGAACTTCTTCTTGCATAAATGTATTGTTTCTCTTTAACTTCCCTTCTAAGAACAGGATTTCAGTAAACAGTTCCACCACTAGAATACTCAAATTCATTTGCATGCATAGCCCAGGAAAGCGAAAGAATGCTATCAAACCTCCTGCATACATCTGAGAAAAGTAACCTCTAGCTTAGCACAGCATACACATTTTTAGCCCATAACATTATTATTTTGCGAGGTAGTAGCTAACAATAAAAATGTATAAACAATAAAAATCAATAAAATTTCAATTAAAAAATGCTCAATGTATAAATGTAAGGAAAAAAAAAGACACATAGTGTGAATACACTACATCCTCGAAGAAGTATCCAAACACACTAAAAGGAAAAAAAATATTTAATTAAAAGAAAGCCCTTCCATCAAGAAACTGACACTGTGAAAAAAAAAAGAAGTATTTCTCTCCTGAACATTGTGGTTCTTCAATCAGTATTGAAGAGTTGAGACCTGTTTAAGGTCTTTAAGAACTGGCTTAATATCCAAAAGGCAATGTAGTTTCACATACACTGTAGTATCAGGTACAGCTCAGATCAGAACTTCATAGATCAAGTCCAGCAACAGTTACCTTTCATAGCATGTTCAATCAGGTCAAATAAAAATAGTTCAGCCCCACCTTTGAAATCCATCTTCCACTAGCCTGCATTTGCTCACAAGAAATATTGGTAGACCTCTCTGAAGTTGTAGGCAACCTTCACACAGGCAAAGATTGGAGGGAGCAGATGATGCTGCAGTCCTCTTCCACAGGAAGATAAGAGGGAATACCCCCTTCCTGACTGTTTTATCATTATTACCTCTAATATTTCAAAGTCAACTTCTTTCTCTCAAAGCAGAATACACATTTCTATTTTAAGACTACATGCACACCAGGTCTGATGTTTTTAAACAAGACTGAGTTACCCGAGCATGAAATAACTGAAACAATTTTCTTAACAGCTGAAAAACGCTTGGCTAACTCAAAAATCACTGAACCAATTTTCCTCAAACTTTCCAATGCAGTACACCTTTGGACTAATGCTATACCTGACAAATTTCTTCCCTTCACATGCGTCTTTGATTTTTACCTAGTGACTAACAAGAATATAAATAGGGACTAAAGATCCAATCCTGCACATATACAAGTACATGATTAAAATTACTGGTACAATAGTGAGTCAATATTGTCAGGGTAAAACTCTATGGATGTGTTTCATCCCACTCAGTGGACAAGAAGGGAGGTGAATCTTTGTGATCCCCCAAAAGTGGCTGACCCTGCACGTAAGGGTCACTGGGGAGGCAGTCACAACAATGACTCCAAGGAACAATAACAAAACAATTTATTAGTTGTCCTTAATGAAACAATCAATAAACAGTGCAAATAAAGGTGTTATTTTCATAGGTGATTATATTATGGCACGACTAAATTTTGAGGAAAAGGAAGAAAGAGTTATTAGAAAAGCAGAAAAGATAGGGGAGTGAGAGATTGAGTAAGAGAGAGAGAAAGATAAGGAGAAAAAGTTATCACCACCTGTGGATCCAGCAATGTCTCACTGGATCAGTCCAAGTCTTCAGTTCTTTGGTGGTGGGTGCAACACGAACAATATTTTTCTGTCCCTTTATACCCTTGAGATATCTGGGTGTCATTCCCAATTTTCACAGGAAGTAGTGTTGATTTGCACAAACCCCATGACCTAAAAGTAGTGGCACCCAATATCCACCTCCCATAATCATGAGAATTCCTTCTTCAGATATCACATCATGAAAACTTCCTAGAGATTTAAGAAAAGTTAATAATTCCACTGATTCTTCTACAGAATTACACTGAAAACAAACCCCAAAATACTACAGTATGCTTTATATTATTGCTTGTTTTGTATTTCTCCATAATTGATAAATGTCCTGCATAGGCACAGGTATATTCCAGATTCTTCCCTGTGCAAAGGAAGCTGATGAATTTCTAAACAAAACTCAGTTCAGCTGCAAACCTTTCTGTGTTTCAATTCAGAATGATATGATTTCATTCAGGTCGTGCATTTGTTTAAAAAACAGCATTATCATTTTGTGTCTTAAAAAATCCATAGTCAATTCAGATTACTTTCACGTGCATGGGATTGCTTTTGTATACTCCTGATTTATTTTCTTTACCCTATTCCTATGGAAAAGTTACCCAGATTTATTAATGGAATTTACATACTTTATGTATCATCAAAGACTCCTATTAAGAGACTGAGATTTAACCAACCCTGCAAGGTCAAAATTATGTGACAAATAAGCTCAAAATTCAATTTATGATCATTTTCAACTGACTAAAATACACTATTTTCAGTTTGGAAAAAATTCACAGAAAGCCCTTCACTGTGTCATTTCATATAATTCTGTATCAACTACTTTCTTTTATTGGCAGTTTCAATAAAATAACTGTTAAGTCTCAAAAAAACATTTCCTTCTCAGTCTAAAGCCCATTTTCTCTCAAGCACTGTGCCCATTAGAGAATCAAGTCACAGTTACTTTAAAAAGTCTGCTGAGTTTATAAGAATTTTCAACAGCAATCATTTAGTTTCAAAGGCATCACAAAAATTTGAGTACTAATGTTTCATGCAGATTTGAGATCTGCTAGCATAATCTTCATTTAGCATTACTGAGCTTTTTTCAGTTTATGAAACTGAATGGAAAAATCTAATCTAAGAAATTTTCATGTTAAACTCACTCATAGAGTCATAGCTGTCTGAACAGATGTGTTGTAAATAATTTTAAAGCTGCATTTGATGAAATAAGATTGTTCCCAGTGTATTGTCTATATCTGGACCTGAAGTCTTAGATTAATGGGACTAGAAAGGATCTGAATGGATCATGTAATCCATCTCCCTTTCCTGGAGAGGATCAATTAAGACTATGACATTCCCAACTAATGCATTTGTAAATTGTTCTATCAAGCATGCTAGAAATGCTACACACTAGTCTGTTCATTGCTTCTCCTTACTACTGGAAGCCTTACTTTCTAAATTAAATTGTCCTTCCTCAAATTTAAGTCCAATTATATTTCCCTAGGGTCTACATGCAGACTACACGCTTAAGCATCTCTCTATGTGTTTGAAGACTGTTACTAAGGTCTTTAATCTTCACATCTCCGATGGTTTGACCTTGTCTGGATGCCAAGTGCCCAACAAAGTCACTCTATCACTCTCACCCCTCAGCAGCGTGGATACCCCATGAGTACATAAACCCTGCCAGAATCCTTCTCCAGTGTAGGCTTCTCTCTGACCACAGTGACACAGGTCCTCCCAGGAGCCTGCTCCATCATGCGCTTAAAAGAGGGTCACAGCCTCCTTTGAGCGCATACACCTGCTCTCCTGCTAAGCTCCATGGGCTGCAGGAGGACAGCCTGTACAACCATGGTCTTCACCCTAAGATGCAGGGTAATCTCTGCTCTGGTGCCTGAAGCACCTTCTCCCTACATTTCTTCACTGACCTTGGTGTCTGAAAAGTTGTTTCTCTTACATACTCTCACTCCTCTCTACAGCTCTTTCTTTCTTGGTCATGTCTTCAAGATTCTGATCCCTCCTATAATGTGTTTGGGTGGCCAAACTCAGTTGAACTTCAGTGTTCAAAATGGACAAAGTCTACATTTTATTATGCTTGAGTAGAGTCATACATCACATTGCTTCTAAGTTGTATTTCAGCCTCCACAAGGCTGCTTCATTCAGGTGGTGAGGGATAGAAAACAAAATTACAGTATTCTAGGCATACACAGGTGGGTTTCTCATGAAACAAAGACCCGATATTTAAAAAACATTAAGAAGCATTAGCTCACCACATGGCATGCTACTTTTTCCTATTTTTCTCAGTATTCTGACTGCACATAAAGAAAACTTGATAAAGTATATCCCAAAGCAGATCCTGTATGACGGTGAGTCAGTCAGTGTTATATTCATTATTGTACTGAAATTACTTGAAACAGAACGTGCTTTTGAAGAAAGCAAAAAGAATAGGAAAAGGAAATGAATGATTCAGTATATTATCTCCTCAGGCTGTAATATACAAAGCTGCCAGCTTCAGCTTTACAAGCACTTTAATTTCGAGAGACAAAGGTCTCATTTCTATTATTATTCCACTCACTAAAATTTACATTTTAACCAAGAAAGACCTTCTATGCCAACTGATGTCAGAAGTGACCAATTTATATCCATTAAAAAAAAAGAGAGAAATATTAAGAATAGCAGTTGAAATTCTGGCCCAGTTCAAGTCAATGGCAGCTGTAGTCTCAATTCCAGCAGAGTGCACACAAAGGATTTGGTATTCTGTGATAGTGTTACACAATCAGACCAATTAAATTCTGCTCTTCTGCTAACAGCATTTAATCTTCCAGTGAATACATAGAGGTAGAGCTACAGAAAAAAAAAAAAGTATATTGCATATCCATTAATGTGCAGCTTGTCATTATTTTAATACCTTTTTCCCAACAGTTACATTCTTAACAGCTTTCTCATCTCAATATTTTTTCCTCTAAGTATATACAATGATTTAAATAGGACATCTGGTGGCATAATGTAAATATGATGGGACATTTAGCATTGGTAACAACATCTCAGAGAACATCTAAGCATTGACCCTCAATTTTCCTGATAGCTGAGATGTTTAAAGTGACATTGCACAGAACAGCTCTTAGCAATATCATAGTATGTACAAATCTTTATAGTTTTTCTGGGTAGGAAGATGCTCTTCAGACTTCATGTCATAAGGTAAAGTACCTATAAACTGATTAGAGGGTGAAATTCTAGTAGTGAAGGTAAGATGGAAGAAATTGTAGTTTCCCAGCCTAAGGTCCTAATGAAGTAATCTTAATTTGCCAGGCATCAAAGCAGGAAGATGCTACAGAGCAACAGGAGTTAGGCACTTTCACATCAGGAATCAACAGCTACATGGTCCATAACACATTAAAGAAGCCTATCTGCAAATTTAGTAAGAATCATCTGAAAGCTGGTGATATTTTTGCAGCTGCCCTTCATTTTAGGCACAAATTAATCTCTAACTCATACAAACCTACTATCACCTTCTTTCACATCAGTAACAGGGAACCTTCCATTTCTATTTCCTGCTTTAACTGTGTGATCACTGTAGGAGACAGTTCTCTGAAATGCAGATCTTAAATTTGTATTTTACAGATGAAATTGAGAATGAAGCCAAAAACATTTACATAGCATCCAAAACCAAAAATGTTCCTTTTCCCTTTGGAGCATACATTAAATCTATGTTGTGTAAAGCTTCCTATGTCAGTGCTTTTCTTACATCACTCACATGAGATAAGTACATTCACTGGCATGAATCTGCAATTCTCCATCAAAAAAAAGCCATCACCTGGAAGCAGGATTTCTGTCTCTCACTATAAATCTGTCTCCCATTCAGCTGAAGGTACAACAGCAAGACACATTAAGGACAAAATTGAATATTTCAATTATGGGATGAGAAAGCCATTCCAAAAGTTAGTAGAGGGCTTAAACAACTCTATAAAAGCAAGCATAAGCTTCTGTGATAGTGCAAAGCTGTCCCACACTTAGGGATGTTTGAGAAGTCAGGAATATTTCCTGAACTGAGTAGAAAGTGGGTGAAGCATCCTCTTCCCTTCTCCTAACTGTGCCTTAGTGCACCTTGTGTAGCCATATGGTTCTCTTTGGCAGACCTAAAATACAGGGAATAAGGGTATTACTCTAGCAGACAGCAAAAATACAACCATATTCCAGTAGTGTGGAGAGGGTTCCACCCATTGCATGTAATCCTGGCTGGTGCAGAAGCTGTGATTTAAGAAATTAATATAAACTTGAAGGCAGCACTGAAACCACACTAAACATTGAGGTATTTTGAAATCTAGCTCCAGGTCTAATGCAGATTAAGACAATCCAGTCTAATAATTGGATGCCTAAGGAATATTTCTGATGTAATTAATCATTTGATTCCATCTGTGGCTCAACCACAGCATGGCATCAGTTGTGTTGTTACGCTGGACATCTACTCATTTTTAATCTTACAGGCACCTAACAAGGATCATAGGAGGCTGGCTAAATCAACTTCAATAAAAGTATTGCATTAAAAAAATTAATATGACATAAAATCCTCACTGTTCATCCTAACCATATTACAATACATCTTGTTTACATTTTATGCGTTTGTGATAACTGGGCTGAGCAGCGCACAAGGAAAATGAGCTTTCTGTGTGCAGTATATTCACACTGAAGAAGTTTGCATTATTTATAACAATGATCCTAACAAAACTTTGCATACAAATCTGTTTTGCTTCAAATTTCTTTCATAAGGAGACCTGGATATTTCTTTAAAACGTTTTCTCAGTAGCCCTGTGGAAATAGTTAATCATTTGAATTCACAAAATTACATTTGTAAACTTTATATAAAAGTAACATGTTTTCAGGTTTGCACAGAAAAAGCTACTGACATTATAAGCTGTCTGGGGAGGAATACATCTTTTGTCTGTGTTTATATGATGGTTAGAACAATAAAGTCCAGAATAAAATCACTCAAAGAATAATAGGTCAAGATTTTCATTAACTTCTGTGTGTGGCTAATCGGAGCTAAGCGTCTTTGAAAGATAGGCCTACTTTTGTATCAGCGCAGACACAAAAAATTAGGTTGTGACATGTGAAAATGATGCTCCCAGTTGTACACAGCTCATGACTCAGTTATGGTCCAGAGTTTCAAAAGTCTAAAAATGTCATGCTTCTTAATCCCATCATATTTCAATAGCTTTGGGTGTCTATATCACGTGTGCAGATGAGGTGGTAATATGCAGGTTTGAAAAGCAAGAAGTCCAGCTGTCTTAATCATGATCTAAATGTACTAGGTGTACTCACACAGCCTGAAATGTTGCTTTATTGAATATGTGACTAAGCAAGCTACTCAGGTAGGGATACTGGGATCTGACTTTTATCAGACAGAGAATATGTCTCTCGCAGAGGAGAAAGTATTATCTGAGAACCATCCAAATCCAGAAATCATAGTTACATGGCCTACTGAATGAACCAAACAGAGGCATTCCACAATGATTAGCTTTGAGTACTAAATGCTTCAGCATTTAAATAACAAATCACAGAATGTAGGACAGATACAAAGAACTATCATGTGATCAAATATATAAAACCAGTATAAAGTGCTAGCACAGTGCCTTTCAGCCACTGGACTTGGCTTTCTGGACATCTGGACTTCACTCAGATAACATCTCACCTCTAGTTCATATACCTATGCTTGCTACCTCCAGCCTCAAGTGTAGTCTGACACTTCATCTTACTCTATCCTTTGGGCCTTGGAAGGCAGGCTCATTTTGCCAACTGTCTTCTCTAAGCATGTTCCTTACGGCACAAGTATGCTGTACTGATCCAAAGACTTTGTTGGGGCAAGGTACCTTGACCCTGGTTGACACGTTTCACTGCTAGGATATCTTCATCAAGTAACAAATTAAATATGTATGTATTAGGTTTAAGGTAAATATCTGTGAGTAGTAGAAGTCAGAATAAAGTGCTAAAATGTGTATATATAAAAATAAATATAAAAAAGAAATCCTACCCTGTTCTTAATAATACTATCAAGCTAACAGTACTAGAGTAATAGAAAATACAGAATCTCAGAAACCTGCGTTTGTAGCAACCCTGACTTCACTAGTCTGAGTAGTCTTTATTTAGTGAAAAACAAAGAAAGAATCAATGGCTTGCCTAGAGTGGCTGCCCTCTTTGTTATTAAAAGACTTCCTGGGTTTCACTTTCCTCCCGCTTATATCACCTATTTCTGGAAAAAAATCTCGTTATTCTAGTTCCAGCCAACTCATCTCAGCCCATGCTACCTAATACACATTTTAAAAACTCTTTAGTTTTTGTAGTATGTCATATAGCATCCATCAGAAAAGTGATACAAGATGATGCAGGAAGGGTGGTGAACCTACAGCCTCACTAGGGTGATTTGATCTAGGTTTCATAAAAAACAGAGCACTATGGAGCACACTACCAGGAAGACTCTAGCCACAAGAATAAAGTACTTTCCCAGACAGACCTTAGAGAGCAGGAATCATTCCTTCACCTTCTCCTAATCTTTTTTCCCATCTGAGTCCATTCAGAATCTCTGAGGGACACTGTACTGCTAAGGATGAATTTCCTACAGTATTATAGGTCCAGTGTTACAAATTCTTCCTGTCACCACTTTACCACCACCTTTCACCACTCCCTTTTCTTATTTATTTATTCCTCGTCTTTCTTAAAAATAGAAGAAACTGAGAAAATGAACCTCACTATTTTTTTTTTTTTCTCTTTAGCTCTAGACAAAATGGCTAGAATAGGAGTGATGGCAAGGAAAGGCAGTGCATTTTTCAGCGACTACTGCCATCCTGCACCACTTAGACATCTTTGTTCTAATAATATTGAAAGCAACTGACCATGAAAATGCTGCACAAATCTTGTACTCAAGGAGAATCATTGTTTTAGTAAGCAAGTTATGCACAGCAATACAGAAGTTATATTAGTGTGAGATATGAGTACAAAGCAAAATATGAAGAAAGCTTAAGAGAAATATGACTTTATTTTCACTGCTTTCCACAATCTAACTTCAGTAAATCAACAACAGAAAAAGAGCTACTTCAGATTATTAAGTCTTAAAAAAAAAAAAAAATCATGTAAAAGCCTTTGTTTCCTTCTTTTCCACTTTGTGTTTAACTTCTTCCATGAATCTCACCAGGTCTACATTTGTGGAGCCCCCAGATCTATACTGATATATTTGACTTTGATTAAAAAATGGAAGTGATACCCTGGCAAAAAAGTAATGTCTTTTGCAAATAAAACTCTGCCAGGATACATCTGCAGAGTGCAGTGCAACTCAGTTATTAAGACCTAGATACAGGGTGCAGTAATCAGATGTGCTCAGGTTAAGTTGTTAGGGTTCTTTAATTGAAATGGGAAATTTTAATTGATACATTAATTTTAAGCAGAGTGGGAAGGTAGCCACAGACTCATGGGAAATTGGTGGCTTTGTAGGGTCAATGGATGTTGAAAAGATTTGAACCCCAGTACCCATATGACTTTTGCTCTATTATAGAAAAATGTTTTCTAAATAATAAGAAGGCCTTTGATCTTACTACATACTGCTTGTTCTGTCACAACAAGGGTTATGCAACTAAAGGGAAAAAATGCAAAGGATGTGATCTGAGTCGGATACAATGTCAACACCAAATAAACCAATGTCTGCATCAGGCCAAGGACAAGATAAAAAGTTTTCTAGGATTGAATAGATAGTAGCATGGAATCAAGAAACATCAAGAGTCAAGACACAGGGCATAAATTCACTTTAACTATCTGGTAACAATTTTTATTTTTAGTCTTATAATGTGGCTCCCAATCAGGTTTCTGCAAACCCAGATCTGGTATTGCTTTTCAGGTCTGTAGTTGTCAAGGGAACTCTTACTGCCAAACTTGATGATAGCCACAAAGAAGTCACAGAGAAAAAGCTTTCTATGAGGATTACCTATTGGTATAAGCTGCATTTCTTTGTTTTATTTTTGTTGCCCATGTTGTATTTTCCTTGGAATGCCTGTCAGCGTGGCATAAGAGGGAGTAGCCTCTTCAACCAGGGAACAATATATCTGAGGCACACAGCCCTCACAGTGCCCTCCAGAGTGCTCCCTCACTCAGCCAAGATGTCATCCAGGATGTTCCCTATCTGAAGAGCTGTGAATCAGCCCCACAGCATGAGCCAAATTTCCCTTATTCACTTAGAACCTTTTCAGAATTTCCATTAGAGAAACAGAACAAAAACCTTTCACATTTATACTCTGATAGCCTTTCACAATTTTAATATGATGGCACCACTCTAGCACAGACCTGATCCCCAGAAGACACCTGTGTATTTATCTCTGTAGACAGAAATCACATGCAACCAGAATAGTTGTAACATTTCCCAAATCTACACCTACAGATGTAGGTTGTTGCCTTACAAAGTAGAGAAAGACAAGAAAACTGTACAAGAATAAAGTTAAAAAATCCGAAGGATGCCCATAAGAAAGTCAGCAACTGCAATGTAAGGCAGGCGAAGAGGAAGTAAAACATTTCTGCCTCAGAAATGAAGTGTTTCAGTAGTTATCACCTGAGGGATGGTAACAGCTTTTCTGTCAGAGGATGAAAGAAAAGGAAAGAGACAGAAAGAAGGAAAACTGTGTCAGCTTCTGCCTCTAGGGATATCACAACATAGGGCAATGGCAAGGTAGTTGACACATTATGGGTGACCATGGCCATAGCACTAGCCCAACATGAACATGCTTTTTCCCTAGTGTACCTAGATTCATCACACAGCTAAGCAGGTCAGATGCCTGAAAGAGCAGATTCCCAATCCCACCTTCACAAGAGTGCTTTAACTGGGCTGCTTTTAACAGCTAAATGAGAACTGTATTTATGTTCTCTGTCAATTACTCCATGAAACCTGACACAAGCCACTCTCTAAAGGGGATATGTTTAATCTCAGCAGATTCTGAGGGATTCCAGATGGCCCCAGGAAACAAACAGGTCCTCTATGAAAATGTTTCCTTAACTCTGATTTACAAATACTGTGGTCTGAGTAATCTAAGAGCAGCTGCCCTTCCTGTACAAAGTCTTTCTTGGTTATTAGTCTCCTCATGTAGCAGGCACTCCCTGGGTTGCTCTTAGGTATACCCTAGAGTTCAGGGCTTAACCTGAACTCTAGGGTTAACCTGAATAACCTGCCTCAGTACTCAACATATTTTGCTTGCAGGTGCTGTCAGTAAATAGCTTTCACACTCAGCAACAGAAAATTTGTTGTGTGCTTAGTAGTGTGCATCTGGTTTGGGGGTTTGGGGTTCTGTGTATGCTAGGAGGGCCTAGAGCTCTATCAGGCCTTTTTATCCTTCATCCCAGCAGGGTAAAAATATCAAAAAGTCATGATTTTTACATGCTCGGAAAAACAGATTCTTAAAGGAAAATGTCATCTATGTGGGAGATGTTGTAAGGAGAATACAGGCTGGAGCACTGGGATCTCGCTCTGGGATAGGAGGGGTTGTGAAGAAGAGGAAGTGTGAGTTGTCTGTGGGAGCTGGTGAATAGTCCTACTTCACCTTTAGTCTGAACTCCGTGGCGCTGAAGTATGTTCTCCTATCCCTTGTCCTTGGGCAGGAGCAGCAGCTGAAACATGTACCTGCAAGGGTAGAGAAATCTGAGATGCATTTAGATCTCAAGTTTCCTTACCTGCACAGGCCTATGATATGACTAACTGTGTATTCTTGGATGGTATGTTGTGGAAGGGGTTTTAACAAGAGATCTCTGAATCCCTCATTGTCCCATGAATAAATTGCGAAGAGCAAAACTGTTAACAGTAAACAATGCTCTCCATTCCATTGTCAAAAAACCAAACAGGGTCAGCTATCTTGAGTCAACTAGAAACATATGTAGAAGAAGCATGGTCATCACAGTTGGACCACAGCATTGTGGCAGCAGAGGATAATCACAAACCAACCTCAGAAACAGTGATAGGTGGTCTCATGCCACCCTATCAAATACACGAGGAAGAAACAGAGAGGAATCCCATCTTACAAGTTAGACAGATATCAAACTGTGAAGCATGATGATAACATGATCACAATATTGGTATGGTATGAATCATTCATAAAGAAGGAAGGAATCATTCCTCTTCTTGCTACAGTAATTGTTTTCCCTCTTGAATAACCTGGTACTGTCCTAGATGTCTCATGTGGCAGTAGCACAGATATACCAGACAGTATATTTACTTACCATACGACTATTTAGAGTGACTTGTCATCAGCAGCCTGTGACACTACTATGGCTTGTCAGCATATCTCCTGTGCTACACCTTAATAGGAGCTGGACATAATTCACTTCCAAGAGACAGCATCTATATGGTGAGTTAAACTGGGACACAAACAGTACCAACAGTCTTGACAATGTTCAGCATAGTTATGTCTGGAGCCATCCGTTACAGCCCAGAGATGAGTTCTCATGTCCTGGTGCCATGTTGCTAGTAGCCCTAAGAGAAGAACAACTGGTGGGTGAGAACCTCAGTGTAGATCTGCACAGTGGATCAGTGTTATGAGCAGTACAGAGAGGTCAATGTCAAGCTGAGAAAGGAGCTTTACCGGCAGCTTTACAGAGCTTGTGACATGATGGTGATGATGGAATAAAACTAGGGGCTTTGTAAGAATCTGTACAATCTGCAACCTGGAAGTTCTACTGCTGAGGGAATTCTCATTAAGTGTTTGACAGAGATCCTGGTAGACTTTGCAGATTACTCTGGGCATAAAGAGGTACTACCTTCTGTTCAAAAATAATACTGTAGGCTGTTTACAAAACTTACATATGTTTACCAGGAAATTCTTTGGTAGTCTATCTTTGAAAGTGTCTAAATATGTGTGCCCTTTATTCAGGGTTCTGTATGTAATAGACACAGTGTTCATTCCTTGAAATGTTTGTTAAAAAGGAAGAAATTCTTATTTGTGCTTTAGAGTGGCCATAAAATGAAGATGAACAACAAAACTGTCACAGTATCTTTCTGACAACTTCTCTATAGTGTGATAATAGCATAAAAAGTGACAGTCAGTTCCAGGCTTAAAAAAACTGCAGCATGGGAGCTATGGAAAGAGTTAGCCAAAAGCTAGTAGGAAAATTTTGAGAAGGGAGAAAAGAAAGAAACTCAGGGTTTTGCTTGAAATTCTGAGGTGCCTCCCTGCAATACAACATTTGCAAGAGGCCATTTGTCTGTCTCTGCAGGAGGAAAATATTCCTCAAAATTCAGTATCTAGGGATGTCAGCCTCACTTTTGATGCCTGTAGCTCAACAAGAGACATCCGCCAACCTCCCAGTTCCTGCAGATGGTACTTTCATATACTGTTTTATCTCTAAAGGTCTGCTGCTCTCCCACAAAAGTTTAGTGACATAGTCAAAATTTATTCAGCAAAGCAATCTTCTCCAAAATTTCTCCCTATCTTTCTTTCATTTCTTATTCGACAGAAATGCAGTTTCCTTTGAATATCACTGCAATAGTAATGTCTTTGGGAATTAGACATTGAAATACAACTATAAAATTACATATTATCCAAAAGTTCTTTGCTATTCAGAGAATTTCCTTGTTAATTAGAACACTGTTAATATTCTCATAATTGAATTGCAAGAAATATTAATCTTTCCTGTATTCCACCATACCCATGGTCTTCAGAATGTTTTAGCTTTAGATAAGGATGACACATAAAATCCCATTTCATTTTTGAATGTAGTAGACCATCCCAGTACCAAATTCTTTGTCTAAATATTTTATCTCTTACTATTAAGAGGGAACAAGTTTCCCATAATACCTTTGTGCTTGTGAAAATGTCACACTTTCTTCAGTTCTAAGATTTTTTTCTTCAGCGGTTTGCAAAACCAAGAAAATATCCCACACCACAAAATAAATAACAAATAAACAAAACAAACAAACAAACCAACCCATAAAGTTAAATAAAACAGAAAATTACATAAAACTTACATAATCTCCTAGTAAACAAATGATTACTAATGTTTTGTTTCTGTACTTAGCACACAAAATGTGACAGAATATTTTGCAGGCTAATTTCTGAACTCCTGTGCTATTGCTACCCCTTCATTTTAGTACATACTTGACCTTATCTGTCTTAGTCATTGTGTAGATCATTTCGCCCAACATCCCTACATTCCTCTGCCCAATGCTGTCATCACTGTTGACATACTTTACATATAACTCTTAGTTTTCTCTTTCCTTCCTCAAGTGTCAAAGGGAATGATGTCATCAGCATGACAGCTGTCCCTACCCATCTGGAATTCATAAATGGATAATACTCTATTTCCACAGAAATAGTTCAGCAAGTCCTGATTGCTTGGGTTTCTGTGAAAGTTGGAGGGTTTTGCCTTCACACACATTCCAGTGGGCCTCTGATGATTTCCATAGTGTCAACCCTGTGAAATGTCCTTCCCTAACCCTGTCTGTAGGAAATACAGACTGCAGCATACACAAGCTCCTTGGCGTTCTATTACTAGGTTGGATGGCATGCTGATAGTTAGGTTTTATGGATGGAAGACTTTGAAATCTGAATTCTTTGCCTGTGTTAGTACTGATGATGATGGCCATGTGTTTGCTGTGTCCTTCCCATTGTTCTTGTCTCTCGGACCTCTGTGAGGGGCACAGCTCTAAAGCAAGGCAATGATTGGCCTGCCTGGCAATGGTAAGAGCGGATTACCTTTGCTTTATTCTAAAATTTGCAGAGATTCTTTTTTTATGAAGAGTCAGTTTTTGTTACATTTTATTGAAGTCAACTCTGTTTGAAGGTGGTTGAGGGAATTTTATCAAGTTCTTGGGAATTTTTCAGATTTGCAGTCTTTCTCCATAATAATTTACATCACTCACAATTTCTACATCAGTAGTAGAAAGTAGGCTAAAAAAAAAATTGTGTGCATATTTACCATTTTTGCAACAAACCAGAGACTCTGAAGTTAAGCATACATGTGAGAACAGGCGAAAACTTGGCTTTTTTTGACATTCTTACATTTCAGTGTTCTGTTCCTAGTGGAAATGAGAAACTCTCAAATTCACTGTGAAAAAGAATGGCACTGCTTGCTGACATTATCCACAACCTCAGGATACAGGGCAAAATTCAGCAATCCATGAGACTATATTAGTCCACATTAATCTCTTGAAATGAGTGGCAGCCCTTTCAAGACAGGGACAAATCCGGCTTCTAGAGCCAAGTGAAAAAAAAATCTTATTCTGTCATTGTATTTTGCCATCTAATCTCTCAAACCTAAAACTTCCTCACACAGAATTCTAATGTGCTGAAATAAAACTGGTAGTTTGTATAAACACATATATATAAATTATGAGAAAAGTAAAATCCGAAATAAGATCCCAGTTGTGCATAGCACAACTATAATTTTAAACAGATGAGGAACTACTTGCATTTTTGAAAGCTATGTTGAGTCAGAGCCTGAGTTAGTATGTGAATTGGATGGAAATGTACTCCATATTTTGAACGAAATTTATTCAGTTAAGCTGCCTCACTTAGGTGTTAAAAATTGTTCTTCCACATCTGCGTTTCTCCCAAAGGAAACAGCAAAGTCAATAGCTTTCTTGTACTTTTTTTTTTCCCAAATGATTGAGACAACAGAGTAGGATTTTAATGGATATAGCACTTATTTCAGTTTTTTCTCTCCCTAAATGTGCAACTAAATTTGATATAAAATGATTTATCCCTTTTCTCTGTGTTTGTAATGCTTGTTTATAAAATGATACCAAATTGTCTGCCCTTGAACAACACTATTTCCATCACATAAAAAAAGTAAACTACAGGCAGCAGCAGTGAAAGATTCCACAGAGATCTCCACCAAAATGCTGTAGTTTTGACACAAAGGAACAATTTACATGGATAGAGACATAATATGGTCTCCAGACCAGCTGCAACTACCTTTTTTTGCCCTGTTTTGAGGCCTTTCTGCTAACCATCAGGCTAATTTCAAACATTTCAGAAAATATCAGATCATAACAAGCTTAAGCTTCTTCTGATTTAACAGAACTAATAACTGCAGCTGAGGCCACATCTAGATGAGGATAATAGTATATGTGTTCAAAAATTTCAGCACCACTCTAGGTATCCTGATTTAAGATAAACCTTCACACCCAGTACTGCCTTGCACTCAAAGTAAGCAGGGTAAAGACATACTGACTGTCAATTCTCACATCTTAAATCCCCATGTTGTTTTGTAGCCCAGATTCAACCAACAAGACATAAGAAAAGCAGTCTTCACTCTTTTTAAACTATTTAAAGAAATATGAAGAAGAGTGATTTTCATTTGTAAGTTATATCAATTTACCCTTTAGAGGAATTTTATTAATTGTAATCATTTCTCTCCTTTTGACCATGTTTGTGTATGTGCCATTGCTACCATAACATAAACAAACATGGATACATGTCTGTTTGCTTTTATATTCAAAAGGTACAAATTATTTTCTACCATAACTCCCCCCACAAATTTCTGACCACTTAATCTTTTCAGTCTCTTCTTCAGAATACAGCCTAAAAGCATCACAGAGACTCCCAAGCAGATGGCACAAGTATTTCAGAAGAGGATACTCTGTTTTTCAGAAAAATTTATAAAATGTTGAACGTTTTTTTTACCATCGCAAGAGACTTAAATATTTCCACTTTAAGCAGCTGCTGCACCTTCTCTGTTTACAGTCCTCTTTTACTATTGGTGTAAGCCACCCAACCAGTTAAACACCAGCCACAATTCTCCTTACAAGTGCTAAGGAAACTAATTAAATCTAATGAAAGCAATCAGTCTGCAAGTGTGAGAATATTCTTTTTTTCTATTTCTGAATATGGGTATATTGTTATCAACCCTTAGTGGTGGCAAGGCACTCAAACATTGTGCTAATGTATAAATTAAACAAGACTCAAGCTGTAGATTAAAAATTTTAAGTGCCAATTCCAAGTCAATACCACAGACCTTCCAATTTTCTATTTCTGGCATAAAACCCTACTATTTCCTCTTAAACTTTTATTACAAGGTATGAAATCAGTACTATGTAGAGGTTAAATCTTTTCACTTGACTATATAGTGCCTCCAAGATTAAATAACGTTAATTTAACACAAAAAGTTAGGCCTTGAAATAGAGCAATATAACCTAATAATTTTTTTAAGAGTTCAGGACTGAATTTTCAAACTCTATATTTGAGGTGTATTATTAAGTAGTTGAGTAGGGAAGAATACCAGTGTGGAGCTTCATATTCTGTTCAGCATGGCAATGTGACCCTCTCCTGCATTTATGCAACTGTAAGATTATTTATAGGAACCACTGTTGTCTCTATCAGGAAAAAATATATAATCTGTCTTACAAACTTGAAAATACTATGGACATCTGCAAGAAAATATTTATCTGTTGTATCAATCAGTTTTCAAAATCACCATTGTTGGATATTGTTCGGTAAAAAATATACAAATATTATGATTATATTTGCTTGATTTTAAGTTATGAAAATTTTCAGTTCAAATTGCAATAAAAAAAAACATTCCCTGATTTGAATCACCACAGCTCTCATATAAGACAGGGTACCCTTTCCATTTGTTTAATTCCTTAGTCTCAAAAAAAAAAAAAAAAAAAAAANCCATAAGGTGAAGGGGGGAAAAAAAAAAGAAAAGAAAAAAAATCTATCTTCAGAACAAAGAAAATCCAGGCTGATTGCACTAATTGATTTCCTTGGAACAAGTGATTGCATAGCCCAGCTACTTCCTAAGTAAAGAATCAAGCTAAAAAGAGAAAAAGAAAAAAACAAAAATTAAAGCCATGTGCTTTAGTTACATAAGCTGATTTATGGAAACAACTTTCCAAGTCTCTCATTGCTGTGTAACATTCCAGGCGTATCAGGAAAATTCAGCATCTGTGCTGCCTGATGTTTTTTTTGCTGGTTCAACACATCTTAGTGAGTTCTGGTGACTGTGATGGAATATTGGAATTTCAGAGGAAAATTGCTCCAAGAAAAGTCACAGAGTGAATACTGCAGTGAAAATAAAAAGGTGGAGGGTAGATTGAAATAAAATCGTGGAAATTCTAAAAATTGGTAAGGTTGAGTACATTCTTATGAAGATCAGAGCACAGTGGGGCAGGTGATGCATTATAACTCATGTAGTGTGTGTTGCTGGGGTATGGTTTTAGTCTGACCTTCCACCCCAGGATGCAGTATGAGAACTCAGACCCTAGAGATACATTAATGCCATTGCAGTTTGGTAAGGACTTTCCACTGAATAGATTTCATCCTTAATGTTCAGACTCTTTAAGATATTTATTTAGAGCCTTCAAAAGCATTCTCTTTGCTTATTCTGACTGGTTCTATACTTTGACAAATGTTGTTGCTAAATGCAGTTCATTACAGAATAAAACAAATGAACACTATAGCATCATTGTAGGAAGTAAGTGTGCTTTTTTAAGGGACTCTGCATTCCCACTCCTGTAGAAATGAAGAATGGAAACAGGAAATGCTGCAGGAAACCTCGAAGGTTCTGTAAGCCATTGCACTGCTTTTAGACTACCAAGATCTTTGGCCGCAGTTATTTAAAGCTGCTCCTTGTGTTTCTGTTAAAAGTATTCTGTGATTCTGTGTTTCTATTTTAAAAGGAAACAACGGAACTCATGTTAATCATGACAACTAATGTACTGATTTTTCCAAAGTTATATCTGGGAGTCACCCAGTGCCTGGTTGTAGAGTCTTTTACAGTAGTGAGTACTTCTTTGGTCATCAAAGAAATGCCAAGAACAGATACGTTGTATCTTATGCACAAGCACAGCATTACCATTTTTGATTTCACAAAATTCAGTGAGCATACCTAATGCTTACTGCATACCAGGTGTCCTTCAGCATTCTAAGATCCAGAATTTAAGGCTCAGCTTTTGTGAAAAGGCTCTATTAAAAACCTGTTGTGGCACTGGGGCAATAACTGAAATTAGTGGAAACACATGTAGTTTTCATTTAGCTGGTTCTAGCTGAATTGTATATAAATAAACTAAATTAAAAAATAGTGAAAATTATTGTTTTAACTGAAACTTTCATTTTGTTGTCTTCTTCAGTGTTCTGGACGTAACTATTTGTATGAGTGGATTGAGTGTTCCAAGGAAAATTCCTAGGATCTGTCTCATAATCTCAGATAAACAGTAAATAAGAAAGAAATTTATTCAGTTATAAAAGTGTATCTTCTCAAGAAGGAAAACAGTGTAGAAAAGAACCAGCTGGGAAGAAGGAAATTGGAGGAACCATTTTCACAACACTATTGTGTCAGGTCCTATAGCTACTTGGTCATATCAGACCCTAAGAGCTATGTAGGGCAAAAGTGCAGCTTTACAAATAAGCAGTCTCTTAATCTATCAGTTATAGAGGCATAAGACTGATAGTTAAGGGCTTTTGCTACATTGTACAAATAGGCCCAAAATCATCCCATTCAGATGAAGGCATACAGAAGAGTTGGGGAGGTGGGTTACCTTTTGCTGTAGGCTCCCTTTCAGAACAGTATAAAGCAGTCTCTCCAGAGAGCAATTTGTCTCAACTGAGATCTGATTTGTACGTAAGTTATCAGCCACTCTTCCTTAGCACCCAGAGAGATAAGACAGACATGTCTAGGACATGCTTAAAATTAAGTGGGATAGATATAGTGTCTAAAATGAGTGCTTAAAATCACTTAAACCTGATTTTTCATTAGCTTTCTAGTTCTGTGGCTGACAGCAATTAGCATCCAAAATTAGCATATATAAGATCAAAATTCAAGATTTTATTTCACTAAGTAAAGGTACATTTATAAAACTGATTCAACTGAATAAACTTCAAACACTTCCCAGAGGAGTATCTTCAAAGAAACCATTTTTGTTTATTATTGGAACAAATCAAAGATTTAAGTGATAGAATTACAGCCACATTCATATTATTTTAGTTTCGTGCCTTTAAAAAAGAAAGAGATCAAAACACTTGAAATTCTAGTAGCTTGTCAGGAAAATGTACCATCGGTTGGGTCACATCTCCTGTTATCATTAAGCAGAATGTCACAGGCAGAACACTTTGAAACGGTAATAAACTGCTACTGCAATGCTAAGGGTACAGAGAAGGGACAAATGAGATTCGAGATTATAATGGGCCTAACTCCCTTGCATATAATTTGCCAAAATTCTCATCATAACATTACTAATTTAAAGGCTTTGTAAATAACGACATCTGGAAAAGATGAACAACAAGAGTAAAGTGGCCTTTTCACTTTAATACTCAATGAAGTAATTATAGTTGAGAAAAAAAAAAGATGACTTCTCACTGGTAGATAAGTCAAATAATTACGCTGAGTACAATAGGTGAAAGAGGGTCACTGAAACAAAGAGCAGAAAACTGTACAAACAGATAAATTCAGGTTTGAGGTTCAATGAGGAAGATAATTTATTCATTTGGAAAATGACTCCAGTAATGTTTTGATTATGTGTAGTTAAAATATTTTTTTTAATTAAAAAATTGAGTGACCAAATAGTTTAATGTATCTTGAATGAAATGAAACACCAAATGTAAGAACCCACCACACTGCTGGGAACACACTACTGGTGGATTTTTGGCTCTAACTAACTTAGAAATAGCAAATTGCAGAAGATATAAACAAGACCTTGAAGTGACATCAGGTAAGAAGCTTTTCTAATTGGTTTTCTCTTCCTGACTAGTTCTCCAGCAGAAATTGCAATGTGGAACAAAAATGGCATCATTAAACAACTTTATCTATTTGAAAGACTATGATAATGCAATAGTGCTCTGTGGTTTTAAGACCTGTGAGCCAGTCCAAAATTCAACAAAGTCAAAATATTTTTTTTTTATTTACAACATTTGCTATAATTCAGTCCCTCTCTGGTTTATTAACAAGATTTTGAAGTATTTGGATTGCTTTCCTGCAGATCTGTATATCTGATTAAGCATTGTTCCCCACTAAACTTGAGCATTGATGAAGTTTAGCCACTCCTAATATGCAGACATTCTAAATAGTCTATGGTTTCACAGAAAACAAATCCAAAGGGAACCATTAGGTCATCTATTCTGACTTCAGGTCTATCATCTAATCTGACTTCAGGTCTATCAGTGAAAATCACCATTCATCTCAATAGCCTGCATATTTAATTGTAACTAATGCTTCAGTCTTCAAAAACCTGAAAGGTATGATAGTATAGAGATCAAAGTGCCCAGGGTCCATAGGAAAGAAGAAAACCAATTCTGTGTCAGCCAAAGAGATATATCTGCAGCAGAAGAAAGTAAAAAGACCCTTTCAGAATGATCTAGAATAAAATTTGTTCTCAACTCCAGATCTCAAAACAAATAGGACTCAAAGTGTGTGAGAAACTAAAGCACTCAGGCAGCTGTGAGAATTTTCTGTACCAAATCCGTGACCTACCCAATGTCCAGCTGCTGCTTATTTCTGTTACTTCGGGGTGGGGGTGGAGGAAGAAAAAGCTAAAAACTTGGCAGCAGGGGAAATATTCTTCTTTGGCACTTATAGGTAATCACATAAAGTCCAAAAGCCATTACTTTTGATTGTAATAATTTGCTTAATACACAGACCTACAGGAAATGCATGGTCAGGAAATGCAAATCCTTCTCTCAGGTTCCACTGACCCAGGCCAAAGAACTTCTCCAAACAGCTAGAGAAAAAATATGGTTTTCAGAAAGCCATCTTGATTTGCCTTAGAAACACCTAAGGATTCTTCCCTCTTATTTTATTATTCTGAAAATGATAAAAATATAAGAAAAAATCTGTGTGACATCATCCAGAAGTAAGCACATGTTAAGCCTAGATAGCATAGCTGTTAGGATAGCACTTTAACCAATTTTTTGTTTTAGTAGGAGTGCATAAATTTTAACCAAACTTTTTTTCAATTAGAAGTAGATGAAATATCACCAACCTCTTGTCCAACAGAACAGAATGAAACTTGAATAACTTCTGTGTGTCCAAGGAAACAGCCAGACCATACAAGCTATCTGTTGGTAGTCAGGAAGTGCAATCACATTAAGAGTAAACAGGTTGAGAGTACTGACAACAATGAAATTCACCATTTGCTGATAGTAAATCAGAAAGCATCAGTGGAATCTGAACAGACCAGACAACAGAACCATAATCTCCACCAAAATAAAGGGGGGACCGAGGGAACATAACAGCTCTGACTGGACCCGTGACCTGGGGTGGAGATTCAGGACCATTTCTCAAACTCTGTGGGGAGCCAGGGATCTAAAGAGACCTGCATTCTTGCCCCACAATGATGCATAGCACTGCTGCAACCACCACTCTAACCCTTCTGACATTTCTCCAGGACAATACTACCTCTCTTACATCACAGAGTAGTCATGCAGTTATGAAAATTGCTTATTTCTGTAATTAAAGTGTTTTTGTATCCAAATTTATTTAGTCTCACTTTGGCATTTGCTCTTAAGTCACAACAGGACACTGAGTGAAGGGATGTAGTATGACCTCAGGTCTTACTACACATTGGAGAATCCTCACAGAAAACAGATGTTAAAAGGAAGCCTCAGTGTTTGTATTTTGCCACACTGAGACTATCTATACTCTACCTAGCCATTGACCGCATGTGTAAGTTGACTTTTTAGTCAGTGCATCACCTCTGTGTGGATCCCTTATCTTCTAATAAGCTATGAAGACTGACTAAAGCTTTTCTGAAAATGTAGTATCAGAATTCCCACCTGTCTACATTCCTGCCTGGTAAGAGCTGAAGGCCATATTACAGCTCCCATCCCAGAAGGATAACACCCTCTGATTCACCTCAAATTTTCATGAAGTTAAGGGTATGTCCAGTCTAGATGTCCACACTTGGTCTCGTCATCTAGATCATTTTTCTATATGGCCAATGGAGAGGAACAGACAATTCTACATCAAGATTTGCCTCATTCTACAGTAGAATAGATTACATAAATCACAATATAGAATGACCATTCCCCTCCACTGCCTATGAAAGGAGACTGGGATATAATGAGCATATCCATAATTTCATCCATCCAAAATTATGTGAGATTACTCTCAACCTTACTATCTTTGAGATTTCTTTCCACACAAATGTTTAAATTGTCCAGTAAGTCCAATTTAATACCTACACACATACACAGCATGATCACATAAGCATTGATTTCTTAGGAAACCAGGTTAAAAATAGGAGGTAATAAATCAGTGCTGAACTGTGTTCATTTCCTATCCTAAGTCCCATTCTTTATGGTCTCTGAGGCTGCATGGGCTAGAAATCCACAGAACACTATCCTGGATATAGTTGAATGTTATATTATTTAAAGATAATTATGAAAATATGTGGAACCTGCAATCATTCATTTCTGTATGCAGAACACTTACATGTTGACAGCTTCAGCTGAACAGAATATACTACATTGTTGTTTGATAAATGTTTTGTTTGCACGTAATAACAAAAGACAACTGAACGTATTTGAGCTCTTATGGGTCTTGATATTCTTTTCACAGCTACTTGCCCATTCATAGTTTCAAGCCAGCCCAATCTCAAAAAAAACCCGAACTGACACCATTTGGGTAATTAGTGGGAACTAGGTGGGATTACACCTACTGCAAAGGCTGGTTCACACCGTAAATGTGATAAAAATATTTTTAGTGTAAATGAGAATCAGATCTGAAGTGTTCCATTTCTATATTTTTTTGTTTATTTTTTTTTTTACTGGAGTTCTTCAAGGTCACCTCTCTTTTGGAATTTAAATCTCTTCCTAATGTTAGATTTCCCAGAATAGTGAGCTTTATCTCTTCAGGAAGCTGAAATCCTATGACCTCCTCTTGAATATTTTCCCAGGTGGTAACATTTACTTTTTAATTATTTCTAGGTTTATTCTGGCATTTTCATATCACCTGCAACGCAGCATTTTTTGCTTTCTCTCCTCTTTCCAGTTTGTCACCAAGCACTTTCATTACTGGGGTTAAAAGCTGCAGTTGCCAGAGCTTTGCCTCACCCAGCACAGACAAAGAAGAATGTCTGAATAGAAGTCTTCAGAGACAGGCACCTCCAGAAGGTGATTCATCTCCCCTATCTTAGATATCTCTCTTAGGAAAAGATGAATAGACTTTTGACTAGAATTCTGTCAGTGAAAAGTTTCATATAAATATCTTTCAGAAGTGTTTTTAACAGAATATTTTTTATCTAAGGAATATAAATTGTTTCTGTTCCTACCAGCTGATGTATGTGGCTGGCCATGAAAAGTGAGTTTGCTTATCGGGCTCCAGCAACCACTGTATTCAAAAGCTACCACTGCCATTGGTTTATATTACCCCTATATCTTTAACACTCAATGGGTAAATAACGACTAGGGTAATAAACACCCTTCTTGTATGGTGCTCCCTCCATGTCAAAGTTTAAGTTTTGAATGGACAGTTATGGGAAACTACTGCCCTCTGTAGCTATCAATTTTAGTCATCTAAATTTAAGGCATCTGCTCAAAACTAGTTATCCAAGTTGCTTGTATGCTCACTGAAGGCAGACTCAAACCTTGAGGATAATATTTCCTGATCTGAGGCACCTATATTAAGATGAGTCATCTATGTGAAGATGATCTTCAAAGGTCCCTTCCAACCCCTACCATTGTGTGATTTTGTGATCTTATGTAGGTGATTCCCCTCCTTGACTAGACAGTAGCCTAGACAGCTAGTTTACAATAAACACTTTGGTTTCACAGCAGCCCCTCACAAAAATTTACCGCTCGTTCCATGGATATATAGAGACCCAGAAAGCAAGAATTACATCCTGATAACACTGAAGTTATGGGAGTATGATAATCAGAGACAGATGCTTAGATTTAGAGTACCTTGCTGAGGTTAACTTGTGAGCCTCTGTCTCAGGGAATGGAGCTTGACAAGTTTTCTATGAGCCTGCTTGAAAGGAGGCTTATCAACAGCATGTATATCTTCTTTAGCTTTCACATTCTCTTATACTTTTAACTTTGCAACTAAAATCCTTCTCTTAGAAACACACACACAAGAGATCTTCTCACCATTTCCTGAACTTTCAACCCTACCATGTTCTAATGATTTATATTGACAAATCTGGCTCCTCAAGGGTATTACTTAGAGTTAAGGGCCAACATTTGTTTAAAAAGAGAAACAGAGTCTGCATAATTATTAGACTATCTACTGACCCCAGCAGTCAGAACATTTATGAAAAATTAAACCAGTGAGGGAGGGAGAGAGAGAGAGAGGGAGAGAGCAGCAGATATTAAACAGTGAACCCTAAGGTCAAGTCCAGTATTTGTGTGGTCCTGGTATGCTAATTCCAGTGTTTGGCCATGAGGACTGATGATAACTGTTCCCAGACTTACACAGCCCAGAAAAGACTCAACAGATGTTCTGTGAATTCTCCCCAAATAGCTTGACCAGGAAATGCTAACCAAACATAAATAGGCAGCTCTCCAACTAGTGCTTACTGGGCATAGGTCTGAGGGTTTCCCTGGGAAAACACTCAGAACAAATACCTCTGCACAGGGACAATAAATACTCCTTATCCAATACAAAAGGGTGGAGAAGCTCTGTGGTGGTCAAGAGGAACAGGACTTGAGGGAAGAAGAGTTGATTCCGAGCTTATTCAGACTTCCTTTTCAGGACACAGACTGAAGAATACAGCAAACAGTTGACAGAAATTCCCAGAAAGCAAAACCACTATTTCACAGTTTAAAGTCCCATCCCTCACAATAATGTGTTTCAGATTTCCTTCCACATTATCTCATGTGGACCTCCTGAAAATGGCTTAACGCTACATGAGACCATGTAACATATTACTACTATGTGACACTTCCAAGTAAAGTGAAATATATAAAAATTATTTAAAATATCATCTCTGGGAGCAGAAGGACTCTAATTCATCAATCTTCATTTCTGATCTGTGAATAATTTTTAAGCACAACTTAAGTTTAATCAACCTCATAACTTCTTTAGTTTTTTTCCACAGAAAAATCCAATGCATAAACATAAAGCACCTCCTCCTGTTTTTCCTCCTCAAGGGTATCTTTAAATATGAGCAGACATTACATGCTCAGCTCCATGAAAAGTACTAGAATTAGATTTCTACAATATTTTTTATGGCTAAGCCTGCCTTTACATTCTGAAATGTCCTGTGCTTTTATTTTTGTCAGTATAAGAGGATTTTTTTGTGTTGGCTGTGTTACTCTAATTTAATTCCCCACAACAGTCTGCTCCATCGTGACGATTGGTGTCTGACCGAACTCAACAATTGTTAATTCATTACATGTGTTCTTTTAACTTGTGTATATATTGCTAACTTTCCTTTTTGACTGTTTCTCAAGAGCAAAAATTAAATCATCAATTCTAGATGCATAAAATATTTTTATATGGTTCTATGTTTCAGATTAATTTGCAAGTCAGAAGTTTCCAGTACATTGTGCTAAACAGCAGCCATGTATTTATCTTGACAAATGATGCAGGGAAAACTAATAACAATGAGGCATATAGAGAACCTTTCATCCAAAGATCCCAGGACACACAACAAACTTTACATGCTGATTATAGTCTACACTCAGTATTGTTCAAGCTTTTCATTGGCTTCACAGGGCATAAATGTAAATAGAAAACTATCAACAGACATCCTCAGACACTGATATACAGTTAGGTCAGGGGTAAGAAGTGCAAACAAGAAAGGAATTCTTCCTCATAGTACGGCACAGGGTATGAGGAATACTGTGTGCAGGTCATAGTGGAGCAGCAACTGTAGCTCAGTGTAAACCATGAGTTGTTTTCTCACTTTCTTCTCATCAGCATTCAGAGTAATAAAAAACAAATAAAAACCAAGCAAGGAACAAAATAAATACTTGGAAGGTGTTATGACTTTCATTCTGGCCTACGTTATTTTAGGTCAAGAGCAGAGGGAATTACGACCTAAAAGTTGGGGTTCTGAAGAAGCTTCTCTTTATATTTTCTGTCTTAGTGATGTCTTCATCTCCTATGCTTATATTGTTTTTAAGCAGTTTAACTGGGGCCAAACCCCAGAATCACCGTGAGCTGAAAAGGCTATATGGCTTCCATCTGTTGGCTGACTCTGGGACTGAAAAGGTTTGCTCTATTTCATAAAGTTCTTTATCTCCTAATAATTCCTGAACTCCTAGGAGTAACTCAACTAGGTCAGATTAAAGCTCCCATCTGCCCAGAATCCTGCTGTTCTCAGTCTCCCTAAATAGGTGATGCTGGCAACAAGGGCTCATGAAAGAGGTTCCACAGGAGAAAACAGGTTTGTCTTTTATAGTCAGTACAAAGCAGTAGTCAGTACAACCACAGCTGTGACCTTGACTGGTATTTGTACCATTGGGAAGTCAAGGTGTTGGAGCCCACAGTTAGCTTGAGCCCATTGATCTTTTGTAAGGTACCCATGAACCTCAGCTGCTCCTTTCTCACTTTTCCTGAATGGATTCTTCCTCTGCAGTGCTCAGTATAACCAAGTATAATACAATCAACAGCTGGTTATATTATATTACACAACATTATTAAATATAATATTCTAGATGAGTAGAACAAACTCACAGTGGAATGGGTCACATCTGTAGGATATTTTCTCAAGTGCTGCAATTACCATGATTAGGGAGGGTTATGGTGAGGCACAAGGGCTGGAAGAGAGTGATTTTTATGAATACCTGACTTGTGAATAGATGGCTTACTGGAGAACACCCTTGACCTTCTAGAAAGAGCAATGTGGAGGTAGCTACTCACCTTTTAGTGAAAAGAATGACACTGGACATAAAAGCACAAAACCTAAGATAATATGTCCAGTTATGGATGTAGAATTTCTTCTATTTAATACTTAAAGGACAGTCCTGAAAGCATGGGGGAATTTATCAACTGAGAGCACAAACTACAAAAATTGGAACAAGAGATGGGTAACTAGAATCACATTTTAAAAAATCCTGTACAGTTAGAATTACTTTTTATTTGAGGTTCATCAATTCTTCACTTTTTTTTAGAAAAGGGGTGAAATTAACAAAAGGAAAGAAAATATATTTGACTAACACCAAAATATTTTGCCTATGGTTATTTAATTTCTAAAATATTTTTTTCTCCTATTATTTAGTTGATTTATAAACCAGCAATTGTTGGACACTAACAAACAGAATCATAACAACAACTAACAAAGAGAGTCTTAAACCTTTGGGATCTTTACACAGCGTAAAGTTCACAAGGGGGACCAACCATCTCAACCGGGATAGGTGGTCATTGCCTGGATGGTGATGACAGACTTTCAAGGATCCTTGCAATGGCCCCTTCAACTATTCAGAGTGAGAGTCTCCAAACCTCTGCTCTTATACCCAATTTTTGCAGCCACCTTGGCCTACGGCCCTACTGCATAGAAACTACACAGAAAACATTCTCTTACTATCTTAACCATATACAAAAGACTGACCTACCTGACTATTTCTGCACCTGCTGTAGGAGTGTGTACTGACTATTTATAAAGTCCTACCTGTGTCAAATTTGATCAATTCTGCAGCAGGAATCACCTTGGGAAGCCTCAGGGATGACCAGATTCTCCACTCTCGATGTTAATCAACACATTTGAGCATAGGGATTGGTCTACACACAGTTGGAGCTGCCGGGGAAAAGCTTCAAGACAGAATGAAATTCCCTCCTGGAGAGTTCCTGTGCCAGTTAATCAAATGCTTTGTGGTTTAGTAGGGTAGGGGTTAAGTTCACCTTGTCTAAAGTCTCTCCACTGATTCAGATCAGTCTATTATCTTATCTATGCAGCTAGATGAGGAGTTCCTGGGACACTCAGGGAACTCATGTCTGAAGTACACTTGGTTTGCACATAGAGCCAGACCTGAGCTGCACCATGGTGTCACAATGAACTTGAGCTTTGCATTTTTAACTACATTTCCATAGTTCTTGTCAGACAATGTTAAAAACAAAACCAAAAAAAAGAAAAAGAAAAAAAAGTAGAAAGAAGTTTTTGTCCTTTCCACAAGGAGATATTCTCTTTCAAAACATCAGGGTGAAACTTTTCACCAGGTTTATTTTTCTCCGTTCTTTTCAGCTAAAGTCAATCAACAAATTCTATCTGGTTAGCTGAATGAATATTTCAGTCTCTCACAAGTACAATTTTCAGCAGATTTAATACTAACTGGAAAACTCTAGTCTGGAATTACCCTACTTTGTTTTACTATCCAAAACTGCCTGTGAAGCGGATCATGTGCTATTGGTCTGTTTCTCAAGTGTTAGGAAGGATAGTGCTTTGAATAAAGTATTAATCTGTCATCCCTATTCCAAGAATTTATGGTGTGGACTCTTTCTCTAACCACTTTATTTCACTGCATCATGCTTACCAAATGAATACCTAGAGCATGCATAGTATATAGTCATGCATATTTATACTACAGGGAGCTAGTAAGCATACTCTGACTTTAACAGTGTTTTTAGGATTGTGACTCTAGAAAAGCCCTATGTTAATATTGTATGTGTTTTCCAGCTGTAGTAAGTGTCCATTTTGTTCATAGCTAGAGCACAGTTTCACTTGCTAAATTAATAAATTTTTTATCACTTAATTTGTAAAAAAAATTACTCTCTCTGAGGCTTCAAGCATGGAGGACATTTTACTGCAACTTCACTGCTTGATCATGTTGCAGACATTGTCATTCGACCAGGAAAGGCAGATAGGACACTCTCCCATTACTATGTGTGAAATGTTTTGAAAGGTATATGCAGATGCACACACTGAAAAAAGGCTTGTACACTGGCTATTTCCACCTTTCTTCCTTTGCTGCTCCCCGAGCAAAAGTCACAATTTTCCACACGTTCTTGTGATTCCTTAACCCATTTTGATCAAAATAAACTGGGTTAGCCATGACAGTTCCCATTACTTAAGCTAATATGACTTGGTGTAACTGAAATGGGTGAAGAAGCACTCACAGAATCAGTTCTGCTGGAAAATAAGAGCAAGTCAGCACTGATGCACAGTAATCTCCTCATAAGCAGAGCTGGGCTGAGAAAAGCACATCTGTTCCCAGCCTGAGTTACGCTCTACAAAGCCCCATCCACAAAATTAGCCATGCTCTGCTATACATTGCTGCATAAGACTTTCAGCTTACTTTTGTATTATTATGAAACTAGTAATCACCATGACTGTGAAAACATGAGAGAGTAAAATGTGGGACATTGCAAAGATAAACACCTGAAATTACAGCCCTGAGGATATGGTTTTCCCTTACTTTCCAAAAGAATGTTAAGTCTGAAACCTAACTACCACCATTTCAATGGGGGCATTGTTAGCTATTTTACTGCTGAATGTTGTAACAAATCCAGCCAACTTGTATGCTAAAATTCCAGAGATGCTCAAAATCATCTGTGTCCTGAGATGGCTGTTAAGGGAAAGCCATCAAGGTATTGGAGTCTGCATTATATCCTTGGCACGAGAAAAATGGGAAATAGGCTGAGCATAAAATAAATAGAGTTCTCCAAGAAAGCAGATGATATTATTTAGAATTGTGCCTGCAAGTATTTTTCTTCTTACAACTTGATCTCTCATTTAGTGCGTGTTAAAGCACCTCAGATTTTTTACCTACATAGCAAAAATCAAGCATCATACCATAGGCTTTGCATCCAGCTTGTCAGAGAGTACACAAGGAGCTAATCTCAAGCCAGCACTGTTAGCAGCCATCTCTCCTTGCTCAGTTCACATCCCCCCAGGATTTGCATCAACATCTAATCTTGGGGACAATGAATTCTGCTGTTTTGCAGTTGATGCAGAATGTTTGTACCAATAGCAATAGAGAACGCAGAAGCAGTCAGAAGCTGAACTCTTTGGGCTACAGTTTATATCACCACTCCACTCCGAAGCATTCCAAAGACAGGGTAGAATAAAAAAGATTTAGGACTTTACATTTGTCAACTATAAATACATAATTTATTAAGGAAGTTCTTTAAAGTGGAGTTAACAATCACTAGCCTGTTGGACAAATCTTTTTGTTGTTCTTACAGCTGTAGAAAGGTAGAGGAAAAGAAAACTGAAAAGATCTTTTTCCATACAGAAATATAATATAAACTGCTCTGGTTTTAATATTTTTTTTCAATTAAAGCTTGTTCCATACTGCCATATGAGCAAAAGTGAAAGGTTGTGCCTTGTTCATTCAGCCTCCTAGCTTTATGAAAGTAATGTGTACACCCAGTGGGAATGTTTTCAAAATTTCAGTTTCTAAGCAGGAAGTAACTATATAGTGGAGTTACAGTTTACAGGTTTCATAGAAGCCATGGAACATTATCTTTTGGAGGACACATTGGGAAGGTAAAACACAGCCTAGGACCAGTGGTATTTTCTGATAAACCTACCCTTAACTGTACTGATGCTGCTTTTGGAGGCTGCAGGAGGAAAAGAGCTTATTTTAATTGGGAGAAAGTGAACAATCTAGGAAGTAAAATCAAACTGACTCATCCTAACCTCTGTTAATGCTTCTCTGAGTTACGACCTTGGAAATGAAGACTCCTCATCAATACACCATGAAAGAAGCTAATAGCCATTACATCTTTTCTCCTTCCTTCTCTGAATGAAAGTCCCTTAATAAAGAGCTCAAGGCTCATTCTGTTTATAGAAAATGACTTTCACATACAGTACAAGAAGATGTTTTCCCCAAATTGCTGAAACAGATGTAGAAACAAACTGAATAGTTACAGGCCCATGTTAAGCCAATGAATGACTATGAACAGGTTACCAGTGACTTATTTAAAGCATTAGAATAGCTATTCAGTTTGATTTATATGAATGTAGGATCAAGTTCTTTTTATAAGAACATAATTTAGGCCATGTCTGGGAAATAAGAGAGGGAGGGATGGAAGCATGGAAAGACACATGCAAGCATCAACAACCATGAACTTAAAGAATATATTTATCTTGATAATGAGTCACTGTTACCTGATCTCATTTTAGGCCACATTCTTGCTCATTATCAGAACTAGCTTTGGATTTCCATGCATTTTCAAGAGCATTTTTATTCTACTCTGTGCATGTGTGTACTGTTCTGTCCTTATGCAAAAAAATGTACAAAAAATTTTCCCCTGAATTATGTTCTGATTTCATAAGGGAGAATCATCCATCTGTCATTATGCTCACCTGTGCTCCCTAGTATATGATAAAGTTTTAGAAAAGAGGAAAATATGTTTTATTATTTCTTCACTATATGCAAGAATTTGCTGTAGTTTATGTACTCCTCCAACACAACCCTACAGGAATAAATATATATTAAGACTAATTAATTTTATTTTCTTTAAACAAAAGCTGAGAGAACTACCCAAATTTGCAATAAGCACAGTTTTATATCATCATAATAGCTAGAACCCAACAATAACATTACATTACTCAACATCCTTTCTAAACTTTTCTGCAGATAACCTAAATCAGCCTTTCTTACAAAATTCTGGTTATAACATTTCTCGTCCTTGTGCTCAAACAGGCAAGATTTAGTTATGAGCAAAGTGGAAGGATTTTGAACAGGAAACAACATACCAATAATCATACTCTGAAAAGTATCAGAAAACTCTCAGAGTCTTATCATTGTGGCTTGAATCTGGTTAACAAAATCGGGAGTTTCTAGAATGCATAGAAAAGCCTAATTAATGTAACCTAAAGGTGAGGGAATCAACAAATAGTCTAGTCCAGCCCCTCTTTTTCTCAGCAAAAGGGGAAGTCAGAGTCAGAGAAAGAGGGCTTTGAAGGGAACCTTGCCATCCAGTGCTTTTCAACTTTTTTTAGCTCACATTTTATTTTGTGCCTCATTTCAAGTGTGTGACTTCTGGGACAGCAAGGTTCTTCATGCCTCATCTGCTGCGGTAACGCTTTCACCAGAAAGGAACATATCTCTGGCTGAGAATTTTGTCTTATCCAGCACTGGCCCAAAGTCAGGACCTGCTATATCTAAATCATTCTAAACAGAGACTTGTTCTATCATCACAGTGGCATGCTTTTCTCTAATGTCTTACCTAAATAGCCCATGTTGCATTTTCTGCTGTTATTTCCTGTCATGTCTGTGGTCACAGTGAACTGATTATTTCTTTCCTTTTACTGGCAATCTTTTATAGCATTGTTACCATGCCGTCCTCACTCTACCCATGTTAGGCTAAGCAAAAGAAATTCCTCCAATCTCACCTTAAAGGTCATGTTTTCTACATCTGTGGATTATTTGCACTCTCTCTGCTGGACTTCCTCCAGTTGGCCCATCTGTTACAGTGCACTGTCCAAAACTGGGAACCCAACAAGGTCTTATGAATGCTGAGTAAAGCAGAAGGAGTAAACATAGAGCACGTCTGCCATATACCCTAGTATGTGGTTTGCTTTTCACAGCATGGAATATTTCATTCACATTCAGTTAGTGATTCAGTGGCGTCTGTTTAACTTCTGCTTTGCCAAGAGAGCTCTCTTTTTTATATGTATGCAATTAATTATTCCTCAGGGTAGTGTTCTGCACCTCTCCTCACTGAGTTGTCTCCTTTTTTTCCCCATATCTTTTCATCATCTTGTCAAGACAACCATGAGGATTTTTAATCTTGTTTTCCATCTTTCAGATTTTTCCTCTTGAGAGTTTGCAATCCCCTTACAGGTTTGTATTGTCTGCAGATATTACAGCTGTAATCCCTCCTCCATCTTCCAAGGGGATTAGTGAAACTATTCCATACACTCCAAGACAGGAGAATCCCTACAGCAAGCACTCCTTTCACTTTGAGAATAGGCCTATAATCCCTTCATAACTTCCCCCCCCAGTAGTTTTGAATTCACTTTATCATAGATTTATAAACCCAGTTTGCTAATAAGTGTGTCCTATTAGATAAGATCAGTATTTTATGAGAGTCAAGATATATGATGTCTTCTCCTTTCCTGGTAATTAGCTTTCTTCCTAATTACAGGCATTAACTAGTCTTGTCTGACATAATTTGATCTTCTCAAGTTATACTGATTTTGTGCTTATCATAGTGTTATATCTTATATTCCTAGCTTTCTGAGTTGCACCAGCGTGTTTCTGGTAATGAATGATCATCTGACTGACTTATAATTTACTCATCCCCCAGCTGTTTTCAGAGGTCAGAGAACTACAGCAACTTCACTAGGTCTTATGCAGAGGATGTAATAAAGAATAACTGATTTGAAAACATCTTGAGTCCTTTTCCATGCCCACACAAGTATTTCTTAGGTACTATGTTCATTTTCCAGCCATCTCATCATGTTTAATCTTTTTCATGGACACTGATGCAAAAACTGCAAAACGATCCTAGGTCTTTATACTGAGACCTGCTATTATCTGTGTCTATCCACCTGTAAACTGATGTTCACAGTGTTCCTTCCTTCTGCAGAAGGGTCAGGTCTCAAAAAGCCAAACCTTTAATGAGATTTTAGTCCATCTTGAGTAGTTACAAGCTGCTTGCATATGGAAAAGTTGCTTAGGTATCTTAGAAGACACTAGAGGAATGCATACACTTGAAAGGCTGAACAGGACCTCTCAAACAACATAAAACCTGCAAACAGGGAAAGGAAAAACTTTGTAATGCCTTTTAATAAGAACAGCATTGAAGACAGCTTTCTCAGAGAATAACGTACACAATTGGCTGAGAATCACTAGTGCAGATAAATAATGTAGATTTATTACTTGGCTCATAATTCAAGTAGAATAAACTGAATTACAAAATTAATGTCTCGAAAGACTTTTCTCTACCAAACTGTTGTAAATTCAGAACATGTACTCTAAGGAATAAAGTGCATTTATGGTTGATAGAACATGGCTTACAGCTTTGAAGGTATGAGAAGGTGAATAAACTGGAAATGCAGTTCTCTGAGAAAATAGCCAGGAAGAGTAAACAGTCATAAATATCAGAAATGCATCTGTCCCCCGAGATGAAAATACAGAACATGGTAAGAAGAGCATTACAAAAAGGCGTAACATAGAGGATGGAAGAAGAGAAATTAATCAGTCCATTATTGTCATTGGCTTAAGAACCAAAGAGCTACTGCAACTTCTACAGATAAAGAACATTAAGTTGTTGGAAAAGCATCCTTTTGAGGACAGATATCGGCAACTCAGATCTGAGACAGCTGTGGCAGAAAGGCGTTTAGAATGAAAGATCACGTTCCCATATCAGGCAAGTTTTTGTTCTTTCTGGATCCAAGTAAACACTATTGCCAAACGGCTTGAAGCATTAGGAAAATATCCAAATGCTTAAATCAAGGCACTCTTACATTAGCTTTCAACCAATACAACTTGATGTAACTTCCCCAGGGTCACAATTCCGATTTACTCCAAATGTATCTGTGATTGGAGTAACTTTCAACAACTGTTCAGAGGTGCCAAAGAGAATCTGGACATGAAATTCCCATTTTTCAGTAGGAATTCAGGTAAACAGGAGACTGCATTTTATGTATTTTTTAGTGAAACTTCCACTCCAAAATTTCTAACAGGTGCCCAGAGGTTACTGAGGTTTGTTTAAGAGCAACGATGACAACGTAGCAAGAGATTCTTCCCTTTTGGCTGAATTGGAGCCACCCAGATACCCATTCCTGAGTCTGGATCCTTCCTCCTTGTGCACAGCTGTGAGCCTACAAAGCTGCCTGTGTGCACACATCTTTCTGGCGAGATAAATGACTGGCACACAGGGAAATCCCACCAGTAGCATCTGCTCACCAGTTCAGAAAATTTAAAGAGTTCTGATTTCAAACCATGAGAAAAGACACTCTAAGGAGGAGGTAAACTGTGCTCACCCAAATTAATTTAAATATAAGAAAATCATATTTCCCTAAGGGAATGTGTTCATAACAGCTACGGCAATTAAGATTTTTTTACAGCTGAGGTGACAACAACTGACCAAGCAAAGCAACCTGGCATGCATCAGAAGTACTGTTCTTAAGAAATCCCTCATCTGTGCCTTGATTAGATGTCAGCAAACACTTCTGACAGTAATTCTGCAACAGCACAGGAATGTAGTCAGTGGCTGTTCTCAGCTTACTAGAGAGTGAATTTATTTCTAGAAGGAAAAGAGGGAAAAAAAGAAAAAAAAAAGATTGGAAAAAAAAATCCTTGACTTCAAGGATATATGGTTTCACCTAGGAAGTTTGCCTAAGTGAGTGCATTAGAGTCGTTGCATGTACCACAGAGCACTGCTGAGCAGAAGGCAAACAGGTGAGATCTCATCCTCTCCCTAGAATAAGGATTCTCCCCTGACCGCCAATACCAAGATCAGCAGGAGGCCCTGCAATAAGTAGTTGCAAAGGCTAAATTGTGCTGTTACTAAGTGAAAAGTAAAAAGTGTTACCAGCATATGACTCTGTTACTTAATGTCCCCACTTGAATCAAGTGGGTATTTGCAAATCCCCATAGTTTATACCCCAAAACACTACACAAGTTCTACTTCAGATAGCTCACTGACTTATGCAGGTTTGCCCCAGCTCTACACCAGCCTGCTGAGGACAATAATGTTAAAAGCTATTCGTGGCTGTAGTCACTTGCTACAGCAGTTCAAGAAATTTTGATGAAAACCTGCCCCTAGGCAAAGGCTACACAAATGTTGAAATACAGAGATACAGAAAACACATCATAGGCTTTACAAGTACATGAACTTTGGAAAAAGCAACCTGTTAGGGTTTAACACACATTACTGTTCAGAGATGAAATAGAAGAACTGATTTTTCTTGTTTGTTTGTTTAGGAGTAAAATAAAATAAAAAAGAACCCATGAAATAAAAAATGTCATGTCATAAAAACATAATCTAAAAAAAAAAATCATCTAATATGCACCCTTTGGTTTAGGTTGGTGCTTTACTCTTTGATTTGAAGTAAATTTAAATGATCAAAGTTTTCTAGTTTTCCAACTGAAATATCACTTAGAAATGGAGAACCACCTTTTTTTTCTGTTAGATTTTTTTTACTTTTTCAGTTTCTTAGCTGAACTTAAGTGTACAAATACTTCTCTGTGATCCAAGCATCATCTACCACAGAATTACACAATTTTGACAGAAGAAAATTGTCAGTTTGCATTGGTTTGCCTTATATATGCTGTAGGGGCACTTAGAGGCATTCTGTGCAAGCACTGAGACAAGAAGTCTCAACCTGGTGTGGTTATACCATAACTCAAGCAAAGAGCAGTGTATAAACAGCAGATGTTGACTTTTTCACTCAGTGAGAGGGGGATTCATCTCCATCTCAGCTGGTCACGCTGGCTCCATTTATAGTCAGTGGAGATAAACAGGTAGTTTTAGGACAGAATTCACAAAATCTCTTTCAAACATCTACATTAGCATGAGATGAACTGCATCCTAAACCAAGCCACTTTGTCCCCCAGCCATAAAAACAAGCTGGTTTTCCCTCTCTGACTATAAAACCAGGGTAAGCTATAGCTCAGATGCAGACCTCTACATTCAGACTATGCATCCCATCTGCCAAAGCTCAGTGAAATCACTACAACTGTCTACTGAATTCACTAGGCACCAAAAGAATCATAGAATAGACTGGGTT
>VWZY01005345.1:13384-24057 GCA_013399075.1 Chloroceryle aenea
GGACACCACTGGTCACTGGATACCAACTGGATGTGGTACCATTCACAACCACTCTCTGTGCCCTGTCATCCAAACAGTTTTTAACCCAGTGAAGGTTGCACTTGTCTAAACCATGGGGTGCCAACTTTTGCAGGAGGATACTGTTGCAGATTTTGTCAAAGACTTTGCAGAAGTCTAGGTAGACCACATCAACAGCCTTCCCCTCATCTACTAGATGGGACACACAGTCATAGAATGAAATGAAATTCATTAATCAGGACCTTCCTTTCCTAAACCCATGCTGGCTGGGCCTGATCCCCTGGTTGTCTTCTACGTGCTGATTGGTGGCACTTGGGATGATCTGCTCCATAACCGTGTCAGGCAATGAGGTCACTCTGAGAGGCCTATAGTTTTCTGGATTCTCCTTCTGGCCCTTCTTGTGGATGGGCATCACATTGGCCAGCCTTCAGTCATGAGGGACCTCCCCTGTTAGCCATAACCGGTGATAAAAGATGGAGACCACCCTAGCTACCTCTTGTGCCAACTCCCTAAGCACCCTAGGATGAATCCCATCCAGACCTATAGAATTGTTTGGATCTAAGTGGCACAGCAGTTCCCTAACTACTTCCTCCTGGATTTCAGGAGGGATATTATGCTCCCCATCCCCACCTACCGACTTGGAAGCTCAGTTGCCCTGAGGATAGTTGAAGCATGTGAAGGCACTGACCCCAGCTGAAGGTGCAACCAGAATCAGCTTTATTGAGAGCACACAGACTTTTTTGGGAATTCTATTTATAGCACATTGATTTATAGTACATACCAACTTCTATACCGCCAGCCCCAGGGAGTAGTACTTCCAAAAAAATTTCTTCCAATTGCCTCACAGCAGCCAGACTTCCAGCCACCATTCATGTGGCATTTCCTCCAAGTACCATCCAGGTCATGCCACTTCCTTGTTCCTCCGTCTCAGCCTGTGCATCAACCCCCACAGATAGTCAGACTTTTTGTTAAAGACTGAGGTAAAGAAGGTGCTGAGTACCTCAGCCTTTTCCTTGTCTTTCCTTAGTATGTTCCCCCCTTCATCCAGTAAGGAATGGAGATTTCCCCTGGCCCTCCTTTTGTTATTAATGTATTTATAAAAGCACTTATTACTTCATTTCTGTTTTCAGGGGCCATATCTGCCATGCAGGGGCAGACTAGTTTGGTTGTGCCTTTCACTCAAGCATGACTGCAAGAAACAGTCATCCTGGACAATATACAAATAACCTTAAGACACTGAGCTGCTTGACTTTTCTTTTGGCTTTGGTGGGAAGCTATATCCTAAAGCCGAGGCAAAAGCACAAGAGGAGTTTGTCACAGAAATGCACTTGCCCAATGTGGAATAAGAACTAGAGAGATATCTTCACCCAATGCAAGTTCTCAAAGGATTGCATCAGCACTCACAGGAAGTCATACTCATATTGCAGGCGACTTTGTTCACTGCAAGAACCAAAAGTTAAATTCTTACATAAAGCAAAACCCAAATGTTTGACATCTTCTGTTGTTGTTGATATTGAATTTATTTACATGTTTAGGTCTTTGTTGAATAATCAAAATTTTAAAAGGCCCAAAGATCTTTGTTTTAAATGTGCTTAGGTGTTTAAAATGTATATTTCCAGTTTGTTTTAAAGGAAGGAAGGTTGCTGGCACTGAGTTTTATCAAGGAATAAACAAACATGGTTTAAGTTGTTCATTAAGGCTGAAAAGTGATGATTTGAAGTAAATATCACACAATGTCTTTACTTAACTGATTGCAATACCAGCCTTAAACATTTATCTCTATCTTTATAGTATACACCTATGCATTGTAGTTTTCAAGCTGAATGCACATTTGAAATGCAATAAACTGATTCTGACAGGACATGCAAGAACTTGTATGGGTCAGAGCCTCAAAAGTAACTGACAGTGGGAGAAAGGAATATAGAGCAATGATGAAAAAGAAAAATGTTAAGAAATGCAATCCTTTGCAGAAACTTTAGCCTCCTTCTATGAGCATAATGAAATCAGTTTCCTTAAAGCTGTGGTATATAAAAGTGCTCAGTGCTGAATGCTATAGAAGAAACATGTCCTTACTGCCCAGTTCATCACTTCCACTCCAAGTTGGAGGGAAGTGGTAAGAACTGAAGACAAAGGATTTAAAATTCTGAACAATACAATTGGACAAGAAAGTTGTTGTTGAACAAGCATAGAGGATGAAAACTTCCTAGCTTCTGCCTTGCTTTTTAAATGTGTGCTAACACGGAAAAAAACCATGAGACTACAATAAGTTTTAATTCAACCTGCAGCCAGTTGCCCAGGACCATGCCCAGAGAGCTTTTGAATATGTCCAATGTGGGAGATTTTATACTGTTACTGCCTTGGAATATGACACTAGCTACCTTCAAGTGCATATCACTTTTTGAGTAGCTGTAACCCAATACTCTCCAAATACATAGCTGCTTATGTTTTCGGTTGTGTTTAGATTATTCTGCTCATGAAATTAATTCATATATGTTACATTATGTACTGAAGAAGCCCGATTAATCTATCCATCCAGAAAACTCTATATTTTATGTTTATTTTGCAGGACTAGAGTAATTTTTTGTAGCAATTTATCATCTAGCTTACTGTGTATGAAGCAAGTCTGTAAAAATTTCATGCAGTAATTCTATATAGATCACAAACAACGCTGAGTACACTTCAGGAAAACTTTCAAGAAGACCTATATAAAGGAAACAGAGATGTTATTTTCATTGTATAGCTGTCAAAAGTAATGTCAAAGTTTTCCATATTTTTGGCTTATTAACTGATATGATTATGATCTCAACTTCTGTCCTTGAATACCCTTTGACAAGGGAAAAAAAGACTGTTAAAATATCAGAACAGTGACAAAAATATACAGATGAAACTGAAAAGGAAAAGCTAAATGTGACAGAAAACATATCAACCTAATACATTCAATAAACAGAAATTTTGCAGCTGACTAATGTGGATTGAGCTGCTATTGTGGATTGAGAGAGTTCAATGTAGTCAGGCCACATTACTTAACATTTGCTTTTCTTACAATCTTCATGCTCTTTTTGCTTGTGTTTTCCAACATGAGTCCATTTCTAATTGTTATATATGATTTACACTAAGAATTTTTGTGTTGTGCTTCTGAAACAAGATAACAGAACACACACCGAATAATAAAAATCTCAAAGTAGTATTATAAGTAACTTCCCTTACTGATTACTGCTGAAAGTCAAAGGTCAGAATTAAATTGGCTTGTATATTCCAAAGCTGTTCAACATCAATGCCTAAGCAAGTTGTTTACACATGAGCAGCTCTTGCTAATTTTGCTATGCTCCTTTGTTATCTGTATTATAATGATTTTTTAAAATGTAACTGCAGGTATTAATTTCATAAAATTGAAAATGCAAGAATTATCACATTAATTACTGTCTACACACTGTCATTTTTCTTCAACTTTTTTTTTTTTTTTTCCTGATCTTCTCTTGAAATAATTTTTTAGGACATTTATGTCTTTGCATTATAAATAAATTTGCTTGTTCTGCTCTGCTCCTGAAAAATAAATCTTTTATGGTTATTAAAAGGTTTAACATACACATATCAGACAAAGAAGGCACTCAGAAAACATAGATCAGAATTATTTGCTTATCCATGACAAATTTGCTGGAAACAACCCTCTGACTTTTATGCATGAATCAGTGTCCATGTGAGTAATAAAGAAAATTCAGTCTCATACATGTATTTACAGGTATAATACTTACATATCACACCCAAAACTTATGTCATTATTAATGTTGTATCAGCACCCTCATAAATTAGTTTAATTTCAGTTTGATGCATCCTTTTTCTTTTTTTTTAGCTATATATGAAAATATGCAACTCATTTTTTTCCTTCCTGCAAAGGAAATGCTTTGTAGTGATAGCATAAAGGAGGAGTAAAGTTGATATGAAATAGTGAGTGGTCTTAGATTTAGTTGTGAAAGGTTTTGAATAGATGTTTAAAATCAAATTACTAAGCAGCAACATGATTTAAAGACATCTTCTGGACAGTCCTCCACTGGGACAATTAATCCCTGTTTTTTCTATCAAATGGCTTTGTAACCTCAGGAAAACATGAGGAGTCCATTTATTTCTTTTTCCTCTCTTTTCTTTTCTTTTCTTTTCTTTTCTTTTCTTTTCTTTTCTTTTCTTTTCTTTTCTTTTCTTTTCTTTTCTTTTCTTTTCTTTTCTTTTCTTTTCTTTTCTTTTCTTCTTTTTTTCTTCTTTCTTTCTTTCTTTCTTTCTTTCTTTCTTTCTTTCTTTCTTTCTTTCTTTTCTTCAAACATAGGCTTAATTTGTAGTTGTGCATCTCCCAAAGCTCATCAGACTATATCTGAACTAGTTAATATTAAATACTATGAAAAATATGAGAGAGAGACACTGGGCGTTGAGTGGTGGATAGATTTTTGGAGAGGTTTGTGAAGTATTACCTACTGTGGGAGGGATGCCACATTGCCACAGGGGAGGACTGGGAGGAGTTTTCCCCCTGTGGAGGAAGGAGCAGCAGGAACATGGAACTATCTGGGAATGACCACAAACCCCATTCCCTCGACCCCAGCACTGCTGAGGGAAAGCAGTAGTAGAGGTGGGCCTGGAAAGAAGGGATGGGTGGGTAGAAGGTGTTTTTTATGATTTGGTTGTATTTCTTATTATCCTACTCTCATTCGATTGGCAAATTCGTGGTGGTTTTGTTGTTTAAATTAAGCTGATTTTGTTTCCGCAAGCCAAGTCTGTCTTTTGCCCATGACTATAACTTGTGGGTAAGGCCTCCCTGTCTTTCACGCTGGCCCTCAACCCTTTATTGCATTTTCTTCTCCTCATCCAGCCAGAGGGGGATAAGAGTGGAACAGTGGCTGCATCGTTGTTTTGTTGCTGGTTGGCTGGGCTTAAACCGTGATGTAAGTGAAGCCTCTGTGCAACGAAAAAACAAGAAGTACTACTATTTAGAAGTCTGTCCTTAAAATATTTCAGCTTTAATGAGATAAACAAAACAAAAATAGAAACACCTTTACAAATTTATACTGCAACAGAATCAACAGTGTAAAAGTAGGAGCTAACTAAAGGAGCATTTTAGTAATAAAGGAAAAATTATTTTGTTATCCATATGACAACTTTTTAGGTATTATTAACATTCAGCAAAAATATAAACCACAAAAGAGGTCATCTTAGTTTTTTTAATATTTTGTTTCAAGAAATTTCAGGTTATAAAAGCTGCTGTTTTTTCCTTCTCATATATCACAGTTAGTATCAACTGAAACAGATTTTTAGTAAATTATACACAGAGGAAGAAATGCCTCCATTTGTCCCCTCCATCCATTCTAAGGTTGGGTACCTCTCTTTATTATATCATTTTAAGGCCTCTTGGGGAAGTTTTAAATGTTTTGCAAGGAAGTGAACTGAAACAATTTCAAAATGTCAGTTTCATTTCAAAAGCATTAAAAAATATTCAAAAGAACATTTTTGCTTCCCTCTAAGTTATATTCAGGTGAGATTACCCAAAATTTGAAAAGCATTTTTATTTCTCTTGAAGAATAAAGAAAGTTTATTGTTCATGTCTACTTCCCCTGACTAATCTAATCTTTTCTTCCTTCAGTCAGGTCCTATGAACAGAATAAAAATGAAGACTATTAGTATCAGACCATTAATTCAGTCATGTTCAACAACAAAACTGACATGATCATTTCCCCATTCAGCAGTTTCTACTCCTGCTTTGATGTCATCAAAATGTAAAGCTTTAGAAACACCCAGTATGCAAAATTCAGCCTGTCCCTCAGCCTTTGGAAAAATATGATATATGATCTTTCCTCATCCATTTGTGGATACTGGGGAGCTCAGCAGAAGGCACCCCAGGATGATGCTGCCCATGGCGGCTCAGAGGGCTCTGCAGTCAGCAATGGTGATTCCTGACAAGACACCTATCGAAGTCCTCAGAGTAACAAAACAACCACAAGGTGAGCTGCCAGCCAGAGCTGTGCAAAGCAGGACACTCACTGGCACACCAGTGCTCCAACTAGTTATCTAGAGGGAGAGGAAAGTCACTGTCCTGTTTACACCTACTGCTAACTAATGTGAATTTGCATTCACTTCTGACATTTATCCATGGTCAATGAGACATGCTCTCAGAACACATATGCTCTTGCATGATTTTGTGTTTCTTAAAAAGGAATACCTCACTAGAGAGGAAGAGAGATCTTGATACAGCATTTCTGTCTGACTCATTGGCTACATTCAGACTCAGAAATGAATATTTGCTAATATTCATAACCTGGTTTGCAAACTAGTCAGAGTTACTTATTCATAACACATATATACCACACATATATATGTATACAAAGAGAGAGAGATAGACAGACAGACCTGATGTCAGAAATTTGGTAATAACCCGAAAACCCACAAATTCCAGTGGTTTTGAAGCTAAATACCACAATATATTAACTGTTTAAAATCATTTAAAAGATATTCTAAAGTATCCTCAAATACACACAGAAATCACAAAGCATAGTTATGAAAGAGATGAAGTATCATTCAATCAGGTGCTGCCATTTCACTTAGAAATGCAAAATTTCTTGCTAGAGAAAACAGTCTAGCAACCAGTCTAATTTTAAGAATCAAATATATAACTGCCACCAACTCCTACTGGGAGTTTGTTTCCAAGACTACTTTTTTTTTTTTTTTTCTTAAATAAAGTCTCCAAAATTGTTTTCACCTACCCTTAATTTTCCTTCTTATACCAAACACCTCCTCCCTTCTGCCATATGGAAATCTGAATCCTTCCTACAGTTATGATTCTATTTTAGGGCATGAAAAACACTTCATCTGTTTCTTGTGGGTACAGTCTGGTTTAGTTTGTCTTACGAAAATTTTCCCTGTCTGATTTCAAACTGTGTTTCAGTTTGACCAATAACACACTCAGTTTCCACATTTTTTTTTTAATCATTCTCTTAGGGCTACAGCTTTTTTAACTGTGACAGGTCTGGGTTTATTTTAGTTTGTTCTGGAAAAATTCTATGGTTGACGGGTACCAGTGAATTATTGTGTGATTAAAGTCTGTTCAGGAGCCGTTTATACCAAGTGCTATCACACATTAAAGTGCATCTTCTTCAGAATGATGTGGTATTTTTCCATCGTCATTGATCTGAATTTCTACCTTAAGCAGTCTACTGCTGGCTTGACTCTCCTTAGTGTATTCTTTAATTTCCCTGCAAGTTTTCTTTCCCAAATGTTCGGAGTCTTGCAGGCAGATGCCAACCTGATATGCCGAAGCCTTCATCTATTGTGAGCAAACTAACTCCAGCCTTTAAGCTTACAGATACATTAATGCATCTTGTGAATTTAACACAACCTGCTTTTCAGAAAGCTACATTGGCTCATCATTATTCCCCTAATGACTAAGCAGTTGAAAGGATGGACACTGATCTTCTAATGAAAGGACTATGCATGAATTTTATTTGCCTCTTTGAAGGAATCGTGTAGTGCTACCTAAAACATCCTTTGATTAAACCATCTTGCTTAGAAGAATGTCCTAAATATTTGTCTTTCAAATCATGAAGTTTTTCCTGATTTGCTTTCCTGATTTTTTTGCTTTGTTGTATTTGTGACTAGCTATAAAGGTGACTTGACTTTGGAGGCTGAATGACTTCAGCCTTTCAGAATACCTTTCAATATTTAATTATATTTCATCTTTTACTCTGAAGAAGGTAAACACTTGTCAGAGTAAACTGTTACTGTATCAGTGGACTATATAGTGTCTTCCAGAAGTTTTCAATTTCTGCTCCCTATTCAGATGATTAGTAGATAACTCCTGTCACTGTGTCGAGCTCCCAAAGACCTACATGAAACAAGTGACAGAACTGATTTCTATCTGGAACCTCTTCGTATAAGCTTTTAAAGCACTTTACACGCATATTAATCCGAGTTGTATATTCACAGCATTCAGAAGTAAATTCCAGGAAAACAAATGATGTTCAGCAGGGTATAACCAGTGTAAAACTTCAAGCAGCAAACTAACCAGGTTTGGTATAAAGCACAAGGCTTGGTATAAAGACTCGATAAGTAAAAGGAGGGAAAAAGCCCAAAACCACAGCTATGGAATAGGAAAGCAATCACTCCATGTAAAGAAAGAACCACTTTATAATTTTTAAAAAAATTTTTTTACTCATATATTCATGCTAAATATCAAGCATGAAATTTATACATGCTGGATACAAGGTCAACATAATTTTCTTATCTAGGTAGAGAAATTTCTTTATGTCACCAACAGCTAGAAGAGTATGACTGAAACACACACTACTCTTGAAAAATTGTTCTGAATCTTCTTTGAGCTCAAACTAGAAAGTACAAGATTATGCATATTTATATCCTTCAGTAAGTACCGCAGCCCTTGATAATGTTTGAAAGAAAATGGCATTGTAATATCATGTTTATATGAATGCAAATTAACTTATAAATTTCACAGGAAGCATTTAGTAGGAGTAACAGGAAAGGATCGGTGGGAAGCCAGTTCATTAGGACTTTGACAAATGTAATGGAAGATCTCCAAAAGATTAGAAACATAATGGACCTTTGTCTTATGAGTAAATAAATTATCATACAACCTAGTGATCATTAACAGTTTAACTACTCAGGCAGCATTCATATACAACTTTAGTAAACAAAAGTTTGCAGAAATCATGGTAGTTTAATTTACAGTGAAGAATTTGATGAAAAATAGCTCAGTTTAACAGTGTCACTATTACAGGACTCTGATTTTATTTATTCTAGATATCAGTGCATGCTGATTCTGTTAAAGTAGAAAGACAGGTCATTTAGTTACTCCATGGAATTCAGATCAAGCAGAGTCTCTGCTATGGGAATATATTTTCCAACAGGAAATTTTGTAAAGCAAAACATGGCTGAGAACATACTTTTGCAGAAAGCAGCAGCAAAATAAACTGCAGTAAGAAGAAGTATAGCACTAATTGTAAACAGAGCATACGTTTTTCCTGAACACACATCCCTTAAGCAGCCACCAGCACTTTAGGTCATTCAGACTCAGCAAGAGTTTTTTTCTTCCTTTAAACCAAGACACCGAATATGCAAGAGTGTAAAAAAGGGTTCCATAAAAGAAACATATTTATTTGATTTTTACTTAATCTAATTTCTATTGTTATTAATTTCATACTGGGAATTTAATGTTATTAAATATATAACATGAGTAAAACAATGTTCTAGTATGACTTTTAAGTATAAAAAAAAAATTAAGCCAAATAAAACAAAATTGCCCTAACTGATGAGTAGTTAATATACTGCCTAAGCATGAGCTCCATTGATGTTTAAAATTTACTTTGTATTTTCAGATTAAGTTCCAGATTATTCAACCCAAAATTAGCTAGATCATTTTCTTGTAAACAAATGACAGTTTACAATGACACATTGAAGTTTTCTAAAAGATACCACCTTCTCTCCACGGAGAAGAAAACAAAATCTTTAGCAGTTTCTCAGTAAATAAGATTAAAATTCACCTGAACTATACAGTACTGTACTCAAGAGCAGAAAGATTCATAGATCAAAGAGTACATAGATCCATAAAGGGCTTAAGAGCAAGGGTATACAAGTTATGCTTATGATATAAAGGAGAATGGAACTGGAATAGTGAAGATTACTACGTTTATGACCACATACAGCCTTTTAACCGTTCATCATTAGTCAATTTTGAAAGAGTTACTTTGAATATTTTGTTGCTCAATTAGTGAAATGGTTGCTTATAGTAAATAGTTCCACTCTGTCTGTGGTTCATATAAATATATAAAAGTATTCATATGTATAAAAGAATATATATACATGTGCACATAGAGAGAAGGAAAATACGTTTACAAATCAAGCACTAGTTACACACCTTAAAAAAATAAGCACAAGCCATGAGATTTATATAGACAGCTGCCACAGAAGTAAACAGAACTTTAGTTATTCATTACCTCAAACCAGCATATCTTTAGAAAACATATGGAAAAAAAACTAAAGCCAAATCGTGAACTGGTTTACACAATGGCGAGCCACTTCAAATATTGAAGTTGCAAAAAGGTGGGGAATTTAGCCTGTTTGGTGTCTAATTTTAGGATAGAAATATAGAACAGGGTCAAGTGTATTTTGGAGATAACAGACAGGAGTAGCTTTTTAGTGCGTGCTCATGATGATTCCAATCACTGTTAAAATAATTCTCATGGATTTTAAGCCGGTCATCTTATTCTACCCTGCCATTCATTTTCTCCCCTCCAACTCTCCAATTCTTTTTCTGTTATCCATGTCATAATTAGAGGCAGAAATCACTGGAGTGTGAACAAGTACAGATGGCAAATCAATCACAACAAAAACTTGAAAAACTGCCCATGTGAATACCCCATATTAGCTCATGTTTGCAAATTGTACATAACAGAGACATATAAATAGTACCTTTTTGCCTACTTATACCTGCATATCTCATCCAGTAATGTAACATATTTTAAAATTCTAGATTATAAATTTAAAAAGTTGAAGCTTGTAAAAGAGGATGGCTACAAGGCTTGTAAAGCAATTTCTTTCTGCTAGATAACTCTTCAACAAGTCCTGGAGAATACTGAAAAGTAATAGCACACAACCCCCCCCACCCC
>VWZY01005345.1:28022-55186 GCA_013399075.1 Chloroceryle aenea
AAAAAAAAAAAAAAAAAAAAAAGTGTTATAAACACTATTTCATTCACAGATGTAGAACACAGTCCCATAAGGTCTGCTATGAAGAAAGCTAACTCCATCCCAGTTAGATACAGTACAGCTTCATAAATAGAGTTTTAATGATCCTAGAAATCTTCAGAACAGCTCACAATAGCCACAACATCTCAGACATCAATGAACTATGATACTTAATCACAACTTTTAAAGAGAAAAGAAGTTACAANTTTTGTTGTACAGTTTCTGTGTGTGAAAGAACAGCAGGTGTCAACTGCTACAATGGTGTTGCACTGGCAGCAGTATTTTAGCAAATGCAACTCCCCAGTTCCCACCAAGGAACCAAGAAGTGATCAGCAAGACTATCATATTTTAGTAGTCCCATTCAGGGTAGCAAAAGTATAATAGTGTGCTGACTACAGACAGCAACTGTACAGCAGCACCACACAGCCACTGCTTACTGCTTCTGCTGCAGGATGCAAAAAATACCAGAAAGAAGACAAAAAAGCTTGTGGATTGAGATAAAGACAGTCTATTGGGTGAAACAAAAGCTGCACAAGCAAGCAAAGCAAAAAGAGGAATTAATTCACTAGTCCTCACTGACAGGCAGATATTCAGCCATCTCCAGGAAAGCCAGACTCCATCATGTATAACAGTTAGTTGGGAAGACAAATGGCATCACTCCCAATGTCCCTCTTTCTCCTTCTACCCCTGAGTTTTTATTTCTGCATGTGGCANTAAAAAATATTTTTTCTGCTATCACAACATCAGTTTAAGAATTCACTATCAGTGAAGAAAAACATATTTATCAAATACTTATCATTTTATTCGTGATGTACATGTGCTTACACTTGAGTTGTGAAATAAGCTTCGTAGTTTTATGGATTTCCTACATATCTGCTCCTAAGAAAACACAGGTTTTTTCTGCTACAAATCACAAAATAGTTTTTGTTACTGGGTGGCTATATATTTTAAATGGTGTTTATTCCTTTACAACTCCCATAAACCAGCTTAAGTTCTACTGTAAAATTTTCTGATTATTTTTTTCTTTTTNTCATGGTGTTTGGAGTATCCCTTTGGCCCTTTCTGGCTGTGTTCCCTCTGAACACCTTGCCCACCATGAGTCAATTTGCTGCAGCGTCAGAATGGCAAAAAGAGAAAGCCTTGATGCTGTGCAANATAGTTTTTGTTACTGGGTGGCTATATATTTTAAATGGTGTTTATTCCTTTACAACTCCCATAAACCAGCTTAAGTTCTACTGTAAAATTTTCTGATTATTTTTTTCTTTTTTTATTCATTGCACATGTGCAATTTAAAGTACTTCAAATTGTTTAAAATGCTAGATTTAAAGTTATTTTAAGTGTTTAAAAGTCTTATAAATATCTGGTTCAATTTCGAAGGAAAGTTTTTTTTTTCATTAAAGGAAAACTATTTCATCTGTTTCCTACTACAATCTTCTTGTTTACTGTGTTTGTTAGTATGCTCTGTACTATACTATCTAGTGAAAAACATTACATAAATCCAGAGTAACTAGCAAACTAAATGTAAAATTATTTTTTNCCTGAATAAATATGTGCGGTAAGAGTATAGAGGGAATACCTCTAACTCCCAGCTCACATGTAGGATGGAAATATTGAATGATTCATCAAAAAAACAAAAGATTTTTTTTTCTCCTTTATAAAGTTTTTCTTTTAAAAATTATATTAAAAATATTAAAAAATATTTTTTCTGCTATCACAACATCAGTTTAAGAATTCACTATCAGTGAAGAAAAACATATTTATCAAATACTTATCATTTTATTCGTGATGTACATGTGCTTACACTTGAGTTGTGAAATAAGCTTCGTAGTTTTATGGATTTCCTACATATCTGCTCCTAAGAAAACACAGGTTTTTTCTGCTACAAATCACAAAATAGTTTTTGTTACTGGGTGGCTATATATTTTAAATGGTGTTTATTCCTTTACAACTCCCATAAACCAGCTTAAGTTCTACTGTAAAATTTTCTGATTATTTTTTTCTTTTTTTATTCATTGCACATGTGCAATTTAAAGTACTTCAAATTGTTTAAAATGCTAGATTTAAAGTTATTTTAAGTGTTTAAAAGTCTTATAAATATCTGGTTCAATTTCGAAGGAAAGTTTTTTTTTTCATTAAAGGAAAACTATTTCATCTGTTTCCTACTACAATCTTCTTGTTTACTGTGTTTGTTAGTATGCTCTGTACTATACTATCTAGTGAAAAACATTACATAAATCCAGAGTAACTAGCAAACTAAATGTAAAATTATTTTTTTATTTAATAGCTAAAAGCTGGTAAAGGAGATGGAGGAAGATGACACCAGAGGATTCAACAGTCTTGAAAAATACTAAAAGTTAATGAAAAATTACAAAGAATCTCCTCCATTTCTTCAGTGTGAAGAGGGTCCCCACGGGGAAGCTGGCTGAGTAATGACAATCTCACCAATATGGCTACATATCGTTCTCATTTATTCCCATACATGGTTTGCACATATAGTTTTCTAAGCTGTTCATGTGTACATTCACTGCTTTCATTGGACAGCAGTTACAGGCACACATACTAAGCTCTCAGCTAATTGGTTATATGCATTCGGGTGCATGTTCTCTACATGCCTCTTTTACAGTTAATACATATTGTTCTGCTTTCTTGTTTGCTTGTTTGCCCTTCAAGGTGACCTCAAGGACAATCAGGACACATGCTAACTGAGGCCTAGTCAGGCCTTTAGCCAGGGTTGTCCAATCCTTCAAGGGCCACCGTGTGTCCTTTTTCAAGAAGGAATTCCTCTACATCAGTGGACAAATGCCCTAGGAGTCAAGGATATTTACACTAGGAAAAACTCCAAAACTGGATAGACAGTGAACACTGCATGACAAGAGAATGCATTCAAGAAGACTTAAATAAGCATCAGAGGAGTGGGGCCTGCTGTTCCACAGATGTTATAGTACAAAAAGTTTTCAGGGGATTATATAAAGGAATATCCAGTTTTGTGCTGAAAATAAACAAAATAAACTGACCAAATCATGTCTCTTCTCCATCAGTCTTTGGCAGTACACTGTGGCAAAACAACATAATGTTACTAGTTCAGGGATAGAGTACATCTTGACACCTTTGTTGTCAAAGTCAAACTCATCTTCCACAAAAGAACACTGATAAAAATTCTGTCAGGAAGGCACTAGTCCAAGACTGATGCCAAGAACAGCATTTCAGCACTTGCTTCTAGTTTCAGAGGACCTTTCTTGATGGCTCCTTTACTTGTGCCATTGAAGGTATTTCAAACTTTTTTTTTTCTTTAAACCTTTCAGGTTTAGAAGAGAAACTGTAAAGTGAAGCCAAAAAAAGTACTAACTAAAAGAGGGACTGGCAGACAGCAGTAGGATTTTCCTGTGTATCTTATCTCTTTCTGACCCCTTGTTTGCTCCCAACTTGTGCTTTATATTTTCCTCTACTTCTAGATCTTTTCAGCTTTGTAATGAGTTATTTTAAACACACTGTCTTCCCTTCACAACAGTAAAACAAAAATAACAATTAAAAAAAGTAAAAATAAGAACTCAGCGAGTATTTTGTCCAAGTTTTTTGATAAAATACAGTAATTCTGATGTAAGTTGATAACACAAAAGTGAAGATACTTTCCTATTCTTGTAGAGTACTTTTACTCAAAGGACTGTTGGGATGATAAGGAGATTATTCTTAGCACTGTTACTTTGCTGCTTTTTTGTTTTGGTTTGGTTTTGTTAGTTATCAACTGAATAGAGTTATTAAAGCTCTGCTTTCATTGTAGTTTCTAAAGTTGTCTTCAAACTCTGAAATATCAATCAGTCCAAACAATATATTGAAGACTGGACTCCAAGTATTAAACCAAGTTTATCAAGAAATTATGTTAGACACTAATGCTATGAAGTTTAAAATGCTAGAAGTGATTTAAGTTGTCAGGAAGTCAAAAGGAAGTTGAGCACCTCACTAAATCTGCATATTTAGAAATTAGAATATTAACTTTTTTAACTAGATAATTTCTAAGTAACCCAAGGAAAGCCACTAAAAAAACTTAAGCCCTGATCTGCCAATTCTTTCCATTAAGTTATATTCCATTCAAAGATTTTTCAGTCACAATTTGAAAAATATTTCTTTTGTAACAAACATTTTTAAATCTCAGATAATACATAGGAAGTTAGAATTGACTGATAATAGCCTTAACTGATTGAATACCGGTTAGCATCTAAATTATATTGCAGGACCAGCAGAAGTTTCTGGACAAAAAGTATTTGAAATATGACAAAAGAAGCTATTGTGACTGCCTAACACAGAACTCTCAAAAGAATAATACATCTCTAATCACCATAACTTTTAGTATATATATATTCAAAGACCACAGCTGATCTTACAACAAAACAGAAGTAAAATAGAAATAAGTGAAAGAAAACCATTTCAGACTATTGTTTTGGTGGGAACACTAAATCTGTTGACTGTGACCTTACATTAAGATTATTCCATTTGATTCACAAGCTTATGTATGTTTAAAAAAAAATAAAAATTAAAAGAATACTAAACCAAACAACCATTTGTAAAGAAAGCCATTTTTTTGATCTTAACTCATAATTAAAATTTATACTGTTAGAGAATATAACAGTTCACTTTATTGTTTTAGAGATTCTAGAGATCAGACAATTGTAGAAGTACCAAACTAGATACTACTTGATTACAGAGAAACAAATAATGCTCCTCTGCCTTAAGAGTACAAAATTCTTACCTCTTTCCATCATGTGTCTATAAAATAAACATGATTAAATTGGGATTATGATGTGAATAAAACAGTACTAATGCTGTGAGTGTTGCAGTGAAGAGGTACTATGAACTGCATCAATTTGCTCAGAGGTTGATGTATCTTGACATGATTTTCCAGAAAGCTTCTTAGCTTTTAATGTAGAAAGCATTTAACTTAGGATGACCAAACTTAAACCAGTTCCTATATTTTCATATAAAAGTAGTCAGTAGTTTGTCTTCTCTCTATATATAGCTTTGAATTTTGAATATTTGTTTGTTATTTGTAACACAAACCACTGTTTCCTTATTTATGCTTGGCATGTAAACAATAATGTGCATCATCTCTAAGAGCTGATTAGATATATGTTGTTTTTTTTTTCTTTTCATGTTCCAAGGTGGGAAAACATCTCTTAAATCAGACCCTTCAGAGAGTATTTTACTACATAGAGAAATGTGTCCTGCAGTGTACTAGCTGTACTTACAGTTTATTTAGCCACAAGGCTGGGGGCAAAATTGTGAGTGAATGGGCAGTTTCTCTAATTAGTTATTCCAGCAGTTCTTTTGAGGCTTGTGACAACACTAAAACAGCTTGGAAGTTTATTGAAGATCTAGAATAGGACTGTTGGAGCAAACAAAGCTGCTGTGGGAAACAATAATTCAAATAACTGCTGATTGCATATTGAATAATGTCAGTCAACACATACATACTCTTGCACCTTGCATATTCTGGTTTTGGGTTATTTATTTTCCCCATTTGCCAATACTTACAGACATTCAATCTATTGTTACTGCACATAAGCCTCTACTGAATGGATAAAGCAGTTGACAGTTACTGGAGTTAATGAAAATGCGTTTTACTGGGAGAAGTAAATATGCAAAATCTTCACTGTCATGTAAAAGGAATACACACCTGGATCAGATTGATTAGTCTTTCTATAAATACAGCTGCAAGTACCCTTAGATGTCATACTGTAATTGCATGCTTCATGAGAGCAGAGGAAGCAAAAATATTGTGGTTTACACTCATGTGTATTTAGGTTCATCAGCAACATGTTCAATCTCTGGGAACATTAAAAAATTCAAACCCTCTTTTTTCCCTTGAGAAGCTGTTAACATTTCAGTGAGAAGCTGTCTTAGATTCCTAATGTTGATGTTAACCTTAAAAAAGCTGCTGTCTTGTGTATATTGAGAATAGCCATCTTTAATAATTGTTTAAGGATGCATGATTTTTTTTTTCCCGATGACATTTTATCCCAGCAATAAAAAGATAGATATGTGCATATGTATATCATTTCTTTTTCCAGAGGGCTACTAAAAGGCAGCCAAAAACAGAAACAGTTGCTTATCAAATTAATCAGAAGGACTTGGAGATATATGATGACAGCTGCAAAACTATTATTTCAGAGGTAGTCTTCACTTTTTCTTAGAGTCCATTTCCCATTGAGTAAATGCTTGAATTAAACAAGTAAATAATTGGGAAACATATTTTCACCTCAGAAGTACCCAAGATGCCAAACATTGCTTAGTTCTTTGAAACTAAGCTTTTTTTTCCACTTTAATTTATAATATAACCATACAATTAACAATCACTATTCCTATTTTCACCTTTTTCTTCACTCCCACAAAATGACTAAAATCGTTAAGAAGTTAACTTTTAAAAAGCTCTTCCCAGTGATAAAATCTCTGAGTACTTACTGCTCTGAGTTTGTTGTAATTGCAGTACTACTCAAAAATGCTGAAGGCACTTCAGATAATAAACTCATTAACATGAAACAACTACAAAGAAACAAAGTTCACAAAAGCACAGTTTATTTAATTCTTCTTTGTATTGTGATAATATGAAGTTGAATTGATTCTCTGTACTCTTGGTAGCAACCAGTAACAGCTTTGTAATCTATCCACCTGAAAAAAACCCCAACATAATTCTTAATTTATTTTCAGCAATAGTACTTTTTTTTCTTACCTACAGTTTGCACAATAAATGATATAATTAGGCAATAAAGGCATCTTAATTCTTAACCTAATTTTCCTGACATTGGAGATGGTGCTCAGGAATGAATTGGAAAACTCCTACATGTAAACCATTTTTTCAGATACAGTAAGTGTTTTTCAGTGTTTTCCTAAAGAATTCTTGGTGAAGTGAATCAGATCAGTTGCCTGTTTCATAACACATGCTTCATGATCTGTTCCTAATATATTATCCATACACCTCATTTAAATCATAGGACTGTGCTTCAGAATCTCTGTTTTAACATCAAGAAGACACAAAAGCCAAATCAAACATATAATCATTCAAATAGCTTAAGTCTACACATAACTTGCAAAAAAAAAATCTTCATATTTCCATCTGCTATATTTCATACTGTATATTTATTGCATTTTATTTATATTTGATCAGCCTCATTCAGTCAGCGTCACCTCTGTGCTCAGTAAGATCATGGACGATATCCTCCTGGACTGGAATCCTCATTCTCAGTTTAGGGTCACCTGTCCTGTCCACTCCTCCCTGCAGATGTGGCATTTTACTTTCTGCACCCCCAACATGCTACACAAGATTTAGCAGTGACCTTGTTCTGCACATCAGTCCTTGGTAGTAACACTAACCATTGAGCATTATCACTGAAGCAGACACTGTCTGTGAAAATACACTGTTAATATCAGAATGTGCTGTTAGACGAGGGTGTGCTGAAAAGCAAAAATTACCAAACAGAATTAGTTATCTTCTAACTCCAACCAGGACAATGAATTACCAAGTTACCGAGACTAAATTAAGTGGGAGTTTACAGCATATCAATTTAGTTATCCACTTGTGTGTACATATCCTTACATTCTGATCCCGAGGGAAGTGGAAGAGCTCACCTCAATTTAGATTAATCATGATTTTATAAAGAGTATCATTTGAACTGCTATTATATACCACCTTTCAAGTCTATGTTAAAATACAAGGCACCCTCCCTAACTCATTATAACAAGTCCTGATGACAGGACTTGTTAACTCTATTTTTTGACAGATACTTTCAGAAATTTGTCTGCCAGAGGCTGTTGAACTACTTTTGAACTGCCAGGACCAAACCGAAATCTTAGAGTGATGTGCAACTCCTTTGTTACAACAGACGGATAAAAGTAAAGATAATTAACTTGTCCTTAAAAAACGTCAGGTTTCTTCAGGCATTTGCTGATATTTGTGCATACACAGGTAAATGCATGCATAAATCTATAGATACACACAAGTAAGTTTACTTAGGGGTATTAAAATTTAGCAGCTAAAGGAGTGGTCAAGTTAATTTAAATTTAGGCAACATCTCAGTCAGAGACAATCCTGACTCATATAGATGCTTAAGTATTGAAAAGGTAACCAATGATTGCTCCAAGGAACCAAAATTCTACTTATGCAAATGACCAAAACTGCTATCACTTTTTCAGAATGCAGAAGCTTGATGTACATTCAAGAGGATCTGGGATCTTAATATTAAATATTCCACTGACTACTATCACTGTGTAACTCACTAAATACAGTAATAACAGTAAAAACACTGCTGGTAACAGGCTGCATGTCTTGCACTAATTTTACAAATACTCAACACTGAGTTCAGTGAATCGTGAATTCATCTACAACATAAGGTTTTGTGTCCTCCTTAATCTACTGGCAATGACACTAGTCTCTCTCACCTCTTGTTTTGGACTGAAGGATCAAGACTGAAGATTCACTGGTTTAGAAAGAAAGGACCAGAGAATATAAAACTCTGGACATTATACACAATTAGAATATGGAAGGTACAGATTCTTCAGGAACTATATATATGCTTTACACAATGCAATATCTGGATAAAAATATGCAAATACGAAAAAGGTGGAAATCCTGCAGCAGCTTTAGCTAATAACTGAAAAGACCACTGTGTATGGCAAGCATCCTCACATGTAAGATGTCATGCAAACCCATGGTATGTCATACAATAGCTAATTTGGAAGATAAATTTGATTTATTTTCAGGTAGGAAGAAACTTAAAACATATACGCACATGATTTCTGACTGCAGTTGAAGAAGGGCAGTAAGATAACGTGGTGGGTTAACTTTGTCCAGCAGCCATATGCCCATTCAGCCACCCACTCCTTCCCCCTTCTCAACAGGGCTGGAGGGGAAAATAGCATGAAAAAAGTTTATGGGTTGAGAGAACGTCATGGAGATCATTTGCCAGTTACTCTCATGGGCAAAACAAACTCAACTTTGGAAAAATTAACTTATTGCCAATTGAAATATATCTGGATGGTAAGGTGGAAAAAATAAATTAAAATACCACTTTCCTCTATCCTCTTCCCAGTCTCAACTTCACTTCTTCATTCCTCCTTCTTCTACTTCTTCCTGGGGGTGCGGGGGTGGATTGGGGGAGTAGGCAATTGTAATCAGGGAAGGGTTTTTTCCTACATATTCATATCCTCCATATTAAAAGAAAGGGAAAGAAAATAATTGGTTCTCGCTATGAATAGCTTCAGTAAATGATTGGAGAATCATTTTATTCCCCTTTTTTATCTCGTTGCCTTTTAAGTTAGACATTGTATCTAATGTTCATTACTACAGTTGCCAGCACTTTCACATTGGTTCCAATTTTCAGAGTCATCAAGTCTTTTTACGGGCAGCCTCCGTCTCCTCAATGAAATGAAAACACAGCTTAAGTGAGTAATTTTAAAGAGGACATTAAATACTTCTTTATACTTACACTGTAAATATATGAATAAAACTGTTCTGTAGTTTAGATGACAATAAACACATCTTCAAAAGGAGACATGGGCGAAAAAAAATACAGTTGTATTGAGCTGACACTTCTTTGGTACTTTCTGAGAAAACCTGAGTGCTAGTCTGTCCTAAATTAGATGAAAGCTCATGTGTTTAGCAGGCACAAAAGCAAAAAAAAAACAAAACCCACTGTTAGTAAATATGTTAATAAATCTGGACACAGCAACCTAAATGGATGCAGATGGACTGTAATAAAAATCATCAGCTGTACTCTGAAGTGCCTGTACATGAGCCAATGTTTTAGAGCTGTATCTGAATTATAAATTTCCATCATGTTTCATTTATTACTTTCTATTGGTGTTACCTGTCCCAGGTGATTTTGGGGAAGATGATTTTTTTAAGTTTTATTTAATCTTTTACCTATGGCTGTAGAAGTTACTCAGACTACTAGTACCGGTATAGATTTCCCATTTGAAGGTGTAATGGAATTTATTATTTTTTCAACTACACTAAGTCCATGCATTTTTTAATTTTAATTTTAATTAAAATGGATTAAAATGAGGAACCATTATTAATTTTGTAGAGAGCTTTATGGCATTCAAATGCATTTTTTTCATTACTGTGTTATTTTTTATGGCCTCACTGCAATAATTTCTTTCTAGGTGGCTATAACTGACATTTCTCTTATTTGTCAAGATAATAAATAAAAAGACAACTGATGTTTGCTTTTTCTGCCTTCCACAAACAAAGAAAAAAATCTAATTTGGTTTACAAATTACATATGTAAGAAAACACAAAATTTCTTTGAGGGACTTCTTGTCTCGTTAAATTGCATTTATTTAGCTAGTCTTCTCTAGTATATATCCAAAGAGTCTTCTTCATTTCGGATGACTCTGGGAATTTACATGAGGTATTTAATAGACTGGGGTCATTAATTTCTAAATACATTCTATTTTGTCAACATACATTAGTTTGATTGTTAAAAGATATGTGAAAATCTGTTCTAGCTGGACATATAGCACAGTGCCAGAACAGTGTCTTTGTCTTCTTAAAGGCCTAATCCATGCAGAAAAGAAGAGAGTGTGACCCTTCTATCATTTAGATAATGAAGAAATCAGCAGTGATTTGTTCATCGAAGTAGTTTTGGTACTGCTGTGTTACCTTGCCTGGTAATATCACAATGAATGATTTAATCCATCTAGCCTATTAATTATTTCATATTCCATGATCTCCTATGGAAGACTATTTTCCTCAACATTTTCAAAATATGGTTACTGTCACAGATGAGCTTAACCTGGATCCAAGGATCACAGTTCCTTCCATTCTTCTGCGCAGATTCAGAAATCTAGATCCAAGTTTCTTTAACTGTGATGAAATTTTAATTCAATTCCAGTCTATGATTCATACTGTCATTCATGATTGTTTTATTTTGCTGAAGCATTTCTACTCTCTTTGTATCAAGGAATAAGTAAATAGTAGAGAGACAAGAAGTCTGCAAATCTTGTGAATTGTTCAAATTGTAAATGAAAGTGAACTATCACGTTTCTCCACTCATAAAACTCTCCATCTTTGTTCATCTTTCAGAACAACTAATGTCCTCTGACTCGCAGTGAAACCATTTTAGTCAACTTATAAATCTGCCTTATCCAACTCAGCCTTCTTAAATGATATCAAAATCTCCTCCACTTTGACTTAAGAATTCCATCTGAGACCTCATGTGAAATTAAGATTGGATAAATTTGAGCTACTGCATGTGCTTTGGTTCACAAAATTAATCATTTTATTTTCTTTCCAGTAATCTACCTTTTTTAAAATCAAGTTCTATTTTTTTCCCAACTTTCAAGTATATAAATTGAAAGATCAACGCAAGGCGTTGTCATATAAATTCAGTGAGACACTGTTAAAACAAAAGTTGTACTCTTTTAAGGATGTTTGGGGAAATGGTAAGTTAAAAGTTTAACACTGCTGTGTAAAAACAACAGTATTTGGGGGAAAATAATAATAAAAAATTAAAAGATTAATGGGAATATGAATTCTAATCTATTATGTGAAATGTTTCACAACATTTTTCCAATCTCCCATCATGGAAAAAGTCTGTTCCTGAAGCAGCATAAAAACTATTGCTCTGGGCTTGGCTGGAAGGAATGTAAAGATCATCTATTTCTGATAAACTTAAAGGCAAGGGACAGTGACAGCTTCCACTAGATCAGATTGCTCAAAGTCCTCTCCAAGCTGGCCTTGACCTATTCCAGAGATGGGGCATCCACAACTCTCTTGGCAACATGTGCCAGTTTCACCATCCTCACATTAAAGAATTTCCTCCTAATACTTAATCTAAATCTACCCTCTTTCAATTTGAAACCATTACCCGTCATCCTCTTGACATATAATAAAATTCTATAAAGTTCAACATTTTTTCCTGGGACTAGAAAATGGACAACAGGTTCACTGCAAACAGCATCTATCTGATCTTCATAAGCTTCATGTAATAACTCGTGTTCTGACATCTGGTATCTGGTTATACAGTTCCAGAGCTTAAATTCCCTGGAGAGTTAACTAGATCAGCCACTGTCTTACTGACAGACCTTACTGGTATCTAAGGTTATTTTGCCTTGGAGTATGACAACCATCATTGAAAGACAGCTGATTAAGTTTTTAGAACATCACAATTAGATACTGTTCTTGGCACATATCAGAAACCAAGGCCCATAAATCAAAAGGACCTGTAAAGACAATTTTTTAAAAAGTTTCTTTACCACCTGTGCATTTCAAAAACATATCCACATTATTTTATTATTGTTCTACATGTATGGTAGTCATTTCCAAATAAAAATTCAACAAGATGTAGCTTTTATGCCCTTTGTGCTCCTACCAAAAGCTGTTTCAAATAGTTCAGCATATTTTGAACATATAGTAAAAAAAAACAGCTGGGCATACATACTGAAAGGTCTTGAAAAGATGCAAGAAAAAGTAATTTATTTTTCAATGTTTGACAGTGAAATGTATAGCTTCCTTGTTTTGCTAGTGATCCAAAGGACTCAGGGGGGAAAAAGAAAGAAATACGCCTTACACTTGTCCTACTTGTTTTTTGCTGCTTGATCAGAATATTATTTCTATTTTGAAAGCTTGTAAAAATATATCCAGTAAATCAGTACCCTGCATTTTAGGGGCAGTACAATATTTACAATACCAAGGAAAAGTCCAAGTCACCTGTTTTGCAAAACTGAATTCTACTTGGTTCACTGCAAAAAGTTTTTGCAGAGCTTCTGAATTTTGTGGGTCTTTTTCTGGGTACAGGAGTCCATCTAATGCTCAGGCATCTTACTTATAGATACATCAATTAAATAAGCACAAAATATAAGAATCTAATCATACAGACTGATCTGACACTTCAGAAGGTCTGGAGCACCTTCTCTCTCCATTTAATAGAAAAAAAAGCATAGGGTACCTAGGTCCTAACATTTAACAATCAGGTAACTAATGTTATAACAGATTAGTCCATATAGGGATCATAATATCTAAAAATACATTTCAACATTTTTCAGCACCATTCTTGCTAGTATATTGCAACATTATTGCAATATTTTGAACTCTCTACTGTAAACAGGTAAGAGATGATGGGCCAAAGAAGAACAAATCATTTCCAGTAACTCATAAGGTACTGGAATAACAACCTCGAGGAGCAGAGGAACATATTCAGAAAATTATCAAAATTATTATATCAGTAAGTGTTGGCTCTCATTATTGAAAATCTACTTCATGAAGGATACTTGATATATTCAGGTTTCTGGAACCAGAAGTACTATTTTGCAAATAATGCATTATTCCCCTTAGCCAAGCAATGACAAAACTTATCTCAGATCAAGCCAAGTATGCCAACAAAGCTGCACATACTTTCAGACAATATGGAAAGATATAATCTCTAGTTTAAATCAAACAGAATGTGGTCTGGGATTTGTTCATGTATCCATGTGAAAGTAACAGGAAATGAAAAATTAGCTCAATAGAAACAAGACAGTGCTGATATTTCTTTTTATCCAAAAGATTTGAACTAAATGTTTCTATCTTGGGAGCTATTTCATTTCCTGGCAGGTGTGAATTCACATTCTGCATTGGAAAGAATAGTGTCCTAAAGGCTGTGATTAAGGATACGCTTAAATGCAACACTACCTATCAATCCTTTTGATACTGTAGTATCTTATATAAATTATTAATCAAACTGTGAAGTACTAGATGGAATTTGGCATTCCACATCACTATCAAAGGCATCAAGGTTTTCTCATTTTTATCTCTTCAGGAAGGAATACATTCAGAATTAAAGAAAAACACTGAAGAAGGCAGACCTCCTCTTCATGGGTGTTTAGATATTTTCTTAGGTGTAGGAAAAAAATGTAGACTATTATGATTTCAAAAGGAAACGATTTTGAATTAGGACTTCAAAACTTTGAGTGTGTGTGCTATAAACAAGGGCAGTTAAAAAAAAAAAAAAAAGAAATAAAAAAACTCAATGTGACTTAAGAAAAGCTACGTCCTAAAGAGTTTTCAGATGAAATTACTGGACCAGTTTGCATTGACAAGCAATCTCAGAGCAACTGCCATCACATTTTTGGGTGGTATCTGACTCACCTAAGAAGTATCTAATAATAAAAGTACAAGTTCTTACTCTAATTACACTGGTGTGTTTTGGGTTATTTTTATATAATGCTTGTTGTTTTCAACAGACAGAGACTTGATTTTGTTTGTTTGGTTGGTTTGGTTTGGTTTCGCTTTTTTCAGGATTAATTTTACCTCTGTGGTATAGCCCAAGCTGGTAAGCAGAGGCACAGACCCTCTCTGTGCATTCCATGCAGCAGCTCTAAATGTTTCACAAACTGAAAAACCTCATCAGCAGACATGAACTGTAAGGGTAGAGACTTGCAGTTGTGGGATACAGGGACATGCTCCTGATGCTTTTTGAATAATTAACAGTAAAGTAAGCACTAAGAAGAGCACTTTCTGTTCTTCTGTTTGAACTGTGTTGCTCTTGCTGAGAGGATTTCTCAAGTACATACTACTTGGGAAGAATCACTAAAGCCCTTCCTATAACACAGTCAAGAGTTCAGGTTTAGTGCTACGTTCTTCAGCCTTGAAAGAATAATTTTTCATCTTCTGTGATAGAAATCCACATTTATGTTTATATTTTAAGAGCTTGGGTTTTTTTTTCAGTATGGAAGAAAATAATACAACATGCTTGCTATCACTTTTTATGTTCCTCAAGACTTAGTGGGAGGAAGAGAATATAAAACTGTATTTCAAAGTGGTATATATTTTGAAATGTGCAAATTCTGTAAATGGAGAGAAAATATATGGCTTTCTTATCTGATGATATAAAAACATATTCTTGGAGATCAGCAGTCTTTACACTTTACATTTTTAACCTTTCATAAACATCCAGAGAAGACTTTAGATGCAGATCAATATGGATTTAAAGCATATCTTGCTTGCTCTAGCTAGGCTGCTTTTCCTTTTAAGAATTCTTTGGAGTTTGAAGTATTGTGATAAGAATTATCAAACTGAAAAAAAAAACAAACAAACCAACCCTGTTTTGTTAAAAGCCTTTCCTCAAGTAAAAGAATACTTATTTATAAAGGTGACCTTTAAGTCACAACACTTCAAAGTGTTCAGCAGTAGTGGAAACTTTATTTCTACAATGAACTATGAAATATGAATTGTGGTAAGCTCATGAACTTTATGAGCTAAATAAATCCAACACACATGAAGATTTAAGAGATATAGAAGGCTGTTGGGGCATAGGAGGAGGAAGGCAATGCAGCTGAGAAGTCCATCTTCTTAAGTAGCACCCAAGCAAGCACCATTGAATCTGCCAGGCAGGATCACACTCCTGTGGACACCTACAGAAACACTGTAACAAACAGTTTGAATCAGAGTGGAGTCCTTCTAGCTATGGAGATATTCATGGGTACCTTCTCAAGATTAAAAATCTCTACATATTTTTATGTTTAAAAAAAAAAAAAAGAAAGAACCATCAATGTGTTCTTCTTATTAACTAACATACCCTGGTTTATTTTAGCCAATCAGATGGGCCAAAATTGTCTAATCATTATATAAATGATGTTGTTAAAATTTCCCAAAGTACTCTTATATATTTCACCTTTTCATAGATTCCTAGCTCAGCGAGCCACTCTTCCACAAAATAGGTTTCAAATGATTTGATGACAAGGCACACTTGATTATTTACTGCACAGAGGACAGGATCAGACAAAGCTTTCAGGGAGACACTCACATTGAGTCACAAGTTTCAGAAAGGACCCCCTCACTTTCTAAACTTATTCTCAGAGAGGAATCTAGGTGCAGCTGGATATCTTCCTAGTCCAAGACTTGGCCAGTGGTTTATGTCTAAAGATTATATATATGCAATCAATCCTTTATAAAACTTAGCTAAGATTTCAAAGTTTAGCTTGCTGTTAATCACTTACTGAGAATCTCTCATGGTAAGGACTGTCTCAATGTCAAGAAGTAACCCTAAGAGGTGTCCCTACTCAAGGGGAGATCCTGGCTTGCAGTCATCTGCTCTTCAGGAGACCTCAGGTAGAATATACTAAAAAGTAACATGTCAGATAGCACAAATCAGTTTTCATCTAGCAATTTTATTTTATAACATGTATTTATTATTGCAGTTAATAATGGAATAATATCTACTGAAGTCAAACATCGCAGACCAGAAATACCTTATCTAATCAGTTCTGCTATTGTTGCCATTATATAAACTAAAACAAAGATAAACAGAGAGAGGAATACAATGATAGAGAATAGGCTCCTAATTCTCAGACTAGAATCCTATAGTTTGGATCATCCCTTAATATGAGAGAGGAAGTTGATTTCTCAATGATTATTTCACCTCATTTTCTTACTCTGCCTCCTAAAGACCATCTAAAAAGGTCTGTTCTGTAGTATAAGAACAATGAGTCTGTATCTCTAGTTGCCTTCTGAAAAACTGCGTGACAGCACATGCTCTACTGACTGACATTTTGAAATTTTTTTTCAATAGCTAATTCTCATTACATACAAAAGGTTGGTATTTATATCTTTGCACCCGCTGACTATCTTGAAGTGCTGTTTCGGTATAATTCCTTCTCAGTACCAGTTGACAACTTAGTTAACAATTCTAGTACTGACTTAATGAACTAGCAGTGCCATGGTATTTAAGAGGGATCTTTACCTTTTGCTGTACTTCATAACTCATTTTAGGCTTGACATTTCTATTTTAATGAGATATTCTGCATTTCTGATTCCTGCTTTGAAGCTGAAAGGAGAACTGATAAACAGTGGGAGATTTATTTTATTCTTCCCCCTAATCTAGATAATCTTCCCAGGAAGAAAAATAGCGCTTTTTTTTTTTTTTATGCTTAAGAACACTGACCATGGAAATAATTTCTTTATTATTTTAAAAAATAGTTAAGATAGCATTATAAGAAAAAGTCATAATACCTATCGTAGCTGAAATGGAAAAACGTGGGGCAATCTGTTTCCTGGATCACTCCACTTGGTATCATTATTCAGGGGTGACTTCCTTTACATGATCACAACAGGCATCACTGCTTCCTTTGTGTGAGGTCAAGTAAATATAAGGGTGTGTGGGAAGAAAAGAAGAGCTAGCTGAAATTTTCTTCTTAAGCTCATGTCTTTGCTGTGCTTCTTCATGAAAGCCACCCCTGGCCTTAACCTCTGCAGCAATACCCCTAAATTCTTATGCACAAGTTTAAGAAATATTTGAAAACTGTTTGCAAATCTATTCTAGAAAAGGAAAATACTCAAAAAATCCCCGTAGTTCCTATGACAATGCCATAACTGTTGACCAGATGTTGACCAGATGTAATACCTGCCAATGCTCCATAAAACAGCCATGTAGCTTATGTCCTAGAATTTCAAAGCCACTGAAGCAACCTAGGGCCATATATTTCATTGTCTTTTAATAAAATATGCTCTTTGCCACAATTCACAGATCACTTCAAAGAAACGTTGGACACATCATTTTATAAAATGCTTCAAAATTGACAGTTTCAACCTTTAGTAGCATCTTTCAGTAACTGAAGCTATATTCAGGCCCAGAGAATTTTGATTCATAGGTTCACCACTGTTTATTATAAACTATGAGAAAGGAACATTGTAAGGCAAAAAACCCTTAATGAGACAGCTTGAAAAAAGAACATCTCCCAAGAAGTTAGCAATTGTTTCTGCCAGCACTGTGTGACCCTTATGAATTGTGCTCTCATATACTTTATTTATTTATAATTACTTACTGCAAAGAAGCATATCTTAAATCATCTCCCATGGAATGTGCTTATTGAGATACAAATGACCAAAGCAAAGATATTCAGTGGCAATGAATTTTTCATCAGTATAAGATCATTCTTTATTTCCTCTGAATGCTCCTGTGAACCTAGACAGCCTCTTAACAAAAATGTACACAATATAACTATAGGAGCAGAAAACATTAGCTGAGAAATGCAGAGTAGATTTTAATTTTCTAGAAAATAGTGTTTATGTGCAATCAAGAAACATTAAAAAAAAAAAAAAAACAAAAAAACCAACCCACAACTTTTCATGTCATAGGACATGAAAATGCAAGTACTCAGTAATCAATTATGCCATCATTTTGTGTGACTTCTTTTCTGGAAGAATTAAAACTCTCATTACTTGATATTGTGTGTTGGTCCTGGCTGCCAGCATTGCACCCATACAACCACCTGATCAAAACCATGCCTCCCTGGGATGAGGAAGAATGTGAGGAAGAATGTGAGGAAGAATCTAAGGAAGTGTGAGAAAACTTGGGTTGTGATAAAGACAGGAACCTCTTCTTAATAGTTACTGTTGCAGGACAACCAAACATGACTTGGGGAAATTAATTTCCTACCATTTACTATAACTATAGTCACAATGAACTCACTGGAGAAGCTGGAAGGAGGGCCTGTGTTTTTCCCATTCTCCTACTCAGAGTCAGTGCAGAATCATCATAAAGACAAATGTATGGCTATATTGGATGGTGCTTTAAACTTGACCTTTAAAATAACAGTTGCCCTTTAAAGTTGTCCTTTAAAATAACAAAGGTCCTCAGACAGATGAAAGCAACAGTACCCTCAACAAAGGTCTAGAAAAGGTGGAAAGTCAAAATTTAAAAAGGGGTAAAAAAGAAAACACCTCAGATTATTTATAAAATGATCCACTAATGCTTATTGCTGAAAATAAAATGAAAACCTAGAAGATTAATAGACTGACCTAGAGGTATTAATAGGAGGCCAGTACTATAAATTAGCTGTTACAGCAAAACACTGACTGAATGATTTCAACTAGAATATTTATACAGAAACATAGAAGATATTTTGAAGTTCTGGTGGGACTGTGTAGGAACAGCTGTGTAGTCTGTTATCTTGTAGGTAATACCTCCCCTTGGTCCAACTATCAACATTTTTTCTTAATTATGACTAAGAAAAAAAATATATACCTACTGGTACTGTGGTGATGTCTGATCTACTGTATACCAAGGAAGTTCAAGCAGATGAGGTTGCTTGTAACTATGTGATTCATATGGAGAAAAGGACTTGGTGATAATGGAGGATTTTAACTGTTTTAGCATCTATGAGGAAAAGCAGTCAGCAGAACAATCTATAGAAAAATTTATCAGAACTGATTGTGCACTATTTTTGACTGGATAATCAAATCCCAGACAAAAACTTACAGCTCTATGTGCTTAAGGTAATAAATTCCAGGGCTCACAACAGTATGTAACTATCAGGGATAAAGAACAACCAAATGCTACCAAAGCACTGAAAGTTTGAGAAAAAACAAGGAAAAGATCCCTACATCCATCACTGTAAAGGAAAATTACAGGCAAAAAAGCCAAAGTGCTGATTCCTTCTGAATCCATCTTCACTAAAAAGGTCAACTACTGATGTATGGCTGGCAGAGTTACCATCAGTGACATCACTGAATGAGAAATTGAAAGGTTAGATAGTTTGCAGAAGAGTTGGATGTGTCACTGTCATGTTGTAGACCCAGCCAGGATCTGAGCACCACATGGCTGTTCACTCACTGCTCCACAACCCCCGAATGGGAAGGAGAAGAGAGAGAAAAGTGCAAAACTCAGTGGGTTGAGAGAAGTAGAATTTAATACAATGCAGAAGAAGTAAACAACAGTAGTTAACAGTAATGAAACAATATAGAAAGCACAGTGATACTAACCACACAAACTGAGCTTGTTCAGGACCAAGCAGCTGTGCCCGAGACCTAGCATGGCCCCGCCCGTCTCCCACCCTTGTAAAGCAGGCCTGACATTAGCATGGTATTGAATATCCAATTGGCTGGTTCAGTTGTCTGTCCTGGCTGTGGCTCCCTCACAGCTTCTGGTGAAAATTAATCAAGTCGTAGCTGAATCCAGGACAGTCACAGGTATGGTTGGACACAAGTGGCTGATCAAATCGTAGAGCCACTGACAACAATGCAGAAAGATAAGAAAAGACAAAGAGGTAGAACACATAATGGTAGCCTCTGATTAGCTATAAAGAGGGGAATCATCTTTTGGGGTATAATTTAAATTCCCATAAATATTTTGGTAAACATAATCAGGTTTTTGTTTGTAAGCACAGAGGAAAATATTACAGAGTAGTTATTAAAAATATGTCTGGTTAGATGCCAGTAAGTGAATTAGCAGATGTTAAATTCATTGGTGAATTATATTCAGAGAAGAGTCTTGAATAGTTCACCGTAAAAATGAAGGAAACTAACAAGTAGTGTTCTGATGTGGTTTGTCCTAGATGCATTGTCACTTCCCTTTCCCCTATTAATGATCTGGAAGATGGTGTATCTATTTTTATGTTTTCAGAAGATAACTGGGAAAGATTTTTTTTATTTCCAATAGGAAATAAACTTGCTTAATAATATCATTAGTAGCACTTGCATTTTCACAGGTCTAATCAATGTTTATAAAACAGTTGCTTGGGGGTATTTTTTTTTCTTTGTTAAACTTTGACAGTTAATCTCTGAGTATTCATTAATAAAAAGAGAATAACAAAAGGGGGGGGAGGGGGGAAAAGGACATTGGAACAAAAGAAACAACAATTACTATTTCCTCAGAAGGTGTTATGAAAGACTGAAGTCAACATAAAAATGATATGTTATATAATTAGCCCTGAAACAGATGGTGTGCTTCCAGTTTCTGCTTAAGTTACTTGGCCTGACTGCCTCTCTCATATACTGCTTTGCTAAAATATACTCGAGTTATCTTCTCGATTGCTAAAGTGTCATGTAACTTTCTTTAACAGTTTTCCTTATGGTGTCTTTGCTTACACCAATGACTAATTTGGAGGCAGTTTAGGCAGCAGGTATGACATTGCTTGGAAATAAGCAGGAAGAGAATAAGGATGAAGAGAAATAAGGGAGAAACATTGTCAGGAACTGAAACCAGCCTTGTGAGATCTTGTGATAGTCACTGGTGTTAGGTAGGTGATAGAAGGTTGATTTGGCATTTTTGTAGGTGGCCTTCACAGGACCCAGCCATGAAAAAAGAAAAGCCTGCCTGAGAATTTTCCTTCAGACCCTTTGAATCTCAAATATCAGAGAGGTTCATACTTAAACAGATACAAATCCCCAGTAATGCTCACATGTTACGTTTAAGCACCAACTGGTTCAGTTTGCTGATCCACTTCTACTGCACTACACTATGAAAGAATCTGGGCATAGCCACAGTATCCACATAGCACTCCAACTCTGCTCTGATAGTTGCCATTACCAGATGTTAAGGAAAGAGCTCAATTATAGTTAGCCCTTTACACTACCCTTCCAACTTCTCTCAGTCACTCATTAAGCAGCATTTAGGTCATTGCTTTTAACAACTACCCTTGTGTCTTCCATGAATTTTCCTTTTTGAATCCAGCTATATTTTTGCCCTCCACAGCATCCAGAGACATCTGACTTTATGAAATGGACTTTTCTGACATTTTTGAACAAAATATTAATAATTTTCAATTATAACTGGAATTATGGAGTTTTTGTTCAAAAATAATTCAACAGTTCAGTACAGAAAATAGAACCTAAATTTCAATTTGAATTACTGATATTAATAGTTATTTGTATCTTATGTTTACATTTAAATTGTAATGTGTTCTATATTAACCATAAAATAGCTGTTTTTTAATGAAGGGTCCTATCTGGATATTAAAACAGTTATCTACCAGAAACTTGTAACAATTTTTGCAGCAACTTTTCTTTGGGCAAACAATAAAATACACTGACCTACATTTAGACTGAAATCTTTTTTGTAGTCTCAAAACCGCTGACTTATTAAAAGCTTTGCCCTACCTCAGTGGAACAGTCTTAACTTTTATTGATGTACAGCCAGCAAATGAAACAGCAATTACCATCTGCGTATGTTGGTACAGTGACAACCATGGCTTTGTGAAGCATCAAATGGAGATTTTAGTTGATAATTTACCAGAAAAAAAAAAAAAAAAAAAAGGAAAAANAAAAAAAAAAGGAGAAAAATACTCTGTGGCAAACTATGAAGATTAATGACATAATTTCCTTTCTTCTCATTTTTTATTGGTAATGGAAAAATATTAGAATTACTAATAAAATTAATGCCTACTATGTTTTTATACACTGATATAGACAGCATATGTTCTGAAAGATCTGGTTACCTTAGTTTTCCACAAAGTTACTCATTTAAGCTCACAAAGTTGCTCATTTAAGCTTTAGTAGCTATTCCTGTAGTTATAAGAAAAAAAAAAAAAAAAGTCAGATGCAGTCTGACTTCAGGTGAAAGGATTAAAAAATATTAAATGAAAATGTCTGATGATCTTGTTTGAAAACTATCAACAAGAAAAATTCAACTCCAGTAAATAATTTGTGGCTCATCCTCAGAAAATTATATGCTCTAGCTATACTTATCTCTTTCTTCAAGAAGGAGGGTATTATATCCTGATGAGAGATCTCCAAAGGTTTTACTTTTAATGGTTTCTAATGGATTCAAGCTTCTTCATAATGAAAATTTCACAGGCTTGATTTATTCAAAATTAATTGGAGGAAAGAAAGAAGAGTCAGGGGTCAGTATAGGGAGGGGGGATAAAGCAGCTGGGATATGCTGAAATAAAAATGTGCTGATGACAGAAGGAAAAGAAAAAGCACTTACTGGAGCCCTCAAAGTTAATAAAGTACTAACCCATTCCTGCCAGTCATTCGAAATGAGGAAGTTGGGAGAAGTTAACAAAATAAATGCCTCAAAACACACATCTGAAATGATTCCTTCTCCTATTTCTTTTTTTTTTTTTNNTACCTCACATCAAAATAAAATTATTCTCTTTCCCGCCTTTACCTGATGAAACCTAGCAGTTGCACAAGTGACAACCAGAGATAATTCTTAGACAGTCTTTGTTTTCATGGATTCATTTCTTCATCCTCTCTCAATGGTACTAGTAACAACACAAGTTTTAAACAACTATGTTTGCTGACATTGCTATTTAAAAAATATGTAATCAGTTAAGAAGGATGAAATATCAATGTTTCAGGTCTTGGATAATTTTAAGGGCATCTCAGGCAAATCTTATTTACCCAATTTGCTCTGACCAGGAATAGAGTTCCTTTGTCTTAAATATGGGCTATCATAACATACCAGGAGAAGTTAAGTAGGCAATAGTTTAAATAAATTACATGAAATGTCCCTTGTTATGAGAGGTATTAGGGCATGCACATGTTGAGTGGTTGGCAGGGTCAAATAAAACTCCATCAGCACCCCACGGTAAGTGCACAGGAAACCTCATTGCTGTGTATCTAACTGATAGTGCCCACTCAATTTTGATTAATACTGTGCCCAAATGACCTCTGCTGTAGTGTTAAAACATCAGAAAGTTCTTCCCAAAATGAATTGACTGCATTTTTCATCCAAAGGAACTGCTTCTGGTAGTTCTATGTCAGCTATTGTCCAAACACTCTATGAGTTTTTCTGTGCTTTTCTTACTCTATCAAAATAATATTGAGGGTGGATATTTCAGTACTTTGTGTCTGTGCAGTTCTGGCAATCAGTAGTATACACTAAAACACTTTCCCCAACCTCCAAATCCTGTTCATAGTTATTTAGCTGGTTGACCTAGAATTATGTTGCAGTATGATCACAGAGACTCATTCTCTTTTTCTCTCCTCTGCTATTATTTTCTCAATTGTGCTGCAAGAACAAAAGAGGAAATAGAATGTGACATATTTCTGATGTGATAAAAGTTTATTCTAGCAAAAACTGTCTTCTAAAATAGCAATTTTCACTTAGGGCTGTTTTCTCAGAACACCTTTCAAAGAACTTTAGAAGAGTTATCTGAAAATTGGAAAGACTTCATTGCCCATTTGAGCTACCAGTTTAACAAGCTCTAGAAATAGTGTCAGTTTCTGAGACAGGGCTTTTTATCTTAGTGCAGGTACCAAGATCAATATCTAATGTGCTCGTGCTTTTAGTTTGAGCATAACACTCATTCAGTGCCTTTGTTACCACTGTATTGTATGTTACAGCGTCTGCTTATTTTTTATTTATTTACATGCTTTACATTCAGAGCTGAAGAGCTTAGTAGCACTCTGGCATATTGCAGTAATACCAGTACTTCTGTGTTTTAAAGGTTTCAATATGATTACACAAAGAGCTATTGGGAAAGGTGCCTATGACTTGAATTCCATGGAAAATATCCAGAGAGTTGGACCTTAAAATTCTGGTTTCAGTTCTCATTGATTAACTATCACAAGAACAGAAGGTGTGGATATTTCCTAACACATTCAGAGTGAATTGGTGCTGTTATCATTTGCCAAAACAACTGTCTGGCTCTGAACTAGGATTATTTAACAATAAACACTTTTTAATTACATCATTTTTATTTTACAACAGTCTACACATGTTTTAACGTGAGTGTTGAAATTTCAGGACTTAACCTAGTGGCTGCACACAGCTATTTATTTCTAGTCAAAGCTATAAAATGTCATGTAGTATCTGATGTATATCTGATGAAGATAAGAGAACAGTATGACTCAAATGACTACATTATAATAAAAGATTCTTTAGCTGCAGGCTGTATGATCAATTTACACCAGACAAGTACTCATTGCTGCTAGTACCTAAGCAGAAAACAAGTGTGAAAGCAAATAGGGAAGTCAGTCAAAAGTCCTTAGAACATAGTCCATTTAAAAGTACAATACAGACACAATACTGAGGTGAAAGGCTGAATTAACTTTTCACTTTGTAAGGAAAATTCTGATGTTAAGTTAAAAATCAGTGATATAGCATTTTGAACATGCCAAATTGTATTTCCTTTGTTTATTTATCTACCCAACTAGTAAATCATAAGGGACTAAACTGTTTGTTTACACGAGAGAATAACAGTTAAAAAATGAGAGCGTAAACTGTTCTTGGGCACATTGCTGGCTCAGGGTCATCCTGCTGTCCACCGGGACCCCCAGGTCCCTTTCCCCTGTGCTGCTCTCCAACAGGTCAGTCCCCAGTTTATATTGGTATATGGGGTTGCTCTTGCCCAGGTGCAAGACTCTACACTTGGCCTTGTTATATTTCATTAAATTTCTCTCTGCCCAACTCTCAAGTCTGTAAGGCCATGATGAAGTAGGCTGCCCCCTTGCAGCCCATGGAGGCTACTGCTGGAGTAAATATCCACCTGCAGCCAGTGGATGACCACACACTAGGGCAGGTGACTGTGCCCACAGAATTTTGTAACTCTGAGGAAAGCCCACACTGGAGCTGTCTCATCCTGAATGACTGCACCCTACAGAAGGTACCCAAGCTGGAGTAGTTCATGAAGAGCTTCAGCCCAATGGGAAGACTCACAATGTAGAAGTTCACGAAGGATTGTCTCCCTTTGATAACCCCCATGCTGGACCAGGGGAAGAGTGTGAGGGGTCTTCCCCCTGAAGAGGAAGGAGTGGTAGAAATAACAACTGTGATTGGTTGTGAATGATTATGAATAGCTTTCCAGGAAATCCATGAACACTCTTAGAATCTTGCTAATGAGAAAGGTAGCAAATACTTCAAACCTTCAGATACAGAAGGTTTTGGGAGTGGTCAGTCAGCAATAGTTGCTCTCTGCTGGTCCTGATGTTCAGAAAATATCTCAGTTTGATTTGAACAATGTAGAAGTTTTGCTGAGAAAGTAAGTCCTGGTATGTAAATTTGATACAGATTTAGATCTAAAAATTCTGTCATAATGAATATGATTAGTACATGTCTGGGCAAATTTGTCTTTGGTTAAATTTTATAATCAAGTAAGACAACACTGATGGATTTTTGGATTAATTTGCTAACATGCCTGGGAATTTGAAAATAATTCATTGTTCATTTTAAAAGTAAATCTGATTGCTAAGGAAGATTTGTTTGGAACAAAATGAAATGGAAACAAAACACATTTCATATGAGACAATTTCATTATGAATTAGATATGATTTTTTAAAGTTGATCTATACCAGTCTGAGCAGGCAGGAATGTTGGGCAATCTTCACTTGGTAAACTGTTTATCATGTTTCCTGATGATGCCTTACTGTCAGCTACTGCAGAAGTGGACTGTATTACTGCATAGACAACAGTAATGATCAGATTATTCAAATAATGCAAAGAGAACATTTCTCCTAGGAAATTAGCTTGTGGTTATATCCCAACAATTCCATAGCATTACTGTATTCTGAATGACTGAAATTATTCCACTGCATTCTAGCAGTTAATGGTATATGAAAGTAAAAAGCTCTATTGTCTCTCACCAGAGAATACCCTGCTCTCAGAAAATGGACAAATAGTAATCCTGGGAAAAATCTATTTAAAAATTCAAACACTTCTACTAGCTTGTATTGTTGAAAGAGGAATATATTTAATGTACAGGCTGCATTTCTACAGTTTATTTTCTTGACTATCTTCAAAAGCATTTATATGCAGCAAGTTCATCAGAAAAAGGTGAATGTTTCATGAATGCAATATATAGAGTGCGATAGTTTAACGACTTTTTCTTTGTCCTAAGACTGATTATTGCACAGCTTGGATGCTTCACATTTTATTTTTTTAAACATTAGTTTAAGAAATTCAATATTCTAAAATTAATGATGTTTATGAAATATGACTAAGAAGTCAGGACATAGAAGTGCTGAAACATGTCCAGAAAAGGGCAACAAGGCTCATGAAGGACCTACAGCATGTGATTTCATGTCTGTGTGTGATTCATGGTGTGCTGCAGGGGAAACTGCTCTACTGCCTGGATCACTGTTGCGGCTTGGTTTAACCTTGGTCAGAGGCAGGTCTGACCTGGAACTGAGGAAGCTTCCAGCAGCTTCTCACTGCAGCCACATTTGTAGCCCCTTCCCTGCTACCAAAACCTTGCCATGCAAACACAATACTTGCTCACTCATTCACTTCCCCCTGGTGGGATGGGGGAGAGAATCAGAAGGACAAAAGTGTAAAAACTCATGCATTGAGATAAAGACTGTTTAATGGGTAGAGGAAAAGCTGTGCACACAAGCAAAACAAGACAAGGAATTCATTCATAGAATCATAGAATCATAGAATATATTGGGTTGGAAAAGACCTCCAAGATCATCGAGTCCAACCCCTGATCCAACTCCA
>VWZY01005345.1:55567-68344 GCA_013399075.1 Chloroceryle aenea
AAGTCCAGATAGACCACATCCACAGCCTTCCCCTCATCTACCAGGTGGGTCACCTGATTGTAAAAGGAGATCAGGTTGGTCAAACAGGATCTGCCTCTCCTAAACCCGTGCTGGCTGGGTTGAATCCCTTGTCCATCCTGTAGCTGCTGTGTGATTGCACACAGGATGATCTGCTCCATAACTCTGCCAGGCACCGAGGTCAGGCTGACAGGCCTGTAGTTACCAGGGTCAGCCACTTCCCATTCACCACTTCCCATCAGGAGGCAGGTGTTCACCCATCTCCAAGAAAGCCGGGCTACATCACACAGAACAATTACTTGGACAATGTTGTCACTCCAAACATTCCCTGCCTTCTTCCTTCTTCTTCCCCCAGTTTTATATTGCTGAGCATGATGTCATATGGTGTAGAATATCCCTTTGTTAAATTGGGGTCAGGAAATTTGTGCAGATTTAATGATGTAAGAAAACTCCATTAAACTGCAAACACCTTTTACTTGTTATGTGGTATTTTCCCCTGTTTTCCAGTATCTAATATATGCAGTAAAATTGCAAACAAGCTCATTGATATTTTATGAACAAACCCACTAATGTTGTACATTTCCATTTTCCATAAAGACTATTTACACAGAATGAGTATATTGTATTAAAATTACATACTCTGTTATAGATATATCAGCAGACAGGGAGATGCTGTTTGGCAAGGTAACTATATCTTTTTGACATTGGTGTATTTGTTTCTTCCTGTTCATAAGATTTAAATCTAGACCAACACCAATAAGCTATTTTATGAATTAAAAAAAAATAAAAATAAAAAAAAGAAAATCAACCCCCCCAAAAAACACAAACAAAATAACTACATTTTACACAAATTCAGCTGTTATGACAGAATTGTTTTAATTTTTAGTTGACACATTGTATAGAGAGGTTATAAGAATATTAATTTATCATATTGAGGTAAAATCAAATTTTGTAGATGCATAGATCACCAATCTATTTATATATCTGGATATTTTTCAGGATAGAATAATTTTTCTAGAGAAAGTATATTGCCTGAAGTAGATGAAAGCTTTTGACATAACTTTCACATAATATATATTTCTTCTAACAAAGACATTTGTTTCCCTATCTGCTTAAAGAAGACATCAATTTAAAAATTACCTCAGAAATGGCAGTGTAGTGCCATTAGTCCTCTATCAATTATTTCAACATCACTCAAGAGTATCAAATTTTCACATCTAGATTCTGTTCAATATAAAACAATGTCTGATAGAAACTATTAGATGGTAAAACCTGTAGTCAGTAAATGCACAGTATATGCACAGGAACCACAGAGATCTAACATTAATATCTCTGATTAATGTAACTTTGGTTGGTTTATTTTTCCATGAAAACACCAATATATCTCCAACTGCTTTCTTCCATTTTCTCTTATGCCTTTAATAATGCAGATTGCTATTGTTTGTCTTGTCTAATAATTTTAGGGTCAAAAAGTTCTTTCATAAACTCTGTCAATATTCACATATGACACTTGACTGCATTTAAGCTGGAGCTTGCTTATTCCTACAGCATCATGTTTTCTGTCAGCATTCAAATTCACCTGTTTACTTGGATAGTTCATATAATAAGTGATAATTTAATATATTTTCTATCATAACCCTAGGTCACATGTAAAGAGATAAGAAAATTTCTCTCATCATCAATTAAAAAAATGCAGAAAGTGAGAAAAAAATAATGCCAATTAAAACAATAAGGTTAATGGCATGAAATAACACTTTCTGCAGCAGGTAGCACATCTGGAAGAGAATTCACATACAACACCTTCCACCCCCCTAGAACCCACCCACAATACTGGAAAAAAATTACACCAAAGTAGCACAGCTTCTACTTTAATGATGGGTTTATGAAAACAATTCTCCACACTTTAAAACTAAGTTAACAATATATATGCAGTGATGTGTTGACCCTGGCTAGCAGCTTAGCCCCATACCATCACTTGCTCACCTCCCCTTCCCCCCTCCCCTAGGAGGGTAGAGGAAAGAGTCAGAAGAGCAAAACAGAAAAACTTGTGGGTCAATATAAAAACAGTTCAATAAGTGAAGAAAAACCCCACAGCATGTGCAAGCAAAGCAGAATAAGGAGTTCATTTCCTGTTTCCCATCATCAGGTAGATGTTTACTGCTACCTAAAAAGAAGGTGTATGATAGTTACTTGGGAAGAAAAATGCCATAACCCCAAATCTCCCTCCTTCCTCCTCATTTTCCTGAGTTTTTAATTCTGTTCACAAGGTCATATGTCATGGAACATCCCTGTGGTCCGTTTGGATCAGCTGTCCTGCCTGTGTCCCCTCCCAGCATCTTTCACACCACCACCCTACTTGCTGTGAGGGCAGTGGGAGAAATGGAAAAGGCCTTGATGATGTGCAAACACTATTCAACAATAGCTAAAATGTCAGTGTGTTGTCAGTCATTGGTGTGTTTCAGTCACAAATCCAAAACACCACTCCATATGGGCTGCTATGAAGAAAATTAACTCCACTGCAGACAAACCTGGTACAATACCCACCCTTAGTCCATACCATTTATGTTGTGCCCACACTCTACAATACACCATCCTTAACCACCATCTCAGTCTCTATCCTTTGATGTATACACAGATACCCTCCTCAGCTTATGGTCCATGCCACTATGTCCATTCAGCCCATGAGTTGGGGTCCATCTGCTACAGTGGATGCCCAGGAGAGGAAAGGTGGTGTGTAGTGTTATTGGGTGCCAAAGCCAGTTCAGGTTCGGTGACTGCTGTACTTGCTTGGCTTCTTGCAAGGCTCATCGTCCTGCTACAGTACAACCTATAGGATATAGTTCAGATCATGTGTTACAACAACTTAAAGGTATATCCATTTCAAGGGATATATAACTTATTTTTAGATTTTTTTTTTTTCCTGTTGTTTTTACCAATGCTTACAAGTGCTTTCGTCCCTTGTTCTCTATTACTAAAAATGACCATGATTTCTCTCTCAAATTTATTTATTTTTTCTTTCTTTACATTACAAGGCAAGACAGACTTACTAATGTACATTTAGCATGATTTTACTAAAAAGTTAATTTCTGATTGAGTTTGTGCTTACTAAAACAATTGCACATTGTAAAAATAAGCAAAGGTATTCCCTTTGTCAGGAAAAACTTTCCAATATGCTTTGAAATTGTATGCAAACAATCAATGTAAGCTATTTACATTTCTGTTGGCCTTTTATGATGTCCATGGTCTTTGTTTTAGCCTCCAGCTCTGTTGCTAGTGTTGTCATCTGATATTTCACACCAGAACTCCTCAGGTGTGCTTTCCTCAACATGTTTCTCTTTCTTACCTTGTGATAACAAAGAGCATTCTTTTACATGATTCCCTCTACCTCCAGTAAACTTGAGTTAGTAGGTTTCAGACACTATAATAAATTTACATTATATTTATATAGTCTATTATCTTAATCAAGGTCACTGAGGTATGAAAAAAATCACATTATATTGTCTGTTTCCTTACTTCAGGCAGTTACCTGTGTCCTAGTTTTGGCTGGGGTAGAGTTAATTTTCCTCACTGTAGCTAGTATGTTGCTGTCTTTTCTGCTTCTCACACTACCTCAACAGTGAGTAGGATGGGGGTGCACAAGAAGTTGGGAGGTGACACAGCTGGGACAGCTGACCATAACTGATCAAAAGGATATTCCATACCATATGACATCATGCTCAGCAATATAAAGCTGGAGGAAGGACGAAGTCAGGAGTTGTTTGAAGTGATGACATTTGTTTTCCCAAGTAATTGTTACATGTGATGGAGTCTGGCTTTCCCGAAGATGGCTGAACGTCTGCCTGATGATGGGAAGCAGTGAATGAATCGCTTGTTTTGCTTTGCTTGCATTGCATGGCTTTTGCGTTACCTATTAAATTATCTCAACCCACAAGATTTTGCACTCTTGCCCTTCTTATTCTCTCCTCCATCTCACCAGGGGAAAGTGAACAATTGGCTGTATGGGGTTTAGTTGCTGTCTGGGGTTAAACCATAACATACTGAGACAAAGAATATCTTTCTATCTATCTGCTCCCAGAGGGCAAGATAAACAGAAATGTGACTCAAAAAAACCCAAAACAGTTTAGGGTTGACAGGGATTTGGAGTTAGTTCCTAAGTTCTTATTTGCTCCTCTGGTTTTCTCCAGGAAGAATAAAAAAAAAAAAATCAGGTTGACTCTTATTCAGTTTTCTAGTTCTCATTTTCTTTTCAAAGGTAACACATTTTCTTTTTAAAATTTCTCCTTGTCACACTGCTGCTGGTTGCAATAACCCTTTACGAAGAGAAAAGCAGATATGATTAAAATGTCCCTTAAAACCATGACAGTGGGCTTGATGAAGACATGGTAATGGCAGCAATTTCCATGCAATTTTCATAAAATAGCTCAGCACTTACTGAACATCTAAGTAGCTCTTAACTACTATAACTTTCAATCCACCTTGTCTAATTGTACACATTCCTATTAAGAAATGTTCTTCACAGTTCTTGCAAAAAAAAAGTACAATGTTATATAAATAAATGCTGGAGGTGCTATGCAATATCCTTATGAAAATTGAGTACATTCTGTTAAACCATACGTGTGTACATGTGCATGTGCATGTGTGCACATGTAAAGATTAATGCTTACAAAAAGAAACTTCTAACCTGTCATACAAAATGAAGTACAAAATTAATTCAGAGCTTGTGTTAAAATAAATCTGATTAACTTCTCTGAATTGGACAGGCACCAGTTATTAATGCATATCTCTGAATCATACTGAAGAAATAAAATCTTACTATTTATGTATTTTTTAAAGGATTCTTCATTAGATATCACATCGGAATTATAGACTGTATTGTTCTTGTTATTTTTACTAAGCACCTGCAACAAGAACTGATCTGTCATGATATTGACAGAAAAGGCAATAAACAGTAGGAAGAGCAATGATTTAACTCTTTTATGTTGAATGTGCTCGTTCATATATTGGATCAAGTTTTCTTCAGATTAATTCAACTACATGTTTTCATTTACTTTTGTAGGAGCTAGATAAGAATTTCCAAGGGCAAAATCTATTAAGTGTAACGTGTATTATTAATGTGTTTGTCTCCTGTACTGTATTTATTAGAAGCATATTAATGAAAATGCCATGAATATTATGGCTGATTTATAAGAATAGGATACTGTTTACAGCCAGATTACTGCACATTGGAAATATTTTATTTAACTTAACTATATGCATTTGCAATTTATTAAGACACTTGTTTCACTCTGAAGAACAGTCTCTATTAAGAAGATCGATTAAGAAGACCTGAAGATTTACAATGTTTTCTTCTGAACTGCAGTGTTGAGAGGGAAAAATTACTCAATTTTATATTGAGAATTGATTTTTATGCAAGGAATTTACCTAACAACACAAATGCACTCATATGGTATGTCATCAACCATTTAGAGATAATGAAATAGAATTTAATAACATTAACATATATGCAGATAAACCACGTAGGGCCCAAATCAGTCTTCTTGTGAGTACACCTTTTCTCCACATCCTGTTTAGGAAATGACAAGATTGCATGGGTATAGAGGATGTCTCAAGGCTTCATATATTTCTGAAAGAGTATGGATATGAGTTTGCTCACCAGAGTTTACTCATAAAAGATATGTCTCTTTGTTCATATCCACCACTCCTCCATCCAGAGCTATTGTAGCTTTAATGGTCATATATATATAGTTAATTCATCCCTGCATGATTTTAAATCCCCTTTTACATTTTTATAACTTCTCTTCTTCCAAATCACAGAATCACAGAATCTTNTGGTTCAAAGGCTAGCAGCTGGCTGTATTTTCTATGATATGGTCTAAACAGATGTGTCCTCACTGAGGTACATACATACACAACAGAATGAAATTACATTTTCTAGGAGCCATGATAGTTGAAAAACCATATCCATACTCTACAGCCTTTAGCAGAATATTGTATTTGAGTGTCATATAGTACTAACTGGGAAACTGAGTTGGGGAAAAAGGGAATATTCTGTGAAAATTTGCTGAAAGTTGATACAGCATATCAGAAACTACAGATTTCCTCCTGAAATATCTGTCCAGATAAGTCAGCAGGGAGGAATCAGTAAATAACTGACCTTGTGACCATGAATGTATTATTCTTCTTGAACTTATTTTAATAATAGTACAAACTACATTGAAGCAGCTCTGAAGTTTACCATAGACTTATCTGTGATGAATGTCACAAAACCTTGAATGGATACAATAAATTACTTTTGTATATTACTTAGGATCTTATAAAAAGTGATTGGTGGTATAGGAAAGTTGAGAAATTAACAAAATAGAAAAGATCCTGATATAACATGAAGGACTATCACCAGCTCACTCAGAAGCAGTAGCAGAACTTGAACTGCTCTTCAGTGATGCATAAAAAGTGATGAAATCTCACTCAGCAGTATCTTTCTTTATTTGTGGTAGACCTACAGTTAATTTGATGTAGCCTGTAGCTGGTGATGAAAAAGTCACATACAGGTGGCATAGAATGTCAGTCTGTTTGCATTTTGATGTAATGCGATGTTCTGGAATAACTATCCACTCTCTACAGAGATCTTCTTTACCAGATCCTTTCCCAGAGAACCATCTGACCAACCCAGAGAATGGACCCAAACATTCAGTCAACAGGCAGCAAGTGGAGCCATGCATACCTCAAGAGTGTTTCTCTCAGTTTGATGCTCACTCTGTATTTGAAAGTAAACCATGAAGTATTCTACAATTGACACACATATCCCAGGAAGCATTTACAATTATCAGGGGAGGGGTTTGTAGCTAAAGCAATTCAGGTTTCAATTTGTGTCATAAATACAACTTTTCTTCAGAGAATTTAAACAAATATTATTGTTAAAATTTGTTAAATGCATATATTACTTAACAAGAAAGCAAATACTCATTCTGAATGAAGCTGCAGTATTATCTACGTATACGTAAACTGCTCTTAGGGAATTTCCAACCCATACTGTGTATTTGCCCAATCTTTTTTTATTATGTCTTATGTCTTTACAATATTAAGTAAAAAAGGTAAGCTTCAATCACCAACACTTAAACTATTTTAACTTGATCATTTGTTGTGGTCTTGTCAGAGGTGCAGTGTAATGTATTCATCATGTCATGTGGTTGCCATGTCATAGCTGTCAAAAATAAGCTACTAATTATTTAGTAGCTTAATCTGTTTATTAAAAAAAACAATCTGATATTTGAAAGCCTTTGTTGGGGTTTTTATTTAATGATAATAAGGAAAATCACTTGTATGCAGAATTTTTTGACAACTGTTAAATTAGTAAAACTTATTTAAGTTTGAAAATTCAAAGACTGCTTTTAGGTTCCTTTTTAAACAAGAAGTGGATAGTCATCTGTGAAATTTCTACATATTATCAAAATGCCTAATGCCTTTATCAACAATGTAATCTACTTCAGCTTGTAGGAATACTCTAACGGAATTTGACTCTTTTTCATTCATTCTCAAAAACAGAAATACCAAAACACATTATTTTTTTTCTTCAGTTAAAACCGTTTCTAATTTATATGAAATTAACATAGAATGACTAGAAATACATTCAAAGGTAAGTGGACAACAACTGCTATACTTTTTGCTTATGTTTAAAAAAATAAATGGCACAACATCTAGAAATATGGAACTCTTCAGACTATTTTTCATAAAACTTAAAGGATACCATCAAAATTATATTTTATATGTTGCAGAATTTTAGAAAATATTCCAATGGTTTAGTCTCATTATATTACAATTTAGTGAAGAGTAAGTTGTCTTTTCCATAGACATAATTAAAAGGTTTTAAAGTTTTCAGCCTGCTCCAAAGTGCCTGTAAGTTCTTTGAAATTTCAGTGAAAACATTACCATTCTCAAGAAGACTTGCCTTTTACATTTGTAAATGGGCTGAGGGAGTAGGGGTTATTCAGTCTGAGGAAGAGAAGGCTNTTTAAAAATAGTTTAATATGTTAGACCAGCAGATCCCAGACCATTCTCTGCAAGCTAATTATTATTATTCCAGAATTGTCATAGTGATCCTCAGATAATTCTGAAATTATATCATCTTTTACAGATCTAAAGACTGAAACTTATTTACAGTAAACTGTTCTTATCACTTTCCAACTTTACATAATTTTCTTTTCACATTCAAAAGCTTATTTTGCTATCAAATAGTGCATGTAATTGATTCATTATTGGTGATTTTAAATGGTAGCAGTTGGAAGGAACCTCTGTAGATCTAGATTTCTTCTATAAAAGGAAGTGATGAGTGTATGATTGTCTGTTGAAAGGCACTGTGGCAACATCTGCCAGCCTGACAAGGAGTCAGGTGTGATGCTTTCTGGGAGCTAAGGTTCAAGATGTTGCCAAGCTAGCAGAGATGCAGTTGGAAAAACAAAAACTCAATTTGAACTGAAATTTGCCAGAAATGTCAAAAACTACAAGAAAGGGATCTTCAGGTATATAAACAGCAAACAGAGATAGAAGGGAAATATTGGCCTGCTGTTAAACGGGAGAGGTGAATTAGTCATCAACAATGCTGAAAGGGCAGACTTTCTCAACACTTTCTTCACTGCTGTTTTTACCACCACTATTGGGACACAACAGTCCATGTGGATGCAAACACAGAAGTGAAGAGTTCATAAGCGCTTGACTCCTACAGAATGATGAGTCTTGACAATATCCACCTAGTAACCCAGATGATGTCATTATGAAGCTTCTCTCCATAATCTTTGAGCAGTCATGGAGATCAAGGGACATGCCAGAAGACTGGAAGAAAGCTAATGTCACCCCATATACAAGAAAATCTTAAAGGAGTATCCAGGAGATTAGAGGTCCATCAGTCTTACTTCACTCCCTGAGAAAGTTATAAAACAAATCCATCTGGGGGCTATCCAAGTCAAATCACGCACATGGCTGGGAAAAGCCAGCATGGATTCACCAAAAGCAAATTGTGCTTGACAAGCCTCATCACATTCTACAACAAAGTAACCTGCTCTGTTGATGTAGGGTGAGTGATGGACGTTGTCTACCTGTATATTTCCAAGGCTTTCAATACAGTCCCTCACAGCCTCCTCTTAGAGTAATTGATATGTTATGGTCTAGACAAGTGGGCCATGTCAGGAAATCTTCAACAGGTCACATCCAGAGGGTGGTAGTAAATAGCTTCTTTTCAAAGTGACAACCTGCCACAAGTGGGGACCCCCAGAGACTGATATTGGGCACAGCACTAATATCTTCATAAGTGATCTGAATGATGGGATCCTTCCATTTTCTGACTTTTTTCATGACATCATTGACATTTCTATAGTTTCCTTGTAACGGTGACAATTGTATTACAGCTTCAATTTGGAATAAAAATCTAAAATTATTTATTTTTCATTACAAAATCTAGATTTTTACAGAGATACAGATTTAAAACAAAAAATCATTCTAATATTAATACATTCCTGATAACTATATTTTGTTTGTGCTACAGATAATAAGAAAATAAAAAAGAAGCAAGAAAGCGTGCCTCTTAGATAATAATAGCAGTAAATAAGAGCTGTGATGCATATTATTGACTGTAAACCACCACTCCAAAGCAGTTTCTACAGTCTTGGCTTATCCACTTAACCTAGTAGCCTGAATATTTCTTCTTCAGCACTGGAAGTTCTTATTACAAAGCTCCCTGCTGAGAACACCTAGTTGAAAACATTAACATCTTGTCTTTTAATTTAAATAAAATTGTCTTTCTAGCTTCTTTATTGCTAAGGGTTTTATTTCTAGTCAATGTGTTAAAAAGAAAACAAGCAAGCATGAATCAAAGAGGCAATATCTAACTTTGGTCATGAAAATAAATGCTGAATCATATTCAATATGCTAATTTTCATCCTTTTAATGAAGGAAAAAAGTTCAGTATTAATAATACACTGCATTTCAGATCAAAAGTATCTGCAAGTTCAATTGCAATTAGCTTGTGTTTATGATTCAGATTAACTTTCTTCAAGAAAGTAAAAGGTCATTAAGAAATTATATTTTGAAAAATCTGCCAGTACAAAAAAAAAGAGATTAAATTGATCTCAACATTATTACATAGCATATTATAGGATATAAGTTTTAAAAAATAAATACTTTACATTATAGAATTAAACATATTTTTTTTTTATTATAAGAGTAGAGTATCCAGGGTTTATTTTACAAACCCTTGAAACTAGAAATGTTGTACATTGGTATAAAGTGCAGTAGATTTGAAATGCAAATTAACAAACAGTCCTAAACAGAATTTGAAAGTGACCTCTCTGCCTTTAAAAAATACATGTTCTGTAAAAATGGAAAAAATGGCCTTCAAATTAAAACATACATTGAAGATGGTACCTTGTAGAAAACTCATTTAAATTTCTATCCAATTTCACTGCTTCATTTCAGTCTTACCGCATCCTTGCTTACTACCGTAATATGTGGACTTAGATAATGCATTTATAGGCGGGGTCTTCAAAAAAACCCTAGGTCAGCTGTTATATGACTAATAAACTTCATAAAGGAAAAAATGCCTTGGGTCACTGAATTGAGCACCCTGATTATTATATATAAATAGCCCTTGTAGTCACCTACAGAATACAGAGAGCTTTATCTTTAAATCAGCTAGGTTTCTAGTTACTGCAGATCCTTCTCCTAATTTATCCAGGATGTATCAAATCCTCATTCCACTGATTGCTAGAAACTTCCTTTAATTTCCAATCTGAATTTATTAACTGAAAATTTATACTCACTTCTTGTTGTGTCTATGTATCTTCTTTGCTTCAAACATTTGTCACAACAACGTATCCATACAGATCAGTGATATTCCATTCAGCCTTTTTATTTATTTAAACAAAGCAAGTTAGCTTATTTTGTCTCCTCTCCATTCTTACCAAACACCCAGTCATTATAATAACATTTTTGAAATGTGGCTTTAGTATTTCAGCTTCAGGGGTTTTTTTGATAAATAACAAAACATTTATGTTATCTGGAATGGGAACTACTTTATGTTATTCTAAAAAAACACTCCTACCTGTAATAGAAATATCAGTAATGCAAAGGATAATAAAACATCTATATGATAAAAAATTCTCCCCCTTGAATTTTATTATCATTTACATGGCAATGACAAAATCAGGAATACCCTCATACATTAATATAGGTTTTCTTCCTATTTCTAAGATATATTTATTTCCACTGCAAGAAAAAACAAAACTAACCAAAACTAGAATGATGTAGTAGTAAAGCAGTGCATCAGAATGACTATTGGTTATTTTCTTATAACCTTTTGAATATCTTTCTGCACTACATAAGACGATACCAATTTTAGTAACCATAGACTTTTTCCTCTTTTAAAAGATGCTTGCTCCTTTGATGTGGCAGGATGGAAGACAAATTTCTTCTTTACTATAATGCAGACAGAAAACACATTAAAATCAACTATTTTTAGGTAAAATGGAGTAAGATTCCCGAATGGCAATAATTTAAGTAAAACATGGTTTATGTAGGTATGTGTTGCTGACTGCATGTGATGAGTATTTGCATATGAGAGGGGATGTGCTACATTCACATGGAAGATGAACTTGCCTTATTCTAGCTGGCTATAAAATAACCATCAAAACTATTCGCAGAAATGCTTTCAGATACCTTGTATTTGACTAAAACCATAGAGACAGAGCTGACAGGTAAATATGTTTGGAAGATGGTTTTTCCATAGTGAAAGTGCATTTATCCCACTGTCTATTAAAAAAATTAAATCAGACTCCCTGCTTTCATCTCTCACTATTCAAATGTGCAAATGTTTCTGCAGAGCTTCACATGAAGCTTTTGCACCGATTTCCTTGCTACTTATAAGGTTTGGAGGAAAACAGTTCTGACAGGAAGAATAAGAGGACATGAAACATTTTGCCTCTGGTATACACATTCTCTCAATACCTGCTGGAATGGAAGAAACAGGAGATATTACATCAACATCCATTATATCTTTCAGCAGAATGCTACTAATGAAAATATTAACCAATAATATTCCCAAGAGAGTACCCTGCAACACACATTTTTCTAAGCTAGTTTACATAACCATATCTGCCAGGTCTTGTAGATAAAAAACAAGATGACTTACTTTATGTGGTGGTTTGTGATCCTCAACACTTTCCAGAATCACAGTTTAAAAAATATGTAGTTTTAACTTTGAATTCTCTGAAATGTATCTAATGGCATTTTTTTGGTTATTCACTGAATGGGGGATTAGAACTACAGACAAAGAAACAATTGCATGGAAATGTGTTCATGTTTTACAAATAAATAATTCGGTAATAATAATACCAAATGATCTACAGGTACAGAAAGATCTTAAAAACTCTTTAATTAAAACCAAGACAGATTTTTAACAATGTTAGCTGGTTATCCTAGAGCATTTGGGAGCCAAGCATAATAGAAACTACTTGTGATTTGTTGCTTTGTTCCAGAATAAAATTATTTCAAGTTTCAGTAGTGTATTTCTTCACTAATATTTCAAAAATATTAGAAGAAAAAAAAAAAAATCCACTTTTGTCAAGAGTTAGGGGCTGGGACAGCCAGACGATAAATGACAGATGCTATTAACTCGTCTCCCTTCCTGTCAGGGAAGACAATGAGAATAACAGAGAGAGACTTATGGATTGGATAAGAAAACTATAACAGCTTTATGAAAATAATAATAATAAA
>VWZY01005346.1:0-99512 GCA_013399075.1 Chloroceryle aenea
TATTGTGACCAAAGTGCAGGACTTGAAGCATGTCTGGGTGGACTACATTTAGCCTTACAGACTGGAATACATCCAGCTTCTCTAAATAGCCTGTTGGGTCCTCACTTTTGGTTGTTCCTCTGTTTCTAAATCATGATAAGCCCAGATGTCAAAGAGTAGGATTTTCCTATGCAAAGTGAATCAGAATAGTCTAGATTTTGACTGGACTAGAAGTACAAAATAATGGAGAAAAGAACATTAAAAAGGCAGACTGAAAAATCTTGATCTAATTTATCTGTAGGTTGGCTTATTTCTTTCTTTCACTGTCTTTGGTACTAGCTACTAAAGCTGTTTTTTTTTCTTTCAGCAGCTGCACTGATAGCAGGTGATAGCTAGGTGATAGGTGCACTGCTATCACCACATTTATTCTTAAATGAAACACAAGCAAATATAAAACAGAATTTTCATTTCATACTTCTGTCTTGAGAGACATAGCAATCTTTTGTAACTTACTTCATACACAGCCTATTCCTTCCTCATTGAGTTCAGCATGCAAACATCAAGTTTCAAAGGTCTAAAGTACATGGGTGGTCAAGCGTACTGCATTCTTCTATTTTTTTCCAATTAAAAGCAGGCACTGTTAGAAGGATTGGTTGGGTGTTTTATTTTCACTAAGCCATATTTCTGCTTACTTTGCTGCCAAGACACAAAAAAGAAATTGTTGTGTGTTTTTTTTTTAAGTCATCTACCCTTCCTGTGTCAACTCTGTAATTCAAATTTAGAAAAAAAAATAGGGACTAATGTGGGTGGTTTTTATATTATGCATTTAACTTACATAATTATTTTCACAAAATCTTTTTTTCATATGAAATACAGCTATTTTGTTAGAAATCTACTCTGCCAGTTTGCAGACTATCTGCTTTCAAAAAAACACCTATTCTTTCACATGGTGAAACAGGATTTGTGGCTTTCTAGAGTTCTTTGCACCATCGTTAGTGGTTAGGAATATTTTTAAATGCTTGTGAAACATCTGTTCTAGGAGAATTGATTGTGAACATAGGATTCGGTAAAAAGTGTTTTTGCAGAAAATGTTTCATACTTATAATGGTCCCTCTTTAACTAAAATATAGAGTAATTGAAACTTTCCTCAGGGGACTAACATTTTAGTGTTATGGCACAAAAAGTTTGGGAAATTTGGAACAATTCAGAAAGAAACTGTTCTATTAGTTCATAATCCTGGGAAAATACAGACAATGCCCAGCACTTCACAGAACTGGACCCACTTAGTACTCTCAGGAACTGCAGTGCATCTGTCTGCAAGCCTCAGTGAGATTTTCATGGGAATAGCGTGGGAACTCCGATGTTGATGAGATACTTCTTTGCTTAGTGCCTGCAGAAACCAAAAATAAAATTCAGAACAAAATAAATAAATAAAGTGATCCTAAAAGAAGACCAGTTTTAGAACTTCTGGGAAAGGAAGGAGCTTAAAGTGTCTGCCTTCATAGTAAATGCAGTAATTAGGAAAAGGTTTGATTTAAATCCTGGGAATATCTATATATGCACACACAGAACTGTGTCTTTAACAAGGAAATGGACACAGCATAGACGGGAAGATTATGAGTCAGGCAGCATAACTTTAAGCCTTCCCTTACCGGAGTAACTGGCAAAGTTCCTATTTATTTTAGCAGAACTGTGCTCTGTATTAGTAATGATTTCTTTTTCCCATGAATTAGAAATATATCATCTATAGAAAATAATAATGTTTGGAACTTCTGTTAAGTAAATGAATGGCAGTATTGAATAGATCTAACTTTTAAGTGTTCCATAAAATAAAGGTTTTCAAGACAGAGCATATGTTTCACCAACTATGGTTAGCCATTGGCTGAATAGAAAATTATTATTTATTAATTAAGATAAAAAATGCAGTTCTGTTTTCATGATTTGTCAACCTTAACACCCACTGATACTAACATTTGAAAACTTAGAAATAAATGGACTAAAACATGGTATTTCTTACTGAAAAACATTTTGATATCAGAATGCAAGCTACAAAAATAATTGGCATAATTAGATAATTTACAGTAAAAAAAGCAGTTGTAAGAAAAAAGTGTGTATATGTTCAAAAGTTAGAGTTGACGTTTTGTATTAGTCTTGTAATATAACTTTTATACATAATGTGTAGAGAAGTCTATCACAAAACAATCCGAATACTTTGCAGAATATTCTTCTAGGCACTTGAAAGGCCCTAAACATCCCCTTTAATGGTAAAGCATTATTATTATTTACATTTTAAAGATGAGAAAAATCTGGTGGTTTAAATATTTGTAACTGGCACAAAGACTGTCCAGCTAGTATTCTTGTTCCAATACCAGACCATGATTATACCCAGTGGTCTTACTCTAAGAAAAGTAATAGCTAGCCTGTTATTTTAACAGTAAAATCATCCTAAATTTAACCTGCAGCACATATAGTCGAGCCTTAAGGTGGTGAATGTAACTCACAATCCCATGCAGTCAACTGCAAAACACTCCTCCTTCCTCACCGGATTTTAAAATCAGTCAGCAGCATGAGCAAAACTTCACAGATGTATGAGCACTTCTACTGGTTTCTGGATTTTTATGACATCAAAGGGCCTACCTTAACAGAAGGTACCTGTAAATAAAATGGGGTTACTTCACAGAGATGGAAGACATGTAGCATGTGTGTGATGTCTGTGCCACTATCTGTCCACGTAGGTATGTGCTACATACTGTTAGCAAGGTGCTGCAAGACCCAAAAGAAATGGGATAAGAATTTGTCATATCACAGACCTGGACCAGTGGTCCAACTGTAGTACTTTCATCTGAGGAAACAATATGGTAGGTGAAATGCACATTTCTTTGGTTTATTAACTGTATCAGAGGAACCAAGATTTTAGTTACGTGTGCAAAGAAAATTTGACACTTATTTTGACTGTAGTTTAGATATTAAAGTAGAAATGGCTACAGTTGTTTGGGTTTTTTTTTCAGACAAAAAAAGGAGGAATTGGTTACAATCATTCTAGTGTAAAAGAGCAATTCATTCATGTTTTGGGTGCCAAAGAGGTTTTTCAAGGTATAATTTAGAACTTTCATTGTTGTATTTGGATTAAAAAAACTACTTTGCATCATTTCCTTAGGGCCTTTAGGACACACAGCTTCCTGTTTCTTTTTCCACTGACTAAGAAATTAGTCATTTTTACTTGTTACATATTTTTATTTCTTTTCTCTGTCTGGCATGCTATACCCCTCCTTCTCTCCATCATGTTATGATTAACAATGCCATTCAGCTTCCTGAGCAAAGAACTGTGATGTTCTGCAGAAAGTAAATGTTTCATCATCACAGAAGTAATGTAGCTTTTGTAGTAATTTATTCTTTTGTGTCTGGAATAAAGCTCAAGATCAAGAGGATCTGCTTTTGAACCTTTCCCACCTAGTGCAACAAATGTAATATCACAGTGACTGAATTCACATGGGACTGTGAGCATAAAGATTTGCACAAAAACATACAAAACATGTTTTTGTTTTAAAAGTTGGTTTCTTGGGGTTTGATTTTTTATATTGAGATGGAGAGAGAACTCGAAGCAGTTGTAGCCAGATGGGATAACCTGCAGCAATTCAAGAGAGTAAATTCACACAGGGTTAGAGTGTTAGCCCATGTTAATTGTTGCTGCCCTCCTGGTAGGTATCAATAAGTTGCTGTAACACTCTACACCTGATTTTCTTTTTCAGAACACAAAGCTGAACACAATGAGGTCTTCCCTGACCTGCATAAACACCAATCCTTCAAACAGAATATTCAAGAAACTCAAATATTATTTTATTGATTCTCACATCAGTGAGACTAACATTAGTGGAATTCAAAAATATATATAGCAATCAGCCATTGGATTTGAGCTGACCTCACAGAAATGTAATTACAATCTGATTGCTCATTTGCATATCTGATGATTTAAATTGCTAACCTTTTCTCAGGCAGCTCATGAAAACACAGCTTCTACATTACAATAGACCAGCACTTGCAGCAATGAGATGAGTCTCCTGATTTTCATGTCTGCAACCTTCAAAGTTAGTAAGAATGACTTGTTTTTAACTTGGGGTGAAGTGCGAAGGGAACCTTTCTTTTCTTTCAGGTGGCTAAGGAAAGACAGAAATGGTATGATTTTGTTAAGTTTAATTTCCCCTTTTATTCTGCAGGTCAGTGCTCAAAGATATTTGGTAACTTAGAGTCATCACATAGCAAATTTTACATGATAGAAAGAATTTTTTATTTAAATGAAGCGTGGTCTTATTTTAAGGTTTTAAGTTTTTATATATAAGATAAGACTGAAATCACCTCAGATTCCTGTTTACCATATAGAAGCATTCCCCAGATTTAAGGACTTTAAGGCAAAATTTGTAGACATTACATGATGTTGAAACAAATGGGAAGTATAAGACTTCAATTATATTTTACTGCTGCCTTACAGAGCTGGGTGCCCTCTGGTTCCCAAAGCCTTGCCAATGTTCCAAAGTTTATTGATGTGTTTGTTATTGTAAAAGGTTTTATAAGGCAAACATTAGTTAAACAAATTACTTCTGAGCTTGGGAAAAAGCTCTCTATGTGTAAATGAACCATAATAGAACCTCTGGTGATTGATGAAAAGCATGAGCTGCTGGGGCTGCTCCAGTTCTAGAGGTAGTGTGTCACATCTCAACTTTGGTGTTAACATTCAAGTTGCAGTTTCTTTAGGTAAGAGATACATATGTTTGGTGGAACTTTGGGAAGTACAGGTTTTGTTATTACTATATATAAATGTTCCTTAACGTTAAACTAAAATTTAACTGACCCCTCTTTCAATGTCCACTCCTGTAATTAAAGAGCAATTCTACTGGAAATAGAGTTCCTAATCTGGTGAACCTTGGGAAGTATCAAAACTATGTTTATTTTACACATTTGTTTTATTCTAAGATAAGTCCTGATATGCAAATAAGCTGAGTTCTATCAATTGCTAGTTTTTATAAAAACATAATTATGTTTCACAAAATATGTGATGGTACCTCTCAGGTTATTTAGGAACTTGCAGCTGCTGCTCTGAAGATCTCTGCATCCCTAAAGAGAAAAGACCTAATTTTATACTGTGGCTAAATTCTACCTAATGGTCTGGCCAAGCTGCAGGCAAGCTGTTGTCTTATCTGTCATATAAACCAGCTGTATGTGGTCCTGACAGATTTTAGAGCATTGGGAGCTTACCCTGATCTATGGAAGTCTATAGTAACACTAAGGAGAGCACAATATAGTTATCCTGTATCTTTGTTTTGCAATTCCAATCCAGTAAGAGTCACACTCAGCCAGATGAATGATGAAGAAGCAGGAAGTTACCAGACCACCCCATGTGCAGGCTTTTGGCAAGTGCCTTGTGGAAGGAGAACTGCCAGCCACCCAGCACTAACTAGAAGAGGTCTCTGTGTGTGACCTCAGTGGCATAAAGAGGCTCAAGCAAACAGAAATATCTAGTCAGAAAACAAAGTAGCTGGGGAGAGGCATGCAACTGTCTGGAGGAAAACGTATGCAGGCAAGCATATAGTTTTCTACATGCACTAGTTCCACTGGAACTAAATTCATAGTTTTGTCAAAAGCTTAGCCAGAGACCTCTGAATGTGCTATTAATTTCTTTTTAAAATTGAGTTGATGCAGCTTTCTTGTTGGGTGGATTTAATTGCCTTCTGCTCTACTTTTGGTAACTGTGGTCTTTAGTAAAATGAAAGACCTGGCTAAATTCACCTTCTAAAGCTGGTCTGTCATGAAGTTTATGGTTTTAAATTTTCTCATTCCCTATCCAGATGGAAGAAAAAAAAATATATATTCAACTTGTGGAGAATTGAAACTTACTTTAAAAACTTACAAGTTTAATAAAATACTATTTTGGAAATAATTCTGAATGATAAACTAATAATTTGTGGGGTTTCTTCTACATCATTGCTATGATTTCAGTTCAGTGCTAATACCAAAAGATTACTCTAATTACTGTTTCTGAAAGGGTTTTCTACATGTTTATGTTCTTAATCTGATTCATTAACAGACTTTAATTTCAATAGAAATCTAAATTTTTCCAATAGAGTTATTCAATATTTTGTTGTAGTGAGGATATAACTGAGGAAATTTCTGGTTATGGACTGCAGTATTTCCCTAATTTCAAACTATCTGAATGAACATGGATTCTTTTTCTTCTGTAAAATAACCCAGTTAATTTAAACTACTACTTGCCCAAATTAATTAATTAAATAAATAGAATGGGAGCATACCTTCTAAATAAATTAAAATACCTATTTAAGGACTCCAGATGATACCGAATGTACAGTGTTTGATGATAAATTACATAATGCCTAAAATTTGTGTTCTGAGTGTTTCTGACCTTAGTTTTCAGGTACAAGGTTGTTCTTGTTCACTGCAATAGAGTTCTATGTCATTTGCTTCATGAGTTCTTCCTTGGAAATTGTACATTGTCTTGATATTACCTCCTTTCCTTCTTGTCAACATTGCCGCACAGGGAGAATTGTAGAGAAGTGCTTTCCAATAAAGGTGTATAAGATAATCAACAAGAAAATTTTTCTCTTTACTAGGAAGCATATTGATAGGATGAAGGGTAATGGTTTCAAACTGAAAGAGATAAGATTTATATTAGATATACTGAAGAAGTTCTTTACTGTGAGGATGGTGAGCCACTGGAAGAAAAGGCTCCTACCTTTCCTGCAGGCCTCTGGAAGGTTGCTATAAGGTCTCCCCAGAACTTTCTAAACAACCCCAAAATAAGGATGCTATATCTTTTTTTTTGTTTTGAAAAGTGAAATATGGACTCACTCCAAAACCAAATGGATGTCGCTAGATCTTTGTTTCAGACATCATATGTTACGTGCTTCTCTTCATTAAGTTGCCAATTTACACAAACCTTTGCCATCTCTTGTAGCCCTCTGAAGACAAGTCAGTTGTGACAGACCTGTTCATATAATATGAGTGCAGGGAAACAAAAAGACAGATAGTTTAATTTTATTCATAATTGCTTTGTCTGCAAGCTTGGAATCAGTATAAGAAAAACAAAACAATAAAAAAGCTTTATAGTACATTAAAAGGAAATCCTGGCTGCATTCAGGTCAGACTGGATGTGCCTCTGCTTTTTACATGATCAGTCTGGCAGCTCAGTGTACCCTTGCTACTGCACCCAAAGGTGCTCCATCTTCACTGGAGATAATCCCTTTCACCACCTAGACACTGTACACATCTACTGACCATACTGCTTCTAATCTGGAAAGCTATGGCACTAAGTTTTAAGCCCAGCTCAGAGATGAAATATGTACATTTTGAATCTGTAATGGAAGGAAGCTAATTTAGTGAAGGAAGCTAATTTAGTGAATTTAGAGAGGGATTTTTTTTTCCCTCTTTTCATAGTAAAGAACTGCATGTGCCCTAAATGAACAGGTGCTGTTTGAAATTATGGTGTTTTTTTTTCTCTTTCCTGTTAAAATATTCTTAAAAACTCAGAAAAAGAATAGATTTTTTTTTTTTTCAACCTAAACTTTTCATTTGTGCAGTAACTTCATTTTAAGTTTTGATTTAGCAGAATTATTTTCTTTCTTGCGGGAAGGCAGATTTTTCACCTAACTTATACTTGAATTCAAAGGAAGAAGTTATTTAACCCAGTATTACTCGTAATCATTTCTATCCAAGCAAGGCAACTACAGCTTTAAAGGAAAATGTCCAGTATAGTGTTTTATATGTACTCATGCACTTTACAGCCATAATTGCAGGCATAATAATTTTACAGGGAATTAGTTTTAATGCATAAGGATACATACAAAATTTTTCAATATGCCATTTTAAGTAAGATCTTCATAGTTTAAAAATCACATACTCCAATTTAAAAGAAAACTGCTACTATATTTCATCAATGGGATTTTTATTCCCCCTTCCCCTCCACCTTCTTTCTTGGTGCTGCTAAGAGCACATACTATTAAAAATATAGAGAGGAGACTGATTTTGGGGAGCATTTGTTGAAATCTGTGAAGCTGGTTTAAAAAGGGCGTGTGCTTTTTCTAAAAATCACATGTGACCCAATCATGTGGAAATTGTTAGTCCAGTTCTTTAATTCTGTGAGGAGAGTGAGAAATAATGTTACAGTGAACCCATCTGGCCAAGCAGGAAAATCTGGTTTAATTGCTCCATTGCCAGAAATGTTAAATCACTTCCTGGGAATGCAATTCATGTGGAACATATGGAACTCATTGGAAGAAGATCTCCAGTGAATTCAAAACTGTGCTGGAGAGGAGCGCATTTCTCATAAGTAACAATCATGTTTTCCCACTGGGCAGCATGTGCGCAGTATATGTAGCTGTATTAACAAAAAACTAAACCAGTAGTAAGACTGTCTGAGATCTTGAACAAGATTTGCTCATGGTTTATGTTATTTTAAATTTCCAAGAAGTGCTGTGTAGATTTAGGATTTTTTTTTTCCCACAGCTTTTAAGGAGCAATAGAACTTTCTGACAGTTTTCAGCTCATTTTGCATCTTAATTCATCTGAATTACACTCTGTTTAGAAAACAGACATTTGAAACTATTGTCTAAAATGTCTTTGTATTTTGTGGATAAAAAGGGTAGGTTTTGGGGGAGGGTTTGTGTTTTTTTTTTTTTTTTTGGCGACTAATACTTTGAATTATTTTTTTTTATTTCTTTCTTTGATATATTAACTTACAATTAATGGAAGTTAATGCCTTTGTTTCATTACTGGAGCAAAGTGGTGCTTCTTCCAAACATATATATGGTTGTAAAAAGCAGGGGAATTACTTTTCAAGCAATGGGCTGATTCTATTTTGAATAGCCTGATGGTATATCATTTTTGAATGTCAAACTCAAGCAACAGATATTTAACTATTTAGAGCACAGGTGAAACAAAGAATCATAAAAATATTCTTATGGCTTTTACAAACCTGTAAGGCATTTATTAATATATATAGTGTAAGATATGTTCTATTTGGAATTTTGTACAAAATATCATCCACTAACTGCTATAAAATACTATTTTATAGAGCAGGACAAAACAAATACTGAAATGAAATTTTCAAAGTCTATTTCAAGAACTCTGTACAAAGTCTGAAACTGGTTATTTGTGGTTTCTGTCCATTACTCCCCTCTTTCTTTTGCTCTGAAATCTGCGTCGGGTACATGTGCTGAACAGAGGCTAGACTGACAGGAGTGAAAGGGATATAAAATTGATACCCTAACTCACATGACAGTTCTACATACATTGCATACCCAATCCAAATTCTCATCTAGCCTTTCTTACCCATATCATATCTTCACTTACTTTAATTTTGTTTATACATGTGCCATATAAATTCCATTTTCCAATTTATTCGATCTATAACCTACTTTTTTTTTTACAAAAAATAGACTCAAAGTTCTGCATTAGTCTTAAGGAAAGGCATAATGTGAAAGTTGCTTACATCCATTGGAAAAAAAAATATATATTTCCAAGTGCAAAACAAATTAGAGCCACTATGAAAGCATGTCTGTTACTTGTCTCTGACAAATTATATAAAAAGTAAGAAATTGGTATGTTACAAACCACCATACATTTGAGCAGGAGTCCTAACTATATGGAGTCAATGGCAGAACTCTACTTGAGTTCTGCAAAACAAAGATTTAGCATTTTAGTATCCTCTTCAGCAAAAAAACCCTGTCTTCACACCTTCAAAATTATTTAGTAACTTCCCAGTGGAATTTTGTGGGCATATTTTCTAGGATGACAATTTCAAAATGCAGTCATTTGAATATCACATTTCTCTATCACCTCCCTTCTCTCCTAGTCCTTTTTTTTTAACATAATTAGTTTAATAATAAAATATTAGACACTCAAACGGGATATGTATGTTTCTCTCCAGAGTGCATAACACAGTGACACCTCAGCTCTTTCCAGACCTTCTGGACACTCGTAAAATCTACATTAAGATTTTATAATGTTTCCCTAATATTTTATTTTTTTTTAATCATAATTTATATTTTTTTCTTTCAGGCTATGCCAGTTATTTCAGAGAAGGAGAAGGCTGGTGAGTAAATACTGTTTTCTCATTTCCTGGCGTTTGTTTTGTGGGATACAGTGTTACTTAACTAAGTGATAAAACATGGGCTTCAACTGTGGGGTTTCAAATGTATAGGATTACAGACCTGAGAAATGTCTGTGTAAAGATTATTCATTGTTTTCTGAAGAAGATATTTTATTTTTCTGAGAAGCAGTATGGCTTTCTTTGGGATACTAAAAGATGTTTGAAAATATCCTACAAAGTACCTAAATTGCAGCTGTCCCTTACATGTCGTCTTCTAGAATCTATCTTGCTACTTGGTGTTAAAATCTATTTTGATTTGTTTGATGTCTTGATAAATAAACGTAGATGCGAATGGGTTTGTTCAAGTCAGTGGAATTCGATGACTTAGTGTGAACTCTACTGTATGACAGGAAATTTCAGTTATCTGTAGTATTTCACTGGAGATTATTTATTTATTTATTTAAACTTTGGTTAAGTAGGTCCAGAATATTGAAAGTTTGGTTTTCATTTTCTTTTCTGGTATATATGTTCTCTGCACACTATACGTACTTTGGTGTTGGTATGTGAAATCTGTTAGTGGTTGTCTTCTAGAACCTGTCAAATGGGTGTATTGCTGTGATAAACACTAGGGAACACTCCACTCTTACCACTATAGATCTCCAGAATTTCTGTCAGTTTCTTCATAATTTATCTCGCGTGATAGTTTGCTAGTGTGCTGAAATATAGTTTGAAAAACACCTCAAAATAGCCAAATGTCCCCTGGCATTCCGATTTGTCTGACTTCTATTGGAGGTGTTTTCTTGCCTTATCCTGGTGTGGATTTCTTTTCTTTTGCTTATTAAGGGAGAGGAATTGGTTAAAAACAAAAACAAGCAATTTTTGAGGGGAAAGACACAGTGCTAACCATTATTGTAAAAGCTATGGAGCTATCTTTCAGCATGTTGCTCTTGCAGCTGTTGAAGTACATAAATAATTCCCAAACTGTGACACATATTTAACAAGCATTTCCTTTATAGATTTCAAATATATTATATTTCTTCTTCTGAGGCAGTTTGTATTTTGCTACATCCTTTAAATAATATCCAAACATGCAAACTGCCCCGCTGCTGCTGTCAAGCAGCCATGCAACATTATAGGTTTTTGTATATCTTCAGCAATTATGTGCTGTACAAAATTAAAGCTATCTGAAAGTCATGTAAAATAATCTTCATAGTACAGAAATGTAATGACTATCATTTTATACTAGAAGAAAAGATCTGCAACAAGCAAGCGTTTGCCATAGCTAACAACTTGTAAAATCAGAAATAAGTCAAAACTCTATGCTCACTTTTTCAGTGACAAAACTACTTCTCATGTCAGTGTTAATGATGGTATGAAATAAATGTATTTTTGACATATCCTTCATAACCTATACATATGCACATGAATCTATCTCTCTCTTCCTTCTTCTTGCCCTGACTTCAGTGTTGTTTTTTGTGAGAGCATTAAAGGTAATATTGCAAATATTAGGTGGAATTCATTAAATATGGAGTCAGTTTGCTGACGTTTCTATGTACATGAGCATGAGTGAATAGAAATGTGGTTGCCTTTTAATCAGTTTTGGCTGTTGTTTAACTTTTTACAGCTCAGGAACTTGCAAGATTATGAACTGGCTTTTTTTTTTTTTTTTTTTTTAAATACTAAGCATGCATTAAAGACTGAATTCAATTGGTTCCAGGGTAGCTAGTGCTATTTTTTTTTTTTCAAATTTCAAGTGCAGTTGGATATTGATTGAGACATTTGGGTCTCATATTATGCCATTTAACTTGTTGTTTGATCTTTGCTGCTTACACTTCATCAGATCAATGACACTGCATAAGGCTCATGAATGACAAAGCCATCAGTAAAGTGAGAAATCCTTCCAAAAAGAATGTAGCATATTTGCATGTGTGTTGTAATAACAAAACAAATACTAATTTTGGTATTTACATGGAAATGCCAATAATTTAACTCTTTCTCGTTCATGTTACAGACAGACTAAAATACACTACCAAATATTACAGAACAAAAAGGAGTTGTTTGTTTTACTACTGACAATGCTAATAATACACTACGTAAGGAGATTGTATAGAAATGTATTAAAACTGGATTAAAAATGCATTTAAAATGTCTGTCAAACATCGTTTTTCTTTTGGAGAATTTGAAGTAGTTTATTGTAGTTTCCTCTTTTTCAGTTTACTATTATTTGGTTTTATCTGGGACTGGAATGAGAAATACAATAAAGGAGAAAGGCTATTATTTCAAAGTTTCTCTTTCAGAAATTCTATATCCATAAATAAAAACCTGTTTTACATGACTTTCTAATATTTAGACTCCAGATACTTTGATACTTTTAAATAATTTTCCTACAGTCAACTAGATATTTAGATCCCTAAATGGACCAAGCTGCTTAAGCAGCTTAGAAGTTCACACATTACTGATTATGTTTATAGCAGGTTTTAAACACTATTAAATATTTTCTTTATTTTTTTAATATATTTTCCAACATGCAGTAAATTTTAACTACATAAAATGCAAACTTTCAGATGGAGTACTTAATAAAAAACAAAAAAAAAACCAAAACTACAAATAAAACCCAAACCACCAACCAAAAAAACACACACTATTTTTAAATACAGAGCAAAGCCAAACAATCTGAAAACGTTGCTACTTTTGTCAATTAATAACTCAAGAGCTGTGTAACCAGGTAATTTTTATTTTTTTTTACCATGGAAAGTGTAGTAAAACCTGTAACTGCAGAGTCCCTTTGGCAAATAAAATCCATAAATGATCAGTGCATTGAACAGAACATCTGTCATGCCTAACTGTGTACACTATTGCTTCCAGTGCTGTGAAATATGGCATTGCAAATTATGTACTGTGGCACAACCTATTTCTGAGAAATGCATTTTTAAGAAGTCTCAATATTGGCATTTCTGGTAATGGTGGAAAAAAAAATAAACATTTTTTTTTTTCAAAATACCCTTTTTAAGGTAGAAGTTGATAAGGCAGCATGCAGAATCAGGGAAAATGATGGCTTAAGCCAAGGGATGAAATGGGGATGGAATTATTAGTACCTGAATCAGGAATGCAGGCCAGCAACCAGCTTCAGAGGGCTGGTTTTCAGATGTGTCCATCTTTCTTTTGAGTAATTTATGTATTCCCGTGCTGACTGTTGTGATTATTTTTTTGTTGTTGTTCTCAAAATCTGTGCATTAACTATGAAGAAATTTGAAGGACGAAGGAGGGTTCATCTCACATGTCAGTAGTGAAAGTGTCTGTGTCAGAGTTAATGGTGTTGGCTTCATTTATAGTCTAAAAATGATCAGTTTATTAACCTCTGTTTCACCTGGCTATATGTCAGTATTTGTTTTACTGATGTGGATCATACATGAGACTTCTTGAGTGGTATTGCTTAACTCTCCAGTAACTGTAGAGTCAAGATGACTCCTAACACAGATACCAATATTCAGCACAATGAATCCACTCTGAGCTTCATAATCTAGGGCTAACTTAATTTTCTGGAGCAGTGTTCCCAGGTGAATTGACTAAAGGTGAAATGACTAAAAGTCAATATTAGAAGTATTGCCTAAGTCTCTTTGTGGACCTACTTCATGATTTCCCAATTTATCCTCAAATATTTGTAAGGAATTTTGAACTCTGTGACTTAAAAACATTGCTACAACAGAGCCAGCAGAAGAGTGAGAATATCCACATCTGGTCAGGGACTAGCACAGCTTATTTCTCTTGAGGTAATGAAACTATGTACTATCACATAAATAGGGCAGGAGTTTAGTCTAACCCTAAATAAATACTAAATAAATAGTAACACTATTGGTCCATAATGTTCAGCATTATAATAAGTGCATAAAACAACTGCCCTGTGTTATTTTGGTTGAACACACATTTAGAAGAGTTGCTGCTCTAAAAATAAAATAAGGGGGGTTTAAGTCATTGAGTATACATTTTAGCTATTAAGTACAAACATGCATCAATTAAATAACACAGAATACATGACTTTAGTAGTGTCATTTGCTTTTTTTTATATCATCAGTAGAAGTGAAAATTCCCTAGCAGAATAGCACGTGAATGTGCTTTTAAGAGCTTTCATGATTCTACCAAACTATTCCCTCTTGTTTTGAAGATATGCTATGGAGAAATGTGCACATGCTTTTTGGGGTAAATCTCAATACTTTCTATATCTCCTAGGTTAGAGAGGTCTACTTCAGAACAGTGTCAGTCTTTGACATGGGGTAGAACAGATTTGATGCCCATTTCTCATCTGCATTTTGGTGATCAGCAAGCAAATGAGCAGATAAAGTATTAAGCACAGTTAAGGACAGCAGCTTCATTAGATCTCTTGCTGATATAAAGTGAACTCTCTCTGGTGTCAATATTACACTATGGGCATAGCACTGAAAAAGTTTAGCTTTGTTTGTTTTTTCTGTGTATCTTCTAGATTTCTAGTAAAGATACCATTTTAATACAGTACAGGCCCGATGTCTTTCAGTGTTAATTTCCCTGGTTGCCTTCACAAGGAAGACAAATACACAGAGAATTAAAAGGACCTTTAATGGCAAGGTATTTCTTCTCACAGACTCTAATTGTCAGTGTCAGACAGCAAAAGACACTTGGTGCTCAGCCTCATTGTGAGAGGAACTGCAGAACAGAAGGTGGGTGATGACAAGGTGGGTCAGTCCTGTCTGTGAGAAACTGTAGCTGGAGGATCTTGAAAATACTGTAGCAACAGGTTCACTGTGGTTAAACAAGGCACATAAAAGACCAACTGCTTGGCACACTAGGTAAAGCCCTTATTTAACTGAATTGCAGCTCTAATCAAAGATGAAAAAAATATAAAATCTCTACTAGATTTCACAAACATGCTCTAGATCCAGAGAAATCAGTTCTTTCCATGAGCAGGATCCACTGGATGCTTTGTTTTCATAAAGTCCTTAAAGGTTCTTCCATACATAATTTATTTTGAGCCTACAGCAAGGATTAAATAAACTTTGTCTGTCTGGCTACAAGATACCAGTTTCCACATAAACTATAGAAAAATACAAGTTAATTGTGAAAGTTTTCTGTCTGCTTTACAATATATCTAGCCAGTAATATAGAATAAACTGGGCAAAATGAGTTATGAATTGTTCATTTTTGTAAGGTTTGTATCTGATTTTCGCAAAACAGTCTTATTAGTGTATTTGTGAGACAGTATAAAGTACCAGTTTCTAGCTAGGTAATCTTTCTTTTACTGTTGATGTTGCAACAGTTACAAAATTTGTTTTAGGTGAGAGTTTACTTTCTAAATAAAAATATCAGGTGAGCACTTGCACTTAAACCTGTCATACTAAAAAACAGTTACAGAAAGTCTGCCAGAATATGCATGGATGTCTGCCAAACACTAATAGATGCTAATAGATATATTTTTATTCCACTTCTGTTTATTTCACTACTAGTAAAAAAAAAGGCTTATGATGACAATAGATACTGAAAGCTGACATTTCATGTTAAGATTCCTGATGATGTTTAGCTGTTGAGTTTTCTTTATATTTTCTAAATGCAGTAAATAGTTGATACCATGATTTCTGGTGTTTGATTTTCAGTGGCTTATTAATTAACTGCACACTACCATAGTAGTTCTTGTGAATAAATTACTTCACTTTTAAGTGTCACACCACATTCTCTGTGTGCATGTGGATATAAATTTTAAAATGCACGTAGCACTGTATGAAGCCAAGTCTCACTACTCTTAAGGTATTGTGGCCATTTTCCTTAGGTTTTGGAGGAAGCAGTAGATGCTGGGACTACAGCTTTCCACTGAAAGCCCACTTAAAACCATGCCAAATGCACTGGAAGCATAATGGCCCCCAAAACTCCTCATGATTGTCTGTTGCATATTATTTTCTTGAGTCTATAAAAGTGAAGGGTAGGGCCAAGTAGTGTGAATATGCTCTGAGAGGGAGCCAGCAGTCAAGAAGGGCATATACCATTGAAGAAGGACAAAAATGTTCAGGCCTGAACAGGAAAACAGGTGTTTTCTGGAAGGCTAAACCAAATTCCATGAAATCATTGCATAATAATAAAGTATATCTAAAGTAGCTTGAGAACTAACAGAACCTCTTATGTCTCAAATTCTTAAATATTTGGTTCTTGCTTCTTACTCCACTTATATTACAGTGGGCCATCATATGGACCTGCTTTGATACTTTGGAAGAGCTTTTTAAATCAAAATATGCTGATGTTATCTTCAAAGGCATTTAATTTCGTTCATTTCTTTAATATAGTCTCTTCTATTTTGATCTTTAAAATACTTGGAGGCAAAAATTTAACTGAAATATTTTCGCCCAATAACAAGGGCAGACTGTTATTTATACATTGCATGAGTCCATATCATGCACCTTAATGCTTTTGTAGCATTGATATTTTTATGGATTCATTGATGACTGTGTTAATTGTGGAAACTACTTAAAATATTTCCTCAACAAATATTCAAATGTTGGTATTGACTTGAGAGGAAAGCAGTGCCTCAGTGTCTTACATATGAGTAGTGACCAACTGAATTTTGATTTCTTTCTGGTTTGCTCTTTTTTCTTAAGTTTTTTTAGTAGAATTGCTTCATTCTAATCAAGATAATTCCCTGATAGGAATTAAGTTGTATATAGTGCCAGAAGAGTGATTACTGCTGATAAATCTTTCTGGTTTTTCTGTCCAATCCAATCTCATTTTGAGGCAATAAATGTTTTCCTTATAAAGGCAAGTTATTTTTATCCCAGAAGCTATGTGAATGAATTTAAAAAAAAAAAAAAAAAACATCAAAAAAAAAAACAACAAACAAGCATTAGTATTGAAGTCTTTTTAAACATATTTTGACATTAATAGTATGTTTCATCATAGATTGATATGTTGTAAGAATGTCCCTCATAACAGACATTATCACCTATTCGTGAAATACAGTTAAACAAAGGATAACTCAGAATAATTCCCTGGAAACGGACCTTTGGAGGTGCTTTCTCCAAACTCCTGCTCAAGCAGGACCATTCTTGAGGTCAGACAGGGCTGCTCAGGGCTTTATCCAGTCTGTTCTTGAAAACCTCCAAGGATGGGGCCTGTGCAACCTCTGTAGGCTACCTGCTCCACAGTTGTACTGCCTCCATGAAGGAGACAGTTTTCTGTATATCCAGTCTAATCCTTTCTGATTTCTATGTATGCCTGTTGTCTCTTGTCATCCTCACATGCACAATGTGAAGAATGAGCTTTATCTTGTTACCCTCCCAAGAGGTAGTGGGAAGCTGCTGGTAGGACCCCAGAAGCCACCTCTTTAAGCTGAACAAGTCCTGCAGCCTCAGCTCACAGGACAAGTTACCCATACCCTGACCAACTTAGTGGCCCTTCTCTGGACTTGTTCCTGTTACCAGTGTCTTTCTTGTATTGGGAGGATATTGAAACTGGACTCAGTATTGCAGATGTGGTCTAACAAGCACTGAACAGAGGGGGGTAATCCCTTCCCTCCATCTACATGACCTACTTCTACTGATACATCCCAGGATACTGCCAGCTCTCTTTGCTGCCAGGGCACACTACTGGCTTATGTACAACTTGCTGTCTGCCAAGACTCCAGGGCCTTTTCCATAGGGATGCTGTCCAGCCAGTTTTTTAATCATTTATTTATCCATCCTTCCAGACTGTAAAATCCTAACTTGCAAACAAAAATATTGTGGGAAACAGTGTTCCATGACTGAGCTCTTTGTTGTCAAAGCAGAAAATACAGCAGAAGACTTACGAATTTGTTCCTTTCAGCAAATTCAATTTAGTATTGCATTGTAACTAATTATAACATGCTCATATTTTAGACCACCACCATACAGACTGTAAACTGGAACTTAGTATATTCTGGATAGTACCATATGTTTAATTTTAACTAAGTTGATTTTTTGGTATAAAGTTAGTTAGCAGTTACACAGTGGTTTGGTAGCATTTCTATTATCCAGCTTAGTTATCAGTTATAACAGTGGTTTGGTAGCATTTCAATTACCCAGTTCAAAGTGTGATCTCTTACTGTATTGGACACCAGAAATGTTCTAAAAAAGTTAGTCCCTGACCAAAAAGAGATTTTAAATCAAAACAAATGTGAACAAGTTGTTATGGCCAAAAAAAAGAAAAGAAGAAAAAGAATAACAGAGAATGGTGATAACCAATTAATCAAGTTATTTCTAGCCTAATTTTGTTCATAGTGAGTTCAATTCAGATGAGATATAAACAAGTTCACTTGGTCCTAGTTGATACTGACATGTAATCATTAGGCCATGGTTTCCAAAGTAGTGATGTGATTGTTGATTTGGAAATCAGGTGATAAGTGCTTTTTTTCAGAGTTCAGAAATAGTCAGCTTCTGAAAAGCTGCGGTGCCCAGAGCCAAATTTTAAAATTAACTTTTGGCTCCATTTTCATAGCTATTTAGATACCTGAAGATAAAAAACAAGCCCGCTGTTTTGACACCTGCTAATTGCACACCAGTTCCCAGTAAAGGTTACCTTAGGGCAGTAAAACATGCACATGGCACAGAATTATGAAGGTACCTCATACTTTCTGAAAAATTTAATAAGGTCTTCTTTGGGTTCCTACACAACATTCAGAACATCTGTAAGATCCCATTATGCTCCTGAGTTTATGCCTGTTCTCTCTTCTCATCCTTACATGTGCTAATTGAAGAGCCTAGTTTTGTCATCTTCGTATTTGAAAATAGGACTTGGACTGCTAAGTTGCTTCAGAGTTGTTGAAGATGAACCAAAAAGCCGAACAGTTTTAAATTTTCTTTAATGTGACGAGCTTTAGAAACTGTGGGCAAAATAACTTTTCTCCTTCTGTGTTAAAACAGAAGGGTAAGAAATGGTTTCAGATCCAGAATCTATCTTTGTGTTGATTTTGGCCATTAGTGTATCTCACCTTCATGACATTTTAGGAAAGAATCAAATAACTGCATGGAATTGTTTAATTTTTTAAGTATTATAAATAAGAACTTCAGACATTTTATTGAACAGAAAATGACCTATAAACTATAAACCTGCAAGGAGTTATTCCTGCAAGTAATCATTCTAGTCATAGGAGTTTGGACTAAGCTTGTAAGTAGTTTGCTAAATTCGAGTTTAAAGTTATCTCTATAAAAGTTTCTCTGAGTGAATAACTGCTTTAGTTCAATTGGTAGGTATTATTTTAAAACCAAGCCTATAGTGGATTCCACTGCACCTGCTGAAGTACTTTCGCCTAAAAGGAGAGGAGATACTTGGTAACCAATTTCAGAGTGCTAACCAGATACATCATATCTCAGTAGTAACCCATATGTGGATTTGAAAGGCAAAGAGGAAACTAACCAGGGTTTTTAATACATATCAAAATACAGGGTTGAAATTAGAGAGGAACAGTCAGAATATCTATTAAAAAGCAAGGGGAAAAAAAAACAACCAAACAAAAAACCCACACAAAACACTGCTTTCTCCAGGCAGGTTGCCTAATTTACAAGTCATCCTGGAATCAAAGTTTCTTCATGTTGCAAGGAAGAAAATGAATGTTAGAATGTTCTACAGAATGTTTGGAGAGTGCCAAGGGTTTATTATGGTGGTATAGCTCACACAAACTCTTTGAGTGAAATATTTTTTTTTTTTCATCAGCACAAGAATGTCTTCAGCAGGGCTCTATTTGCATTAATAACTGATATACACACTCTGACAAAGCTTTAAAGTGTGTATCAGGTTAATTAGTTTTATCCGTTATTTCATCATTATCAGGGCATTTCTGGTTGGAAAAATAGTGGAAGCTGACAAGACTCATGGGAATAATCTCTAGTTTTCCTAAAATTTCTTCTACCATTTTAGTGAAAGATCTCAGACTTGTACTTTTTATACAGATAACCCTCACAACTTAATTTTTACTCTCTGTTTTGAAGCATGGATCAAAGCTAGCATTTGTAAGAAAAATGTCTTTTAGCAGCCATTCAATTAGCTATTGCAGGATCAGATAATACGACAGGTCAAGTAGAAGACAGTGTTTCTGACACAGAAGTAGGATTCACTGCTAGTTTGGTACTGGCTTTTCCAGTCAGGGATTTAATGCCTGCTGTTCCTTCCAACAGTAAAAGTTTTTGCACCTCTTTTTGTTTGTTTGTTATTTGCTTTATTTTGTTGGTTTGTATTTTTTTTTTGTCTTCATTTGACACTTATGCACAATTTCTTGTCTGTTCCTGTAATAGAATGAGATGACATCAAATAAAGGTGGCAGATTCAAAACAGATAGGGGGAGGTGTTTCTCCACACACTCGAGAACTAAACTATGGGATTCCTTGTCTTAGTATATTGCAGATGCTGAAGTTTTACACAGGCTTAAAAAAAGCCTAGAAAAACTAAAGATAGAGAAATTGATTAGTGTAACCCTTTCCTAATTGAAATTAATGGAACTCTTACCACTGATTTTCATATGATTTACCTGAATCGGAACAGTCTATGTACCAATTCAAAATTTGCCCATGATGTCAAATGAGTATTGCAATACTTCCATTTTATAATTCACTATCCAAATATTCAATTCATTTATAATGTGTCAGAAATTATATTTTGAAGTAAAAATGTATTGAATATTTAGCCCAAATATGTATACTGAATATATTTTTATTGTGTGAGTGTTTCTTATGTTTTGTAAAAGGTATGTATTTCCTCCAGGAAACAGTGCCAGCTATCTATGTGCAAACTGATTAATACTACACAACTTACACAGTGACAGCAGAAGTCCTCTACACATTAGGAAACTTTCTAGCAGTAATTAGAGGGATCTTAAAATTTGCAGAAATCATTCAGTGATCAGAACACAAGAAGACAATTCTTCAGCTGAACAGAGAATAAAGGAAATAAAAGTGTAGGCATATCCCATAAAACCACAAACATAAGCAAAGGCCACACTAGAAACTCTAAAAAGAGAGAGATGTTACAGTTCTAATCAAAACTTGGCATCATTTTATTTTTAATGAGGAACTGGTCTTTGGAACCTTTCTTGGTTAGTTTTTCAGTCTGAAAAGTTACTACATATATTACATTTGCAGTACATTTCAAAGACATTTCCGGAGAGGCTATGTATACCACATTAGAAAAACTACAAAGAAGAAGAAGCAGGCATCTTTTCATAAAGCAAATCTAGATACAAATCTTCAGCAAAGTAAATTGCATTTAGTGTTATTGAAAGACTAAGAGATAAGAAATGAGCCTTGGTGGGTTTTTTTTTTTGGTGGGTCCTTCCTTCCCGCCCCCCGAATAATCATTATAGCTTAAGTAAGTTCAGCTAATGCTACTGATCCATTGAAAAAATTCCACATCTGGAAAATCTTTGCTACATCTGTGTTGGGGTTTCATGCTTTTTGGTGCTTTGTTCACCAGTTCCCATGACTCTAACTTAAACCCCTCTCTTATTTTGTTAAGTGCATTCCACTTCAACTAAAGATTTAGTGATCATTTCATTTCCTGAGATCTGCTATTTAAGCTTCCTTACCTGTTTTCCTTAAACAAAGCAAAACAAACCCCTAAAAATAAAGCAGTATTAAAAAAAAAGTCAAAGTGAGTGTCTTTGTAGTATTCTGTAGTATGGAAAATCCTTTACAAAGACTGAAGGGAGGTGGAGAATTGTAATTGTCAAAGATAACAGACAAGTAAATATGTTGTTATTGTAGACTTCCAGCTGTGTTGAGGAAGTAGTAGCAGGCACAACACTACTAGGTGAGAGACACTTCAGCACCAAAACTTCCTTTCTGCCATGTACCATGCTGCACTGCTTAAATCTCTATTGTATTGGCCAAACTAATACAGTGAAGACAGCCAGAAGAGAGCAGGGGTAAGAAATGCACCTTTACTCTCATAACGTTGTCCTGATCAAAAAGGTCAATCAGATTAATTCATTCTGACATACTTTTTCTACCACTGACTTTTCCAGGTTTAGTCTTTTCTTCAAGGATTTAAATATGAATTTATTTGCAAATCACTTTCTCAGTGCAAAGATCTTTAACTTCTTGCTTCACAGATAAGCTTTGGGAAGAGCAATACCTCTTGTAATGCATGTAAAATATGCCCCAGTGAGATTCTAGCATAACAATTTGAACAAGTGCTTTCACCTAACTCTTCACTTTTCCTCCTTCTGACAAATTATCTTCAAGGTTTTATAATTGAACTTTTACTGAACAGGAGACTCTGGAAATCGATTCTTTTAGTTACAGACAAATGGACCTGGTGATTCTGCACTTTTGCCTTTTAATAGTTTAATTAGTTCAGGAAGGGAAAAAATATTGAGCCAGAAAATTAGCTGTCCTGCTGCTCTGTTATGCATACCTGAAAAATGTGATGAAAATAACTTTCAGCTGCTTTGTACTTCCTTAAATTGCAGGGCCAGGTAATCCCTGGCATAATTGTAAAGAAGTGTTGTAGGCAATAGAGGCTGTCCCACTTTATGGTCCTGTTAAGCAGCTCTTTGTACAAGAGGTTTCTGCTCCAGGGCTTCCCCTCCTCTGGGACAAGCCTATGGAATGGGCAGAGTTATGCCCAGCTGCTCTTAGCACTTGCTGCTCACATAACAGTACCTAATGTGTTTTGGATAGCATGCTGAGTTACTGCTAGGGATAAGTGGAGTCACTATAACTGTAATTATAGCCTGAATATCAAATTATTATCTGCATGAGTGCTCACTCTACCAGCAACCTATCTACAAATTGATGAAACCAGAGAAAACCACACATCTATGTGACAGAGCAGGGGTAAGGCTCCACATTAATTTGGGAGTAAACCATCTCTGTTTAACATCCCAACCCTCCTGGCACTGACCTAGCATTGCATTACCAAGGTCTTCACACAGCAGGAGTCGGGCTTTTGTTTTATTCCTAATGGACCTTTGAACAGCAGATCTCACTGATAAGAAGCAGCAGACTTCATTGATTCAGTCAAGTGACTGTCAGTGAACTCAAAGGTATAATACTTTCCTGAGACTGCAGCAATTAGGCACTTATCCGTTCATCAAACAGTCCGTGAAGAAACAAGAAAAGTGTGTTCTATTCTGAACAACTCTGGTATATGCTGTAAATAGCACAAATTTTGGAGTACCCTTTTATCACAGAATTAGGATACCCTCTTTTTTCACAGCTGGTAGTAAGACATGTTCTGGTCATTGTACTAAACAACCTGATTCGTTAAATATCAGTGTTTACTACTGTTTTTTTTCATTATCAGAGCAGCAATAGTTGTAAATCATAGTAGGAATTTAGGAGCACTGTGGGTTAATTCACAAAGGGTTAATGGGCTTCATATTTCATCAGTTTTTAATTTCCTTGAGCAAGAAAAAGCTATTTCATATTCCGAGACACACAAAAAAATATCCCTACATCAAGGTGGAGAACATCTGTCAACTGACCCTACATATCTGTGAAAAGCAAATATACATTTCAGAGGAGCAGTTATGATGAAACCAAAATTTACAAGCTGCCAGAATTTAAACTATGGATTATTCTCAAAGCATATCCAAACAGATTAAGGTAAAAAATCCAAATAGACATAATTCTGCTCTCCAGTGATGTAAGAAAATATGTATAACATTATGATTAAACTATTGTTACATCTGATTATAGTTAAGTGACTTCAAAGGTGCAATATTATTTTTTTTCTCTCCTTCATTGTTTGCTCTGGATCTCTTGAGAGGAACACTGTGTCTAACCTGCAGACTGAAGACAGAAAATCCTATCTAACCATGAGAGGACATATACTACTCTGTATCTTAGGCTGCAGTTGACAGCAGTATAAACTCATGGAGTGTAAACTAAACCTTACAGGTCACCAATTCATTTTGTAATGAGACTCAGTCAAGTCTCTGTAGTCTATGCACCCTTCTAATTTATACTGGACATTTTGGAACTTTCTGGATTTAATACCCCTATGTTCACTAAAAATATAGACTTCCTTCCCAGTTTCAACAGCATTTATGAGGATTGAGTTGGATTCTGATCCACTGTGCCCTTCAACCCTGTGCTTCCCTCCAATTCCTCTGCTTTCACTGCTCCACCCCAAACATCTCCTGAATGTGTTTCCTGGGCTTTCCCAAGGAAAACCTGCAGAGATTCAGGCCCCTAGGTCCAGAGCTGATCATAGCTAGCTTGCCAGACCTCTGACCATGAAATTCATTCTTCATTAGTCTTCATTCTGTGCTACAGTTTAATTCTTGTGAGTCAGCTATAGTTTGTTCTCTTTTTGCTTAGTTACACAGCAAATACAAAACCAACAAATCCAGCATTCTTTTTCCTCACATTTCTGCTATATACTTCTGCCATAAGTCTGGTCGTCCTGGATACTTTGAGATCTTACTTACTCTAGGTCATGTCATGTCACTTGAATGGGGGAGTATTTCCAGATCATTTTCCAGATCATTTTTGTATAACCTAGTGCAAACAAACAACAACAAAAAAAAATAGTGACAACTAAGTTCATCTCTACCATCTATTGCTAAAGCTTCCTTGACACATATTCATCAACTAATTTCCTAAATAGTTCCTTGATAAGTTTTCATTCCTTCAGGTTTCATCATGAATAGGAAGGAAATCTAATTCTTCCAGGGTTAGTTGTCACAAACTACCTACACCTCAAGAGATAACTAAATAGCAATGTTAGAGTCTGAACTAGATCCTGGAATGAAACTTCCTTATTCAGTAGTGCATACAAGGACTCACGAGCCATGTGTTTAATCCTCTATTAGCATATATAGCAGTCCATACAGTACACTATTTCTTGTAACATTTATGTCTTAGCTCAGTATGACTGTATCCCTTGTTTTCCTTTCTTATGTGCTTTTAAGACTTTTTAAAATTGTTCTTTTAAAGTGTTCATTCAACATGTAACCAGGTGAGTGTGATTAATTATCTCATATTTCATAAGGAAGAGCTACCCAATTACAGAACAAAGAAGACTTTCAATGGAAAGGGAATACTTTCACCATGTGCTTATTGTGGCTCTACTTCATTTTTCATGTCTTGGCATTACAACAGTCAGCTATAGTGTGCTCAGCCTCCTGTATGAACTCTACCTAGCTAAAATTCTGACAGAAGGATGTGAATCCCTAAAACTTGTAATAACTGTTTAGCTGCAGCTCTCAATGTAGATTTGTGTTCAAATGCATGCTATCAATTTTAAAATGGTATTTATAGCCTGATTTACTGGTCAGGCAATAATTCCTGATTTTCATTCTGCATAAATCTGCTATGCTGGCAAAATATATATCTTTTTTTATGTATTTTGTGGGACAGAATGCAATGCACCTTTGTACAGATAGGTTTAAAGTTGTAATAGCTTAAAAGAAAGCTTTGTTTTGAAGATGAGTCACAGTGTTTCCTTCCCAAATGTATTTCACTTCCTTCTAAGTTCAGGAATTCATTCATTTGCTGTAAACTGGATCACTGAAATGATCCACGTTAAGTCAATCTATTTTTTAATGTTGTTTTAGTGAGCTGGCTTTCAGCAAGCTGTGCAAACAGTTGCCCCAGTACTGAATGAGAGAACAGTTTGGTGCAATAAGTGACACGGACAAAAAGATTACAAAGAAAGAAATGAGGTATTTCCTGCAGCAGCCTTCTGCTGCTGGTGTCTTAGGCAAAAAATGCCTTAAAGAGGCTGCACAAGACATAGACAAGCATGGAGAGTTTGGCATAGAAAATGTACTTAAATACTAAGTAGATACAATTCTAACTGAGCTAGAAAACAACCACACAGACATTCAGAAGCTACCATAACAGTCTCTGGTATTTAACAGCAGCTATGGAGTTCTTTCAGAAATTCTGAGACTGTTACAGACTGCAGACTAAACAGTCCCCTTCTACCCTTGTGTTTGCTGTGCTGGCATGGTCATGAAGTATATATATCCACTGAATAGCCATCATCATTTGGACTCCCTTGGTATAAGACATGGGACCTCCCTCAGTTTTGCTGCCTTTTGGGACTCTCCTACCTGTAGAGCGTCCATTGCATCAGTTCCCTAATCTATTCCTGCTGAACTGAATTTTCTGTGGATCCTTTAGCATTTCCAAAATTATGTCACACATTCACAATGTAAACCATCCCTTACACAGACTGTTGATATATTACCATGCTCTAGTTCTTCCTCTTCTTGCATAGGGCTACTGTTCTTAACAGAGGTCCTCACCATTAACAACTTTTATTTCCTACCAAGAGTATAAAGATCATGTAACCTCCGTGCGGAGAGTGCTCTGCTTGGAACTGTAAAAACAGTGTGTGTTTACAGTAACACTAGACACCATTTCAGAACAAGTCAGCATTTTTTGCCCAACAGGGATCCAGCATGTTGCTTCTCAGGCAAAGAGGAGCAGAATGGACCAAAAGGTCAGTATGTGCTTGCTGTTAAAACACAGTTCAGTTCTTTGTTTCAAGCTCCAGCCTTACACTCATCTAGCCTTTTTTGAGCTTTCTTGCTTGGTAAGGTGTTAGGAGCTAGCAACTGGTCTCCCATTATTGTTCTAAGAGGTATCCTTTCATAGGGTGGTTGTCATTTATAAACTAAATACAGCAATTACAAAAGTTTGTATGATCTTCTCTGTGTTCCACAGATTCATTCTTGTCTTTGCACACCATGTGCAATAATGTCCATTCTTCCATCAAATGGTGCAGAAATACTTAACCTTCTCCAGAACATGAAGCTTTGCAACAACCATGAAGTTAGATGTGATAAGTGAGCAGGGCATTTACAGAAGAACTTAAAGAAATTGAAATATCTAAAAAAAAAAAAAAGAAATAACCTAGATTTCCTTGGTAAATAGAAAATATTTAATTTGGGATATGTTTACATTTACTTTGTATTGCCTCTCGGAGAGAAAAAAAATATAAATACTAAGAATCAAAATATACAGGAGGGTTTAGTGTGATAAATATTTAGTACTGCCTATGAGAACTATATAGAAAACATGTTTTAGTTGGGAATAGTAGTACTTTACTGAAAACATTGTAGTAAGGGCATGTGTGTGGATGAATAAGTTGCATATAAAGATCTTGATTTGAAATTAGAGTGAAAACACTTTTTCTGCAGTCTTCTCATCTCCAAGGCAGGATAAGTTTTAAAAAGGGCATGATTGCCCTAAATGAAGATTAATAAAAGATCTTTTATCTTGCAATTCCACAATCCAGGATATAACTAAAGTACCTTTGATTTAAATTAATTTTCAGTATATGTCAAGGACATATCTGAGAGCTTTTTCAAAATTTTATAAAAAATGCTACATAATTCTCAATACTAGCTGCCAGAGTTTGTTTAGTAATTTGACTGTCCAGATGCTGAAATCTTACACTTCTTACACAGAGGAAGAGATGTTAAACACAAAATAAATAGGTTATTCAGATTGGAATTAGGTTAATTAGTAACTGCATGTAATCCTATTAATAGAAACTCAAAGCTGTCATGACTTTGTAGGGACAGAGCCCTTCAAGCTGGTTTAATACTGAAGGACTTATATTAAAACCTGATTTTAATTGTCCCTTTGATGCATTTTCATATATAGTATAGATTTAAGTTTTGACCTTTTGAAATATATTTCTGTGTTATTTCTGTCATTTGTGACCACTTAGCCATGCTCTAATTTGTTATCAGCACATTGACAGCTTCTCATTACAATACCAACTCCAAATTTCAAAGAAGTCTAGAATCAGTCTTTTCAGAAGAGTACACCAAGAGTAGAAGAGTATACTTGCTTTTTGTACAAAAGTGCAACATTTTCACCTATAGTTTATGGTGGAACATAAAACTGTTTTATCTTGGTCAACATACATAATCTTTTCTAGTATTTGACTAAAGGATAATGTGTTTGTATTGGAAACAACTTGCCAACGTCCTTGTAAAAATGCCATCTTTTCACATCCTCTTCTAAAGAACTTCAATGTTTCTTTTTAATTTGGCTCCTTATACATAGTGTTAAAAAGCATTACTGAAATGAAAAAAATCTCCTGATTTTCCTTCAAATGTCATCTTATGACAGACTCATTCTATAGCAGTGCCTTCAGAAAGCTGTCAGTATGAGCAAGCAGGGCTGAGATGATGTAGCCCATGAAAAAGCAGCCAGTGGGTGTCTGCTGTTTCAGTTAACCTTCCAGTTACAAGGCTGAAGTTTTATGTCTGATTAACAGGTCCTTTTTCACAGGGAAAGGGTAGCAGGTTATCAAGGGATTGTGGAACTTTCTGAACAAAGTGAACCTACTTTCAGGGTTGGCTCTTTATAAAGAGGGTCTGAACTACATTACTGATATATGCTTTCTCTAGTATTATCTTCTGTTCATTTGTCATATTAAATCTTGCTATTTCAATTTTGATCTTGCTAACTGCTATGTTTAAATATACACTATATTGAGGACTAGCACCATAGCTAATATATGTACCCTTCTGTTTTACATATCCATAGGTTTTCTTGCTTGATTTTATACACATAAGCTCCACAGGTTAATTAATCCTATTTTGCAGGAAAAACATATGCAAGCACACAAACAAAATACTCTCTTCAATGTCAGGTCAGTGTTTTGAAACCTTGTACCACCTTAAACACTTCCATTCTTTTCTTGGTGTGCTCACGCTTTAAATACTTGTAGGCTGTTATCATTACTCTCCTCTTGCATTATTAGCTGTCATTTTGGCTAAGCAGAACAAGTTTTAATCTTTTCTCATAAATCAAACTCTCCAGCCCCTTAATCATTTATGTTGCTGTTATCTGAATTCCTTCAAAACTTGTTGACATCTTTGTGGTACTGGAGAGGCTAAAACTACATGCTGTATTCAAGAAGGAATTCATTTATGCCTAATAGAGTATATCTGGTTATTCTTTATGGAAATACTGAGAATGTAAATAATAGTTGGTTTTTTTCTGTTATATAGGTGAGCAAAATAGTTAATATTATGATTAAAGCATCAGTAATAGTAAGGAAGATACGCCATAAATTTTACCACAATTCTCAAACTTCCAACATACCTACCTTTTCACCATTACAGCAATATTATTTTCTAATAATTACACCTTTAAAGTATTACTTTAACCTAATGAGCTTTGTCTTGTTTGTTTGCTTCCTCTGCTTCTTTGAAGAGGAATTCTTCCAATTACCATATATTTCCTAGGAATTTCTACATCACCTACTCATAAACATGTAATAATTTCTTCATTATTTCACCAGCTCTTTAGCTGTTTCAGTCACTCCTTCTGTTATGAAGTACTTAAGGAAACACTTGTACATACTTGCTTCTAGTGTACATAAAGATTTTAAGTATTTTTTCATGTATGCATTGGTGCTGTTATTTTAGAAATTAATATGTTTTCAAGGCCTAATTTTGATTATTGCAGAGCCGTTAATATTTTGTGTTGAGCCTGCACACAAGACTCATATTTCCTCCTTTCTTTAAGAACTGAATAAATTCAGTATTGTAATGGCATCTCTGAAATCTTCATAGAAAATGAACAGAATTTAAGTTCTCCTATGTAACCCACCTCATCATCTAGATATATTTTTAACAACAAACTACAGTATTTTTAGACTGAAGAAGACCAAGGCAGGTAATCTTAATTTTAGACCCAGTTCATATGGAAATACTGCCATATGTCTCTTAGTTTTGAAAATAATTACTTGACTTGACAGTAAAACAATATTAGGTCAGATACAGGGCCGTACCCAAACACGGGTCACGGTGGCAACCCTACAAAAACATCATAAGGTTCGTGTTTTCACCTTGCTTTTGTCTCTGTGAAGTGCACAGTTTGCTAAAGATATAATAATGAAACACTCTCCTAAAATAATTTAGGGGAAGTCACCAACCAGTAGCTAATCTCAGGACCTAAAAATTAGGCTAAGTACTGCTGTATCCTATCAGCCTCCTGGTCCCAAATCCTTCTAGTCCAAGCTCCCTCTTCTTCCCCAGCCAGCCCTCAATACCAGTGTAATAACTTTGACTCTAAGTGAAGATTTTCTATGCAGTGTAGCAATGCTCCAGGGGGTAGATATGACAGGTCTAAAATCAGATGCAAAATGCATGCAAAAGCAATTTTGGCTGATTAGCTGTAAAGTAAATTAAATAAAGATATGAAGAAATCCAATTCCTAGAATAGCAAACCAGAGCATCTCATTAAAACCTCATTTAATAGTGCTGCTGACTTCATAGAGTAAATATAAAACATTAACATCTATTAATAACTTTAGCTGGCGTTTTAGATTTCTTCTGTACGTGTTTAAGGTATGCTGTGTACATCCATTGTTCACAAAGGCTTTATTATGGATAACAGAATGTATCTTTCAGTCAATATGATGACTGCTTTAATCTTCAGTATAATTATGTTTGACACTCCCCATACAGCTTTAACTCTCATTTGTGATACACTAAGCTCACACAAGGTGAAGTGAAACATTAGATTCTTTATCTCTTAAAGATGAGGCATTACAGCTTGTAATCAGCAGTTAACTGCAAGACTGCAGTTGAAATAATAAACCCTAGAAGACATCCTACAAAATAGCATGCAACACTTAATGGAGTATCACAGGTTTTCTTTCTTATTAAAAAAAAAAACAACAAAAACAGACAAAAAAACGTAATATAATGATAGCCATTATCCTGAAAAAAATTCTGTTCAGTGCAAACAAGTTGTTTACAATTATATTTATTCCATTCCAACTTTTATTCCATTCCATCAGAGCAGGACATAGGGAAAGTTCTCAGGAGCTATCTAATAGCTGGATTTAAATTGCCAAATGGAGGCATGTAATTAAAACTGCAGTAGATGATGGATACCGTTACTTTCTCCTTCCCTTGCATCTCTCTCCTCTGTTCACAAAGTTGTGTATATCAATGTCCCTCCCAACCCCAGCACAGTTTTCTTATTCCATATTACATCTGAGGAGATCCTGACCACCTTCCACCCTTTTGTGAGATGAAGCAGTAGGGTAAAATCCCAGGTGAGATAGGTTCCCTTCTTCATGAAACCTATTGCAGGGTGGCAGCAGCCCAGAGGAGTTTCAAAGACTTCCCCAGCTGTATGGATCCCAAGTGAGAAAATTACTTCTGTGCTGTCAGTCACTAACACTCAACACTGGAGAGCTGCGGTGAAATAGAATTTTCCAGAGGCTTGCCAATCTCTACAACAAATGGATTTTCAGAAAAATGAAAAAAGGAATGTATCTACAAAAGAGCAAATTCCTGTACCAAATCATTATCAAGTATTTCAGGAAACTTGCTAGAATTTTTCAGCATCAGTAAAAAACCTGTCATTCATTTTCCAAAAAAAAAAATAGCTTTAAAATGAACACATAAATAAAGCACCTCAAGGAAGTTATGTCATAGACAACTCCAGTACAAATGGTTAAAGCATGGTAGACACCAGAAACTGAAACCTGGAGTCTGAGGAAGTGAAACAGTGTTAAAAATAAATTCACAGTCTAACTATGAAAGTAAATATTTGCACAAAAATGGAGCAAGAAGAAGTTACCATTCTCAAACTGTCCAGCAGTAATTTAATGAGTGAAATCTTGAAATCTCCTGTTCCAATTTCTCTCCAAAAGTTTAGATTTAGTTTGGATCCTACTTCCTACATCATTTCTTTTTAAGCAATTTCCAGGTTTTCTCCTGTTTTCACTGACACAAACCACCAATTCAGGGAGGGTTAAATCCTGCTTGTCTTCACCACAACACACAAACCTTCTGTATATACTGTTTCACAGTGCCATAATGGCAGCAGAAGGGATGAGAAGCGAGAAGGACGTATCAGCCTCTTTACATCACTTAATAAAACACAGATTACATAGGGCAGTACTAATGAAGAAGACTTACATGAGCCCCCAGACCAAACTAAATCTTCTATGGAATGAGGTTATTCCATCTTACCCTGCAAACGCTGGGACTTCTCCTTTGGTTTAAAATTTCCTGCTGCTCTTTGATGTCTCTGTTTAGAATTATTTCAGTCTGTGTACTATGAATTATCTCCCTGCTCACCCTCTGACTTAGATGAGTCTCACTCACCTAACAATTCCCACACATTCTGCTCACATCTCTGTACACAGGCACCACCCAGCCACCGCTAGATTATTCTAAACTCATTGAATCATGTTTTACAAGAAAATTGGTTTTATTTACAATCAGTGTTCACGTTGGTCTTTGCAGACAAGCTCAAAGACTTTATTGCTTTAACATCTTATTAATATTGTGCCATTTTGTACAAGGGATGTCTAAAGAAGATCTTTAACACAAGGAACTCACCAACTTAGTACAACAGGGTAAACATGAACAGGAGAGAGGGAAAGAGAGAGTAGGAGAGAGAAAAAACAGATGACAAGGAAGGAAAATTGCTAATTAAAAAAAATTATAAGACAGAGTTTGACTAGGGAGTAACAATGGAGAGTTATTTTGGAAGTACTGGGCTGTTTGAGGCTTGTTTGGTTTGGTTTGGTTTGTTTTTTTGTGGGATCTGCAGTTTTCTATTATTGCAATTTTACATACCACCACATTTGCATTTCCACTGCAATGAAAAAAGTACTTCAGGACATGAATTTTATTCTATGAGATTTTATTAATTCTTTTGTATTTATGGCTATGATTAGAAATGTTTTCTGGTTTCCTATGTTGGTTTATTTATTATTTTTGGAGCACACAGTGATAGTGTTCAGAAACAGACAGATAAGCTTACACTTTGAAGTGCACAGAACTCCAATTAAACTACAGGTCTATTTGCAAAGCAGAAATATAATGATACTATGAAGTTTGCTAAATATTGTTAGTTTATCTGGGATCATGTTTAATTTGAAGCTCATAAATATATAATAGAAATTTGAAACTCATACAATAGAAGGCTATTCAGTTTACATAAATCCATTAGCATGTAGTTACCACAACAAAAGGCAATTAAGGCAGATCTTTTGACAGATCTTCTCAGTCTTCAATGTTTAGACAATGACAAGTCCTTGAAAGCAACAAGAGTAGTTGTGGTCCTGCTAGGGAAGGTGGATTTTGCGTGTTTTCTTTCCAACTACTTACAACACGATTGTTGTTCAAAAACGAAGGTCTGGGCCACAGCATGAGGGTATGAAGCCTGCACAACCTACAAGAGCAGTGTGCACAAAGACAATGACTGTCACCTGGAGCGTGAAAAATTATCCATGGAGCTTCCCCACACCTCTGCTACCATGGGAAAGCAGACAGTTCAGGGACAGCAGGCAATGTACTCTTTCTATCCACAGGGGAAGCTAAGGAAATTTTATCTGTTACATGGTCTACTGTCTCTTCTCCAGACTGCATCCATTTAGCACCTAGGCTGTTCAGAGGTTAACTACAGTGTGTTAATATGTCACAGAGTAGTATTCTGAGAGCAAAATATGGTGGAACACATAGTAACATAGGGTTGAGTTGTGAGCTCCCATCATCAGCACCTTTGCAGCAACCACTACCCAAACTTTTGTTATTATCTTTCGTGCAGCTCTCATTGAGATCATGATGCAGAGGAACTCCAGATGCAAGAGTCTGTTTTGTCCAGTGCAGCAATGCTCCCACTGGCACCAAATGCTCACAAGCCCTTGCTCACCCAAGAAAGGAGGAGTGAAAGAAGCAACACAGAGGAGAGCAACCAGCCAGAGGAATGTAGAGGTCAGATGTGCAGAAGGACATAGTTGGGACAGGGGTGGGGATGAAAATGTACAAAGCATGAAGGAGTAGTTTTTAGAAGGTGGGATAGAAAAGCAGCGGAAAGGAATAACTCATAAGGGAGTTTGGAAAGTAGTAAAAGAAATAAAGAGGCTGAAGAGGCGAGAGCAACATACACAGATCAGCAGACAAATCCAATTTATGGTCTGGGAAGACTTTCAGTCTCTTCTACACTTTTTTCTGCTAATGACTAAGCTTCATTTTTATTTCATTTTATCTATATAATTCCGTGACACTTGACAAAGAAAGAACCCTCATGTTCTCCCTCAGCACCATGTTAAGCAGGAGGCCAAAACATGGAAAGAGAGAATACTCTTCCTCACTATAACTCCTACCCTGCCTGCGTTCCAAGTCTGGAGGTCTGGGCTGCTATAATGTGCCAATTTTCACTCCTTGTGCAAAAAATGAGAAAAAAAATGTCCTTCTGGGTTTGTTTTGTTTTGTTTGGGTTTTTTTTTACAATTTGGAACAAAAAGGCAAAATTTGTCATGGAAGGATTCTTCCATTAAGGTCTGTCTTTGGAAATATAACAGTGTTAGATAATCACCCCCCTTCCTTCCATGGTCAGGGTGCGGGGCAAATGATGATGACAGAGTTTGGCTGCCACTGTAAAGTCAAATCCTTCCACCTCAGCCTGCTTCCCGGGCTACTCTTAGGCAGTAGAAGCATAGGGAAAGCTGAGCACTGGAAAGTGGTCCATGAGACAGACAGTTTGCCTGCCTGTTTTCACCCTTACAAAAGGACACCTATGTGCTAAATGAAACTTTTTAATATTTTTACCTTATCTGATTGAAGAACAGAGATTTAAAAAAAAAAAAAAAGTGGCTTTATTATATCAAACATTTCATTGACATTTGTCAAGCTTCTATTGAAACTTTTCTGTTTCAACAAAGTACATTTATTTTGCCTGTCTTTCCATAGGAATTTCTCTAAGTCTTTACAGTCTGCTCTGATTGGTGGCTGCTTCTTGTCTAAAGATCTGATATGTATCGGATTTCTCAGATACTGCAGATGTTGCAGTACCAGATTTTCTTTTGGAAAGCAACACATGTCAAAGTCAAAATTCAAAGGGCTCCTTTTCCAGTCTGCTCTCCTAGATAGCATTTGGAGACATCTGCTGAGAGATGAAACAATGACACACTCTATGTGCCCAGCAGGCATTTTTAATTAGACCTAAAAGTTTTATTCCAAATCATTCTTTTGTTTTGTGATACTTTTGAGAGTTACAGCGTTACTCCTCTGATTCTGTAACAAGGGGAAAAATGGTTGCATGCATCAGACCAGACAGGCTGCGTAGACCACCCAGCAAAGAGAGTCTGAATTTGCCATACCATATGTTGCAGCCTGTATGGAAGTCACAAAAAAAACTCAAACTGGAAGCACATTAAAAAAATTATGTCTCTGACAGGGTATGCATATTTTGGATGCATACATCCTTCCAGACTCAAGGGGCAAGAATCACATAGATGAACCAGAGATAAACATAAGAATTTGCACATTCATAAACAATCAGAAGGGAAGTTGATGCATTTTGAGCAAGCCTGAAGAGAGCGAGGCTTGCGTAACTGTTTACTTCCTAAGAGCTGGATGTTCCCAGAACTAAAAGTGAGATCACCATTCCTATCCATCCTTGTACCTGATACATTCTGTCTGCTCTTTGCCTTAAAGAGGGAATCGCATCTTTTATGTTATCTTTGCAGACCGAAGTATGGACTGAAAACAAGTTTTGCAAACTTAGATCCTGCAGCTTGAACTGCTAAATGGTAAAGTTGTAAGGAATTATCCTCTGCCTTATGCCCTCCACTGGTTTAGGAGTGATCTGTTTAAGAACCAGGAGCAGCACTTTACAAATGAGTAGGTCCAGCCTTGAGAGGAAGATGGGAGAGCGACAGCTTTGCTTATATTAACAAGACATTTCTAAAAATACTTCTGAAAAGAGGACTGGGAGAAGTCAGTTGCTGCAGTGCAGAGGTGGGCTAGGCCTGGGTAACAGGAAAGACACTGTCCTGAGAGCAGTGGTGGCATGGCCGACGTTGGCTGGTGGGAGTGCTGGGAGGTCAGGGTTCCACCCAGCTCCACCCTGGCTGGGCAGACAGGTAGGGATTTGGCCCCTGTTAAATATTTGCCTCTGGAACTCCACAGAGACTCTTCCCTGGGCATGCATCCTGTTCTGCAGGTGTGCACAGCCAGCTTTTTCTTGAGGGTGTAGTGTCACTTTTCTCCCCAAAGACTGGCTGCTGCATGGGCTAGGATGGCTTTCAGATGAAACTAAGCCAGAAGATGCACCTTGATAATGCACTAGTGATTTCCAAACCCTGGTGAGGATTTATTCAGTTCGTGAGACCCAGGTAGACCTAGTTCAAAATAACCTCACCTTGAGATGTGTCAGAACCTTGGTACTATTTATTTTGTTGTATACATTCACTCTTTTGGGCCATGTTGTTGGTAACGTAGACATATCCACTGGTAGTTAAAAATCTGCTGAGGCTGTCTTCTCCCTCATTGCCTTCTGTTCTCCTCTGGCAGTGGTACTCAGCTGAAATACAGAGATATGCACATTCAGCTTCAGATGTAAATGTTGCTTACTGCATCCTCATATAAAAACTAACTAGTGCTTTTCTGAGATGGTCACTAATAGAAACAACAGCAGATGTCATCTGAACAGGGTGTATGTGTTTCAAAGTAGATAGATCGTACTCTGGTCACTACATCAGTGTTTGCCCATTGTCACGTGTTCTACAAGGAATTTTTGCCAGAATAATAGGGAAAAAAAAGCCAACTATGCATTTCAGGAGTGTGTAATCAGATTGAATTTCTCTGGAGAGTCGGCTGCTTCTTCCTCTATCCAGCCTCAATAGTAGGAGGAATGTAATGAGGAAAGCAACTTCAAACTGTACAGATCCCTTGCCGCTGTCGGGTTTGTTCAAAGATGTACATAGGACATTAGTGTTTGCAGATGCTCTATAAAGATAAAAGACAAATGCCTAGATGGGAATAAATTATGATGTACATTAAATAGATGATGAGCCAATTCTTCCCTCAGTTACACTATTGCAAATCCCGTAAATTTCTTTTCATTGCAGAATGAGATCATGATTTGTCTTAAAGGAAATGAGGACCAGTGAAAATAAAGGGAACTGAGAAGGCACCAAAAAAAAGTTACAACAAATAATAAAGTGTGAAATAAATTATTTAGCATGGAATGAAAAACTGTTCTGTTCTTAGGAAGGAATTCAAAAGGAGTGGAAATCCACAGGCTGAAACTTGCAATTCTGTAATGTGATCTCTGTGCCAACCTTGTGAGAAGTTAATCAATCAGTTTTAATGATAACATAATACTTCTCAAGAAAATAAAGGTATCTGACTTTAACAGCTGTAGTTCCTGTAAAAATGAAGAGCTCCACCTTGAATTACACATGAAGACAACTTTATTCATCAGTCTTGCTTTCCCTGATAGCAAAGGGTATTAGGTTTTTAGGATGTGATCTCTCACTTCTTCACACATTACCATACATAATATTAGGAAGGGAAAGAGAGTCTCAGCTACCCCTTTACTCCTCCCTCTCTCCCTCAAGGAAGCCACAGGACACTGTAATCAATTAAAAAGGTCAAAATAAGCAAGGTCAAATGGCTTCATTTATTGTGACTATTAATCTTAGTTACACGCATACACTTTTTGCATATGCGACCTTATTGTTCTGTTCAGCAAAGATGTGGGGGCCTAGTTCCCTCTCCTTTTTTTTTCTTCTCATTCTGTATTTCCATCCCTTCACTACTGCATTGGCATGAAGCACTACATACAGGGAACTCAGGATCAGGCCCTCTTCTGTGCCACTGATGGGTCAGTGGTAACAAAATAAAATACCTGAATTGCATATGCTTAAAATTACTTTATCTCTTTTTATTTCTTACCTTTTTCATGTCAAAACATAAAAGATTACCTGAAATATCAGTTAAGCAGGGAAATATTATCCTAATAAATGAGCATGCAAGTATGTGCCTGGTAAGTTATTTGATTAAACAGGAAGCTAGAATCCTATAGATATCCACAAATAAAGCCCCAAATCTAAATGACTGTATCGTTAGCTCATTTGTAAACTGTTCCAGATGTAAGATTTTGGCAGCTTTCCAGTAGGCTGGCTGCAGTCTGAGCTTTCCTGCATCCGCAGTGAGAACTGCAATGCCTGACTCTTCAAGGAAAAGCTCCACAAGGCTGATGACAAATTATATAAAGTAACAACCTGCCAGCCTGGCAAAGAGAAATTCAGACAGCTCCCGGGGCAAAGAATGCCCTTTTTCCCGAGGCCAAGCTACAGCCGTTTGACTCTGGATGTGTGATTGATCTGCATTATGCATCACCCGGTGAAAGCCCCTCTGAGAAGATCATTTAGTGATCATATCAGGGACTCCACTGCTAGAGCCTTGGATGTTATCTGGAAAAACACGAGAGACAGACGACTAGCAGGTGAGAAGGACATGACATAAGCATATTTCAAGATTTGTACAGGACCATAATCAATAATGGTAATTAGTGGTATCATTTGCATAATCTATCTATTGCCTCTAGGTATTTCTCCAGCCTTTTGTTTCTGTGTTTTACTTCAGTGCTATGCCTGTGGTTGGACTGTATGCGTTCTTCTAACTAGTTTAGATAAACAGCAGGTAAAAGAAAAGGAGCAGTGAATTTTGTTCTGATATTACTGTGAAAAATCCTCGAGGCTAAAGTGTGCCGAAGTATTTTATTTTACTGTTAGGTCAGACAGTGTGCTTTACTGCTGTGATGTACTTCAGTGAGTTGCGTTATGGAGTGTTTTGCTGCCGAGGAGTGTGTCAGTTGGAATATCTGGGCTGTGCACTGAGCAATTACTGGTATTTCCTCTGGCAAGCATTTCAGTACTGTTAGCTCCAAGTGAGTGTCAGGTATGCCAGAGCTAGGCTTCTGAGATGTAAATTACCAGCCAACTATATGGTTGCAGTTCACATTTTTATTTTGACTTGCAAAGACTCAAAAACTTGAGGCAAACCATAATAGATGGCTTGAGGAGAAGACAATTTAACTCACTTTATTTTCCTCTTCTGTTACCATCTGTCGGTTAGACTGAATGCTTCTCATTCACCCTGCTGGAGTTTTTACTTTTATTATTGTGGCATTCAGAGGTCTCAGAAAAGGCAACAGAAATGCACAATGGGTGTGACATGCCAGAGGGATCACTTTGGTTTGTTTGTATACTTACAGTGGGGGAGGTTTATGCCACGGAGGAGGAAAGGGGGGGCAGAGGGGGAGGGAAGGGAAGGGAAGGAGGGAGGAGAAATGTGAATAATGATAAGATCAAGGATGAGATGACCAAGAGGCAAAACATAGGGCTCACTAATGTAAACTGAACTTTTACATCATTACCCTGCACTTATGTTTTGGAGTAATAAGAGCATCTAAGCACATAGCAGACATTTGCAGTGGTGTGCCAATTCAAAACTGATTGCATCAGGTAATTGGGCAGTGAGTGACCGTGGCCTATAAAGAAACACAGGGGCAAAAAACTTGCTTTAAATTACAGCAACTCAGAGAAACCTTGTTCTGTCCACTGTAGCTAGATAAATTCTGTTCCTGTTCCCATAGATGGCAAAGGACAGTGACTTTCCTGGGCAGAGGACCTCAGCTTTACCACTGCTTTACAGTAAAGCCTCATGGTCCCAGGACAGGGGGACATTACATTTACTTTAGTGCTCAGCAGCTAGTCACAAACATGGCAGTATTGTGAAAGTGCTGGACGTTAACCTCTCTTCTCTGGCAAACTGAACTGGGATAATCCATTTAATCTCTCAAAGGTTAGTTAGAAAACTGGACTTCTTCAGTAGCTTAAAAACTGCAGAGCATGGAGCAGCACTCACAGTGCCTGTCCTGATGTTCAGGATGTTGCTGAAACTCCACTGGAAGGAACACTGAGAGGAAAGAAATTCTGAGTAAAAAGCCATGGACCTTACACAAATCTATAACAGGGGAGCTTGTTTCATCTGCGTGTTGCATGGTCATCTAGACACTTGTTTACCCTGGCATTCATTTCCATTCCACCTGCTACAAATGTTTATGTGAATGCTTTGAAATAAGCTTTTTAACTTATAGTTAAGTTCAGACTGGTATTTGCATCTGTGGACTCCAAGTACCTTTGGCCTGTGTCCATGTAGGACAACTACTACCAACTGTCTTCCATAAAACTGATTTCCTCTCATCAGTTCACACAGGAAAGCATATAATGACATGTAATTTATACCCTCTGCATGTGACCTACATATGAAAATATGCAGGTTTTTATCAGGATACAAAAAGACCTTGATAAACATATATATTTAACCTTGCATATGATTGTCAAATATTTGGAGGATAGACAACTGCTAATTATATTTCTTGAGACTCTGTCACATTCCTAGAAACAAGGAGTGAACGTGAACTCTTTAGCCTCTTCAGCTGTGCTGATAAGGGTTGGCATGTTTCTATTCTACTTGGCAGATGGTTATGAGCCGTCACAGTTTTTATCAATACACAGCTTAGACGTTAGAGGACCCTTAAAAGCAGTGACAGTTCCATTTTCCAGGCTGTGACGGTGATGTAGGCTTGTTAGTCGACTAGTATATTTGGGTTGCTGTCAACCAGAAAGTCAGAAAATGATCAATAAACAGTGCAGTATGCAATTGGAGTGGATACCAGGGTGTATTCCTGAAAATACTTTGCGAATAACAGAGATTCAGGAAGAGAAACAAAGCAGCAACAAGTTGTGGTGCTGTTCTGTTTGTTCTCCAGAGTATCAGCAGTTTAAACTGCTGACTACTTAAAAATGGTAAGGAAGGGTCATGACACTGAAATAAGAAATCCACTTAGATCAGCAATTTGTGTTATCAGGACACGCCTTTTAAAAAAGCTCATGATATTTGCAAAAGAAAGAAGAAAATGTGAAATATGCATCCTTCATGGCATATGCAAGAAAAAGGAATAAAAAAAAAAAGTTTTGCCTTTAAAAAAACCTGCTAGCCTGTACACAGAAATAGCAAACCATGCAATATAGTCTGATGTAATCACTGAACAGGTAGTACTACCTCCTAGGTAGGGAAAATATTGTGGAATATGTTTTTTTTTCCAGTAGATCATGTAGTCCTAATGACATAAAAGAAAGGTAGCATTAGTCTTGGACAAAAAGTGTCCGAAGTATTTAAAATGCTGTTGAAATTGCATACAACTAAAAAACTGTAGCTAAAGATTGATTCTGAGTGGGCACAGTGAAGGGGTGGAAATGAACAAGGTCTGTCCTCTCAGATCATCTCTGCATGCCGTCCTGCCCTGGCCACAATGGAGAACAGAGTGACTTCTTTAGAACCCTAATGCTATGGCTGTTACTGCATGTGCCGTGTCACCAAACCTCATCAGGCAAAACAGCCCATAGGTCAGTGAGCTCAGGCCAAGCACACTTGTATAAATAGGATATATTTTAATATTCTATTGTAGTATATTATCACTATTGTATGTATATGTTGTATTGTATAAATATGCTATATATTTATAGAATACCTGTCCTGAGGAGCACTGAGTTGCAACTCAGCATAGTCACATCAAGGTCAAACAACTTTTGATGGCAGTAAGGTTCATGGTTTTCTACTTGGTGTCTTTTCTTCTCTTTCTTTCTTTACACAGACAAAGAAAATCTAGACACATGTTTATCATCATGTCTGGTGATCTTAAAATGGGGAAAATTAACCACTAAATAAATTACTAAGGACAATGGAAGCATTTTCAATTGCTAGGACATCAAAAATGCCCAGTAGAGATGGGATACACTATGGGGCGATGAAATGAAATGAAGTGCAAGGAATAAGAGGACAGAATAAGACTCAAGATTCCAGGTTCCCTAAATGTGTGACATGAAAATTGTAACTTTTCCTGTTACTACATTCAGGAGGAATATAAATACTTCATTAGGAATTCCAAGTTTATTCCCCTTACTGATGTCAGGACACATGCTCAGATGGGAAAAGAAGTGCATTCTGGCTTCTTCAGTGCACTGACATTCCAACAGAGATGAGGATTTTAGGCACAAGAAGAGTTTATGAAGAGAGATTTTATGCACAGCACAGAGTGAGCTTCCCCGGAGCATGCAAGCACCATTCTCTGCTCTGAATCACACACATCCTCAAAAAACTGTAAACAGTTTTCCTAGTGCCTCCACTGTTGGCCGAGTTATCTGCCTGACAAACTAAGTGACCAAATGTAACATTTATCTGTACTAAGACCCATTATGTCCACCTTATGATATAACTAAAAGATCCCGGCATTTTAGTTTTCACCAGCATTTTTTTACAAAATCTGGTCGAATACTGAGTATGATTGACTCCTGTTATGCTTCTCCTTTAAATGAATTTCTTATCATTGAAAAGCTAAATCGTCACCCGTAATATCTGGTATTACAGACAAAGGAAAGAATGTGTAGGTAGCCTGTGAATTAATGCCAGTTCTGTTGCAGTGCCTTAGTCATTGAAAGTCCAGGGATAAGCATAACTTACTTCGTATTTTAAAAATAAACCTTCAGCTTTTCTATTTGAAATTAAATAGTTCGCATACTTACCATTTATAATTTTCAATTATGTTTTTTTTTCTTAATTAAGGTTCACAAAAACGTCACAATATTTCACACAGCCCAGAATTCTATTAACTTTATACCTTTTTGCCCACTAATAAAAAAGTGGTCTTTTGCCACCCCTGTTTTTCTTGGTTTTCTTCCCTGTTAATTGTCAATTTTTTTAACAAAAAATGACTCATTTGCAAAGATCTGTTACAGACCACTTCTCATTAGGCCTATTTTCCAGATGTTTCAAACACTAGCAGAGATTATATATGTCCTTGGAAGTTATTGTTGAACATGTAGCCACAGAGAGAACTCTGGGACTGCAGAAAAAGTAATTCTATCAAACAATTCTTTTCCATTTAGTTTCCTTTCAGAAGACTATCAGTCAGCTTTTATCTAGTTTTCATGTTTTTAATAAAGGCTCGGTTAATTTTTAATCTACTTGTGAGGAGTTTCTTTGCAGGTCCCTTTGAGTGAATTTATTATTTTTTTTTTAAATTTTATGATGATTAGCTAGAATTATAACATTATTTAAGTTTAGCTTACTACTGGATATATCAATCTTTGCATAACTTGTCTGGGATCACTGGGAGCATCTCAGACACTGTCTCCTTGTGCTAATGGCTGATTTGTCCATTATCAGGATCCCTCTATTTCCATTTGGTTTATAATTGCTGCTTTCTCTTATACTTTCCCCTTAACAGTGATGCCTTAAAACATGTCTTTTTATGGTTTGCAAAATCTGTCAGCATAGGACTTGCGCATTCTTAAACAATTCCCAGCTATTGCTTATATGTCCAAGCATATGAATTTTTAATCTTTGAGGAAATTTTAAAGCCCCAGGTTAAGGTAAAGTGTTTTGCATTACATTCTGCCTGTCCCTGAGATTCATACTCATGCAGAAATTACTGCTTTAAGTGTTTGCTTTGTTCTGATATTAGAGAAAGGTTTACAGTGTGCATAGGTTAAATAAGGTTTTAGAAAACAGATATGTTGCAGAACTTGAGACCACTTGCTGTATAGCTTCAAACATATCGTTGTTTGGCTATATCAGCATTTTTAGGAAATTACTGACCCCTGACCTGGAGACAACCTCCTATAGGTTTGGTGCTTTACTCAGGCTATTATATAAATATTAAAACCAGCTATTTACCATGAGGTAGGTAATGATCAGGCATTGATTTGGTATGTACTTTCAATAGTGTAATTTTAGAAAAGAAACAGAAAAAACAATAAACAATTGTCTGATAACAATATAAGCTATTTGTATAATCTAGCATGTATAGCATATTCAGTGCAAAACATATTAATAATTTATTTTGGTTGAATGGTTAAATATCTTTTATCAGGTTAAAGTTTCCTCCCTTTGAGAGTGCTCAAGAGCTTTGTTGTTTTCCATGTAATTACTAAACAAGCTTGTAGTGTAAGCAATTAATATATATAATAATTCTTCAAATCTTTCAAATTCAGACATTTAATGCAATCCAAAATAATCCATTTCATACACAGCACATACTTGTCTATTTTTTGAAAATACTGACACCCTAAATTTCCCATAAGATACATAGAATATTATATGCCTGTTTAAGCACTGGTGGTTTTATCATGGAATGACTGGAATTCATTTAAAGCAAAGTCCCTCAGTCAAAATCCTCATTCAGAATGGCATGTGAAATTAAATGCATCACTAAGTTCTTGTTCCATGTTCTGTTTTTTAATTTCTCGCTCTCCATATGAAAATGTAGAGAAGTGCCAGAAGGATCATAGCTGCCTCTAGCATGATTCTGATGATGTTTATTTTCAGCTGCTGGAATGTCTCGTTCCAACACCCTCATGCTTCTAATTTGAAGTCTGATACCAGTAGAGGTTGGAGCACTCTCAGGAAAAAGAAAGTGCACATACTCTGTCACCTTGGGTATTTGTAATGGACATTTTCATATGGGAAAGCTAAATTACACTGTCTGGAGAACTGGACAATTGGAAAGTTTTATTTATGACTTTCACATTTTTCTCCACAACTGAAATTTAAAACATTTCTTTCATGGAGCTCCACCATCATTTCTGTAATCAGGATACAACAATGGCACTATTTTGTCCAAGTTTACAATAAGAAGTACACAGTATGCTAAGCATATTATAAAAGTGGCTGCTACAAAATCCTAATGCATTCAAGTTACAACAGCTGGAGGGGATTATGGAAATACACTCTTTTTTTCAGTCTTCTGTTTTTCCACAGTCATTGTAGCCAATTCTAAAGACTGCAGCAATCAGTCAGCAACCCCCATGTCCTGTCCTGAGCCTGGGATTTTAGAGATGTGCATAAGAGGAATTCAGTCCCAGGACATTTCAGCAATTAGGAATTTTTAGAAATAACTTTGCTGCTTTCTTGGGGATTCCAAGATGATTCCTTGTAAATATGGGCCAAGGAGAGAGGGAGCACACCCAGAGCAGCCCGCAAAACATACCTTATAGGAACAGAGCAGTTGTGCCACTCCCCAAATAGAGACCGAGCACCTGAGTATGAAAAGCATCACCATTCCATTGGGCAGCTTGGATGTGAGGGAAAGGGAGAAAGCAATACACCTGGCAACCACCTGTTAGGAAACCAACCTCATCATTTATACTTTTTAGCACGCAAGGCTTGTGCGTGTTAACGCATTGTCAGATGGAGATTAAAAATGAGTGAGAATGAAAAAAAATAAGATCTGATTTCTCTGGGCCCAGTTTCATAATTCATCACTGTGCATATTGTTAAACCCTAGTCTTAAATGTTGGATACTACAAGGTAAGCAGCATTGTGTCTCTACTAGAAATCTGTCCTTACGACAGACTACCAGGAGACATCATCTTCTCCTGCTCTTTGAACATGCATATGCACTTCCCAAAACCAGGGGCTTCTGATTCCCAGACCCAGCTCCCCAGGCTGTACATTCTTTCAGCACCAAGCAGACATTTCACACATCTGAAAGACCATTATATATTTGAAATATTTCTAAAAAATGATGAAACTCCTTTGCATCTGATTGTTTGGAAGGAGCCTTGCTCACAAAATATTTCAACTGCTACAGTTCTGCTAACATCTGGACATCTTCCTTACGTCAGAGGTGGATGATAAGATCCAGATGCTATGACTTACTGATATTTTCATTAACTTTTTAGCAGTTTTGTTCTTGTTTTGTTTACCAACTGCAACTTCTTAACTCCAACTCACATACGTGAGTGTTACCGTGGAGAGCAGGGAGAAGAGCTGGAAGGGGGGAGGGCAGCCAGAGAAATTAAATTAGTGTTTGGCCTAGATCCAAAATAACCGATTTCTCTTATTACAATGTGCTATTCCAGGATATGCAGCCTGTGGGAAGGTCAGCCCCAGATGATAGGAAACATTTCACCTAGTTGCTATTTTCAGTAAAAATGAGCTATATGATTTGCTAATTATGTTCTAATTTAAGAATAAGCATGTTAAGCTATGAAGACAACAGGAAATAAGGATGTAGGATAATATTAATGGCAACCTCACGAACTCTGCATTTATAATCATGCCTAAGCCAAACTGCCATATAGAGAATATTTGTTACTCTAAGGACACAGGAGGGAGCCCAGTTATGTTGTAGGCTATACATTAGGAACTAGGTGAATACTTAATGAAGATGTTGGCAATAAATGAGTATGAAAAAAAAAAAAAAAACACAACAAAAAACAACCAACAGATCCAAGCAGCTGTGTAGTATCTCTGTGTCAATAAATGTTTTGTGTGTTTGTTAATTTTATATGATAGAATTCCACTTACAAGAATTCCAACCATTTTTAAAAGCTAGCTCCTTCAGCTTTTTCCCACTAAAAATAGAATTAGTGCTGGCAGAACAGCTTCCATTGCAATGCACACCCCACTAAGATGATGAAGTAAACTTGCATTTTGCATTTTATGTAGACATGCAGTTAAATTTGGGGAGAAGGGAAAAAGAGAGAGAAACTTCAGAGCACATTGACTGATTGATTGACTGATTGATTGATACTCTTATTCACTAAACATTGTGGCATCCTTAGCATTGTGGAAGAACCTGAGACCAAGAAAGTCCTGTCTTGAAGAGATCATAATCTGTAAAACAATACTGTGATTGCTCAGTGGGAGGAGATAAATTCAGAAGCCAGAGGAATACATTTATTACATACCAAAAACATGCAGTGATCACTCAGACTAGCACAGGCAGAGAACTTAGTCTACTGCAGTGGCCACATTTACCACCTTGCAGGGATCCAAGGTGGGCTGGAGCTTTGTGGAGGAATGGGGGAGAGAAAAAATGGGCCAAATTGTCCCAGTACAAGAAGTATCTCACTGTACTAGAGGTTGCTTATTGGGATCAGTATTTCCAGACTGTGAGAAGGTCAATTAGAAGTATAGTGTATTTTTGGTGTTATGGATGTTATTTGTCTGAGGGTGCTCAATGTGCACAAATATATGTGTTAATCTAAAATAATAGGAGATTCTACTTCCAAGGGGTAAATCAAATATAGAAAAAAAGAATGAAAAAAATAAGAAAAGGATAGCAGCTAGACAGGCAGTTACTTGGACAGCAGAAAAAAATATGAGTGTAGCACAAGCAGGTAGTAATTTCTCAGTAGGTATTTTCGATGTAATATGAAAAAGTTGTGACCAAATGTGCATAGAGCTTGCAAGGTATGGTTCTGTGCCTTCATTCTTCTTCATCACTCCTCATCTCTTGAGTGATTTTATTTCAGTATATATCTGTAACTTTTCTTGTTCTTTTATGTGTTAATAGAGTACATCCATGATTGTTTGTTGGGGTTTTTTTTTAATTATACTCTAATAGAAATTAGAGTGGTTGATGTTTAGCAGGTTCTGGCAAATAGGGATGAGAGTTTTGCACATTTCTCTGAGGGAATTTGGCCAATGGAAAGCCAATTGCTGAAAAGGCATAAGGACAAAGGAAAATCTGCATTCTGCTTTCTCCCATGCTTTCACTTTTTCAGTCCTCTATTCTGTACCAATACAACTTCATTTGGCAGAGAGATAAAACAGAACCAACAAAAGACTGTTCAGCTTTAGATTGATTCTCTCTCTCTCTCTGCTGATGCTCCAAAAAGCTTTTAGTGTCTATCAGTATTACAAGAAGTTCATATTCAGATTTCACAGCATCATTTCAGAGTTTCTGCCGTTACTCTTGCTACTTGATGATGAAGCTCTATTTTGGTACCCATCCTATGGTAGCAAAGTGTCTGCCATGTGAGGTGAAGTAACAACTGGCCTGCCCTGGTGAGACACAGACTAGAAGGGTTTGCCACATGCCTTTGCCTGTTACTGCTATTCACGGCAGAAAATCCCAAAGCATTAAACTGGCTCTGGTCCATAAGACTGAGGAAAATGGAAATTTGTGTTGTTTGGCATATACTTTTTATAACATTAATTGTATGAGATGTTTTTATTTGCTTTTGCTTGGTTCATTAATCTGATACTCTTTAAGGCAGCTGAATCCTTGAAATATGTAAAAGAAAGATTCACTTGGAAAGACTAGGCAGTCTTCTTCCAGCCCTCATTTTTGTACAACATGTCTTCTTATCTGCACTTCAGCTTTGCAATGTCATTTGCACATCTTTGCAGTCAGTGTTCAGAGTTGAGGGAACAGAGACACAGTTGTGAAGTGTTCCCAGAAGGCTGGCGCAAAAGAAGCCTGGCCCCAATCTTTTGTTTTCTCTCCATATCTGTCACTTGTCAAACATCTCTACTTTGCCCTCAGGTATGCAGCTTCCTGGCATGTTGTGTTTGCCGTGAAATACTAGCTGTCACCATGCCTACTTCTCTTCATTTGAACTTCATTCGATGAAGTTTCATTTAAATGAACTTTCATTTAAAGATGCCAAATTAAAGCTTTAAGAACATGAGATTCATCTGTCATGATGTTTCTGCTGATCAGTAATTCAGCAAATATTTATCGTTCTTGTTGAACCCCACACAGCGGTAAACTTCATGGAGCACTGACATACAGAACCATGTACTAAAGTGATGAGAAAGCACAAAGATTTTTCAGTGCAAATGAAAACAACTTTCCTGAGCAGCCTGGTAAAGAGGGGTTTGCTTTACTCTCATTTAGGTTGTTAAAGAGTAATCAGTAATTTGGAAAAACAAAACAAACCAACCAACCAAAAAGAATGATCTTTGTGAAAGAGACTTCAGATAAATATGAAATTTTGGTAGATTTCAAAAGGCAAAGAAACCTTAGGTAGGAATTTTGAGGAGAGTTGCGTAAGTCAAGCAGAACACTGATTTTGTCTCCTGCTGCTTTTAACCGGTGATGTGGTGGCAGAGAGTCATGTAACTGATCTGAATAAAAAAACCCTCTTGTTCCTGACATGAGAAGGTGCTGCCTAAAAATGTCTCATTGTGCAGAACCCAGAGAAACCGGATTGCAATCAGACATCTATGTTGATTAATTTGTTTGTTTTTCTGCTGTAAGAATTTGCTGAATGGACATGTTCACAATTCCAGCTCTTTAATACAAAAGTGCTGACCATATTCTTCTGCACACCACATATTTTAGAAACCTAAGAACCTAACGAGACTTACAATATTGATGAAATCCTGACGTTCAGTCTTGTAGACAGAATTAGAGGTTTTTTCACAGTTGTATCAATGAAGAAAAGGAAGATGATGTTTCCATGTGACTTTTTTCAGTCTAGTATATATCAGTACATACAGTGCATACAGTACCTAGTTATATGTATGACTCTTGCTATGTTGATTGGCCTTTTGGATATCTGTATTAGGGTGAAGTGAATGACATAAAAAGCATTTTTAAGCAAAAATAAGACTATAGTCAGAAATTTTAAGTTTCTCTACTAAAGATTTTTTAGATCTTATTTTAGGGGTAAGTCCAGAGTTCCATGAGAGCTTTTTGTTGGTGTGAGTTCATCTTTTTGCATCTCAGAATAGCGGTGGTTCCTTTTCTAGGGCTAGAAAGATTATCATGATCAACTGCTGTGACCTTCTACTTCATAAATGCCTTAAAATCTCTCACAGTAACATGCACATTATTTGAGATAGCCATCTATATTTTATTTCAAAGAGTTCAGATACTCAATTTTCTGAATTTTCATACTTTAGTAATAGCTTCTGTAATTTGGGTTTGAGTTTTTAGTTCATTGGAAGCTAAAATTATCTGTGGTCTGTTAAGACCCTCAAGCAAGCACTCAGATACTTCAAGCAGAAGGGAAACTGACTACACAAATATTTATCACTGGCATCAGCACAAGTATTATAGAAACAGACTCCTTGGCTTATTTCCCAGCCATGGCAGCTTTTAAGAGAACTTCAAGCCACTTTTGAATTTTAATCTCTTCTTTGAAAGTACTTGGTAAAATCTGTTCTGTTTCTTATGGGCATATGTTGTCATCTATAGGCTTTTGGAGTTTGGCCTGCAACTTGACATAGTAAAATATTACATATGTTCACTTTGTATCATTTCAAACCTCCTTCTGTACCTGTTAGAAATGTAGAACTGCAGTGGTTATTTCTTTGGTATTTTAACCTTACTGAAGATAACCAGTGTATACCTATGGTCTAATACTCTGGTGGTGTTCTCTTCAACTGGACAGATATGTAGTACAGTTGCAAGAATGCACACTCAATGAAAATGGAAAAAAAAAAAAAGATAGATTAGAGTAGAAATTAAACATCTCAATTTGTTGTTTGAATAGTAGATATTGCTAACTTGAACTTGAGAAGTTTTGTAAGTATCTTGTCATATGTTATTGGATGTGAAACAATAAAGTTAGATGATCTCAAATGGAAATACTTTTTCATTGCCGAGAATTTAAATAGCATATGTCTTACTAAGAGCAAGGAATTTTGCTGATATGAAAGTAACAATAACCTCACTAAGGAAAGAATGTGGTCCAACAGAAGAATACGAACAAGCTGAAGATAGGTATTTTGATGAGATTTTAAAGATCAATAAAAAGAGAGTCCTTAGTTCTCAATCTTTCCAACTACCATGAGAAGTAGAAAAAATTCATCAAGCCTGCATAGAAAAGCCTCATAATTTGTACCCTGGCATTTAACTACCATTGCAGCATTTATGGGTGACCATAAAACCTAATTCCTTTCCCAGTATTTCACTATCTGAATTCCTATATTGTTCTATCATCCCAGCAGATCTACGTGTTTAAGAACAGAGAAAACAATCTTCTCTATTTTTTTTCTCAGACTGCAAAAAGCAAAAGGTGTTGCCCAGAAACTTGTTTTAGTTCTTTCCTGAGTCCATACTCTTCTTCCATATTTTAATTAATAGTATTTATAATACTTCTTTTGCTCATAAGACATCTTATATTGTAATGTCACTGGGGTTAGCATCCTAAGACAGCCCATTTGAAAGTTGAAACCAGTAGTTTCTGATCCCTGAGCCCACCACTGCTTTTAATAAGATCTGCTGAAGCTGTTAGGAATTAAAGGTCATTACAGCTTGTGTATATTTGGGCTATTTGGCAAAATTAGCTTGCCATGGTGGCCTGATAGGTAATGATGAGCACATCTGGTTCCATTTTTTTGGAGCTACCACAGCAAGATGTAATTTCAAACACGAGGTTTCAGTATCCACCACCTGGGGAAATCTCCACAGGGATTTAACTCTTCTCTGCCCCCTTTATTTAAGATCACTCAGTCCAGTTGTTCCTTTGTCTTCAGTGCATCAAACCATTTCATTCCCATCATTTCAGTTTTCTGCCAGGGGCCAGTTCACAATATGAGGTACAAAATTGTTTGAGACAAGGACAGACAACAACCATGTGTTCATGCAATGCCTGCAATGCCTGGAACAGGTGCTGAATGCAGTGATGGTGCTGGAGATGAAGTTTTGCTTGAGAGGGTTCACAGCAATGGGCAAAACTGACTTTTTTTTTTTTTCTGAATCGGAGAAATCTTTGGTACTGTAGTGTGTTGCAAGAAAGAGAATTAGACAAGCAGTAAATTTTTACCCTTTTTTTTTAAGAAATTAGCTAAATAAGAATGTTAGAAAATAAGGAGTTTATGTATTTTATTTCTATGAGACTGTATTTTAAAGACAGCACAACACAGTTAAAATGTCAACTCCAGTATCACAGCAGGCAGAGCAAAAAACCCACCACAGATGACTACAAGCATATTTTGACAACACGGTTTCTTAGTACTTAAAAATATAACACTTCAAGTTTAAAATTGTACTAAATCTACTGCTCTGCATATTTTATACTTCTCATATTATTATTCATTTTGGTGACACACAGTTCATAGAATTAAAAGGGCTTGAGTGGAAATGAGGAGCAACACAGATGTTTTTCTATATCTAGGAGTACACCCAAATTTCTATTGATATTGTCCTGTATTCTCAAAGGAGATAAGGTTAGAATGCACACCTGCCTATTTTGCCATTAATGCTTACTAAAAAGCACAAGAAATATAGGAGGAAAATATAAAAAACAGGAATAGTTTAATAGGACTAAAGCTAATTTATAACAGTTCTTGAAACCAAACTGCATTTTATACCCATCAAGTGGGGGGGCTTTTTATCTTTTGTTTCAATTCTTTTTTATGTTTCAAAATCACCACGAGAGCTGGGGCATAGGAACACATTCTTCTGTATGTTAAGCAACCAAACTGAAGTCTCCACATGTATTTGGTCTCTGTTTCTTCTTCCCATTTGTATGAATGCTGGTATATAATTAAACTCAAGGCAAGATCAGAACAGGCACTTGTGTGCATTTGCTCTGGTGAATCAGGGTAAGCAGGAAATAAGTTTAAAACAGCCTTTAAACTAGCAAGACACCAATTTCAATCATATTTTTATTTTCTTCAGCATTAAGGAATTATTAGTATAATTCACACCTTAAATGACACTGGGTACACCAGGTATTCTAATATATCTTATTGGATATTTCAGAGAAGTCCTACTCCAAAATGTTTTCCTTTTCTCCCAGACTTAGTCTGGAGCATGCTATACACAATACTGTGGCTGAACTGGATTTTTCATCAAAGAGAGTATCATTAATTTTAATGGAATTACACCAAATATTCATTAGCAAAGTGATAATAACACTAGAAAAGGCCCACAGTACCTGAGCAAGTTTGCCTTTTCTCTTGTTCATCAATACAGAAAGTTCTTTCATGTTTGAAACCCCATCTATATTTCTGTTGCCATTCCAGTACTCTACATATTTCCATACATATGGAAATAACAATTTCCAACATCAAAATGCAGCTGTCCAAGGAAAGAAAAGATTGCATTTCTGGCAGTTTTGACCTTCTAAATATAATGTAAGACCACCCTTTCCAGAAAAGTGCTACTTGCAGACACTAGGCTGTTCACATAGGACAGTAGAATCTCCTTTCTTAGGGCTTTCCCTGCAACATGCATATGCATCATCCCATAAAAATTCCCCTAGCTCAGTCAGCTCCTGGTGGAGGTGCACAGGGCATACAGTTATATTCTCTTTACAAAGAGAACCTCCACAGCCAGTCTCAGGTGCACTCAGCTGGCAGCAAGTATGCTACAGCTTTACCTTACTCCTCTCCCTGTGCGGTCAGGCAAATGAAACTCTTGGCCCACAGGCAGAAGACTGTGAAGGTGGAGTTTCTGTTTTTTCCCCACAAACTCAGTGTGAGCAGATGGGTTTACCACTGAATTTCTTGTATGCAAGTGAATGGCCCCCGACTCCAACGTGTGTGAGAAATTAAAGGTGGGGAATAGTCTTGCATTAAAAAAAAAATAGAGCAAAGATCAAAACCAAGTTTTGTAGTCAAAATGTAATTCAATTATGGGGCAACAAAATAAACTTCCAGGAGAATCAGGATCAGATTTCTGAGTTATAGAACCCTTTTGCTACTTGTAGTTTTAAATTAAACTGGAGGCATGTTTTAAATATTCCTGTAGTGTAAATTAAATTGTAGTAAATTGAAATGTTAACATAGGTAAAAAATAGAAAGGAATCAACTGTGCTGAGACATACCTGTTAAGCAGACTGGTTTGTAAATTAAAGGCAAAAAAGGGAAACTAAAGAGAGAAGCTCAAAATGGCACACATAAGAACAGAAGTCACTTGAACAAAAATGATGCAGCATTGACATTCACTGGAGAATGAAAGGAGCTTACTACTTAATTTATTACTTTCTGTGAAGCCTTGTGAAACAGCAGAAAACTGAGAATGTAAATGATCTAATTATTTCAGCAACAGCTAGTAAAGTAGACAAACAGCAAGGTGGATAAATCTTATTTTACCTTTCTTTGGCAGGACTGTTCATAGATTCTTAACAGCTCCTACAATAAATAGCACTCCTGAGAGAATGACTTTAAAGCTCTTCAAGCCTCTTTAAAACTCTGAACTTTAAAAGTAGAACAATTTAGGCAGTCTGTCTTCAAAAAGCATTTTGTACATACATCAGGACTGTCACGAATGTGAAACAACGTGTGTGGTAAGGCTAGGACTCATTAAATTGTGGAACTAGGTGAGCTAACTACATGCAATCTACTATACTGATAAATGCAATAGGAGTATATAGGACCCTCTTGACTTATGCAAATAAGACATCATTAGTGTATTCAGCCATCTGTTCTGATTTGCTTAAGTATTTCTCAGTATGCCAGAAATTACATCTGCTTTGTTTAGACTTTAGTCTTCTGAAAAAGTATTCTGACTCGTTCTGAAGAATGATTTCTTTCTTCTCTCACCTGAGTTCATCCCTTACAGATAAGCAAATATCAGCTCATCTGGCAATGCATTACTTCTGTCCTTCTCACCATTCACACTCTCTAAATATCACCAAGCAGTCATACCAACTGTTTACAAAGGTATCCCACTTAGGGCTGTGAGTGACATGAGTGCTTTAAAGCTCTCTGTTTACAGGATATCAATGTGGTTTCTTAGAGAGTAGTGCAATTTCCCTCCTGCTCTGGGCACATTAAATCAGTGAACCTAATAAACTAGAAAAGCTTCATTAATGGAAGCAACTGTCTTTTGTGAGTGAGCAGCAGAAGCAGGCAGATCAAAGGTGCCCCACTTCCTTTGGTACTGTCTGCACATCTGTTTTCATTATATCAAATGTGTGGTTAAGCCTGCTGGTTGACAACAACAAAGCTTTTTGCTATTACTGTTTTTCTAATATATGCTGACTTCACTTTTCAACCCATCTTTTTTTTTTCTAAAAATAGTTAAGCATTTTAACATGAAGTTATTGGTTCGATTGATATAAACTGTATAAATTTAATGAGGGTGTTGAGAGATGAGATGCTCCTCATCTGGCTCTACTAAATGTAAATAAAAAGATTAGACAGCACTGTGCTGGAGTTGACTTTCCTTCACAGCACTAAACCCAGGACTGGACCTGCTATTATAGCAGTAGGCGTGCTCTCAATTTTGAAAAAAGAGGCAGAAATTGTAAAGAATGGTATATAACCTTTGTATAGTTTAAGAAAACCTAAATAAAATCATCTTTTCCTAACATCTTTTTTAGCTGGGGCCAAGTCTGAACAGCTAAGTATTAATTGGGAAAAGTAAGTTATTTCCTTTTTTTAAACCTGAGAGGAACAGTTCAAATATCAAGATGTTTTCAAAAAACAATGTTCTTTAACAGTAGTCTCTAGGAAATGCGCTTTTTTTTCCTTCTATTTTTTATCAAATAGGAAAAATTTTACACTGTCCAACTTAAAACACTGTTTACTCTCTTATGTATATGTTTCCACGGAAGGTTTTGCAGTAGTAGCCTGATGCATGTGACTGAGTAGGCCATCAAAACTGTAAAACAATACTCAGTTGTGGTGAACAGGAATTATAATGAACATTGGTAAAAAATGAAAGGCTAATCCCTTAATGCACTTAGCAAAATTTTGTGATTGCAGTACTCACAAAACAAAACAAAAAAACAACCAACAACAACAAAACCCAACAACACAGCACACCTATTTACTTATGAGAATGCAGGAGAAATCTGAACAATTTGAGAAAAATAAATCTCTCATGTAAAACATGTCAAGAAAACCTTTATTCTACTCAGGAAGGAAAACAGATAATTTTATTTCTAGTGTTTCTATTTGTAACCTAACATATTTCTTCAGCTAAAGAGGGCGAGCAGAGACTTTAAATAGGTCTCCTTGTTTCCTCTTGTCCATATCACTCCCTGAAGTGCTCTCCACCCTATCCTTGTTTGAATGATATCCTTATTCATTCTTATTTATGAAGGTTAGGTCATCCAATTCACATACAAAGTCAACAAGACAAGTAAACCAGGGCTTTAACCAGGGCAAGTGTTACATATCATATGCTCTAAGTATAAACTAGAAATAGCATAAATATTTATTAACTTGTTTAAGGAAAATGGATGTGTGAAGAATGTTTGTTTCTTTGTTTATTTAGCTTTCTTTTGTTCACACCTTCACTTGTTATATTGTTAAAAAAACGAAAACTATACTATTGTTTGCTTCATACTAACTTTAGATAGCAGAGAGAATTGTATACATAAAGCTGAATTTTCCTCCCAAAGATGGAAATAAGAGCCAAAGACCATCCTAATGGAAAACTGTAGCTCTTACGAGATTTAGTCACAATATGAAGCAACTATTGAAGGTAACAAGCACGTAAACTAATGCTTTTCATGTCACGTGGTAGTATCTTAATGTGCCCAGGCGGGCCTAGGCTGTGTGAATCTAAATATAGGGGTATATTTAAGGCAATGACAAATAAATTTGAGCATACCTTACATGTATAAGGTTGCTCACAAATAGTGCATTTAAATGTCAGCAGAATTAAGCTAGAAGTATAAGAGGCAGTAAACTGATTATCTGTGTGTTGAAAGTACACGTTTAATAATGTATATCACCCCATAAAATGAGTAGTTTCTTTTCAGCTATATTATGAATATTACATTATAGCTATTATATTTCTGTAACAGAATTCTTCTTTTCAGAACTGATTCTTCTTATTTAAACCCAAATGATGGTGATAATTAATATTTTGTCCTTAGACTGGACTAATAGCAAGATATTATTTTCATGAGGCTTTTGATATCATTGTTTTTCACCTAATTTAGGCTACTAATCCCCATGACAGATTAGCAGTCTGTCTTGGACAGCAATGTAATCATACATGAGAAAGAAAATGTGAAGTCTGGCTGATCTTTGGCAATTTATGACACCTCTGTTAGATACAGTCTGTAATCTATAAATATTGCTTTATGTCTCTTGCTGTTCCAAGTAAAGAGAGGTCTCCATATTCATGGTAGAGTTAGACTTCCTGAATGGCAATGCCATTCAACTGACTTTGGTACAATGCCTAGGTCCACACTGATGAGCTACGTGTGCAAAAAGAGTTATGCAGCTTTTTAGGGTAACATTAAGGTATTGCTATAAAGTAGCTTGCATTCAAGTAGTGATACTTAAGCCACAGCCTGGGAAATTTTTACTTAAACATTTTCTTTTTTCTTCTGATTTTAAGAGAATAGAAAAATCAGAACAGAATCCGAGGGAGATTGTAAATCATGTACTTATAAATGTGGTGATTCTGTGAATGTTTTGAGAAGGCATCATCAAAAAATTGTCAGTTTTCCAGTGTATTACCTGTGGTACTCCCTCCCCTTCATCTGGTAATAGCCAGCCCAGGGAGGTGTCAGAGTCACCATCTTTGGAGGTGTTTAAGAGCCAGGTAGATGTTGTACTTAGGGACATGGTTTAGTGGGTTTGACAGGGCTAGGAATAAGGTTGGACTTGATGAAGATCTCTTCCAGGTGAAATGATTCTATGATATTTTATGGGTTTTTTTCTAAAAAAAAAAAAGAGTGATTAGGCACTGTGTTGGCATTCCTAACAGGGAATTTGTTAGCGTCATGTGGCTGCTCCAGACTCCCAGTCCTCACTCAGCCTTCTTTGGGTAATATTATTCCAAGACAATTTCATTCAGGATTTATCTAGATCTATCAGTGTGATTTAGCTACAACCTGTTCTAAGCAAGGGAACCTCCATATGCCATCTTCTACTTTTGCATAAATGTCAGCCTTGATACCACCTGACAACACTGATTTTAGACATGAAAAATTTGTATCCTTTCTCTACTGAAATGTTTCATTTGAAACCCTGTTAAACTGAAGGAAGTGGGAATTTTGCCAGGACTTCATCCTATCTGCTTTCTGAGACTACTCATGAAAATGCACTGTGTCACATGACATTCCCAGCACAGCATTGGGTAGGGTATATCCTGCAGAAAGACATCTCTTGTAAACAAGATTTAGCAGTCTTGGAGGGAATTTCCTGCTGTTGGTCAGATTGTTTTGAACACCATTGACCTTGCTGCAGATTTCTATTCTAAGAGCAGCTATTCATCTGTGTCCCATCCAGTTGCTTTGATGACAGTAACTGCTGGGGAGGTGGATAAGGAAATCTAGAGACACTCGTTCCAGTTGTGAGGCCTGCTGATAACCAGCCCAGACTATGCTCTGGCTAGTCTATACTGATTTAAACACTGTTTGTAAGGAAATAGCTTCACTGAGGAAGGAAGCAATGGAATGAGGAAAACAAACCAAAAAAATTCCAAGTATAGCATTAGCATAGATCACATCATGTTGCCATCTTACTACCAATATTGCACAGCAAAACACAGGGAGAGGACACCTCATATTGCACCAAAAATGTGTTTCTAAAACACACTGTCATTGAAAGCATTCTCGGACACTCAGATTGCCAGTCCTTATTAAGCAGATGAATCTGCGCCATTTGTTCCTACTTTGCAATGAATGTCACATTCCTCAACAAGAAAAATCAATTCATACACTTGGGACTGTAATAACAGATTCATGGACAGTTTTTTTCTGAACAGAAAAAGGAGATCTATGCACAAAAGCCAAACCATAGGGAGCAAACCACACAGATTTATTTAGATAGCTTCAAGTCTTCTAACTCAAAAACTCTTCTAGCTTTTTAATCTCTTCTATATAAAAATCTATTTGTGTAAGAATTATGCTTTAGTGGACTTAATTTCTGGGAAATAATTTTTCCTTTGGTCTTTTCAGATGATCTGACTGCACAATCCCCAAAATGTTTGTAACATGAAGTAGCTTTCTTGTGTCAAATATTCCATAGACTTCACAGGCTGAAACCTTTCCAAAAAAGTACCTAATCAGATCATGGAAATTTAAGGAACAGAAACAATCAAAACTTATATCTCGATTACACTGCATGCAGGACATCTTCTTAATAGAATTTCTCCAGACAGTCTCAACATTTAATAGAAAATCTTTCCATTTTCTGTCTGTTTTACTATATAATAAAGAACAGACTATGACAATATAATAAAGAACAGATGTAGTCTGAAATTATTAGAAATGTTAAAAAAAATTCCAAAGGCTGAATAATGAAGATCAAACAGTAAATATTGAATATCATTACTGAAACTATCAAGTGTATTACATCATTTTCAATACTTTAGATTCTTATGTAAAAATGGGTTATTCTTATGTAAGAAATACTTTAGATTCTTATGTAAAGATCTTAATATAATGACTTACTAAACACTTTCGAACATCTCTAAAATAACAGAATAGATGCTGAAGGTATCAGTTTATGTAGGTATCTGGAACTGGAGTTCTGAGTCTTATAAGCTAAGCTTTATTTTAGTACTTTTTCTGTTATTATGTTTAATGAATGACTGAACATAAATGTTTCAATATATCCTCAGTGGAGGTTCTTGACTTCCAGAAAAGTGCATTTCTTACTAAGTCTTCAAATGTATGTGGGTTTTAGTGGTAAAACTTCCAGTGTCTTCAGAAACCCTCCACCAATAGTTACGCAATTACATCCCAGCTTTATTTTAATAAGAATTAAGGTTTGGTTCAAAAGCTTACAAAGCTCAATAAGCATCTTTCCACTGACCCACAATCTTAAGCTAGTGGCAAAGCTATATCCTAAGTCTGCACACATGTAACTTTTGCTGAAACTGAACAAAAATTTTCCAGGGAACTGTGTATGGTCCCAACTGATGCTCATATCTGAAATGAAAAGTAAACGATACAAACAAAGCAGCTTAGACACAGCTTGAGACTGATACGGTACAGTGTGCAAAAGCTAGGGAATGAGAAATTACATATTATATTCTTCCTGAAAAGTAGTATGTTAAAAATAAGTACAGATGTATATGGATGAAATGTTATCTGAAAGGCAAAAGACAATATTCCTTTATTCAAAAGCAAGTATGTTGAAATTTTAAACTGGACTTAGTATTTTTCCCTTACATACAGGAATATTAATGAAAACATAATTTCAAGATCCAAACAAGAACATGATGCAGAGCACAGTGAGGGTGATGCAATGATAAAGGAGAGCACAAAAGCAAACTTAGCCTATTCCATCATCTTTTTAAAATTTCAAGCACTCAGGTTGTATGATGTTCTCAAGTTTTTATTAGGAGAGTAAGAATCAGGGTTAAACCTATACCATGGATGTTCCAGTTGTTATACAAACAAAATTTAAAAAAAAAAAAATACTCTGAAGAACTTCTTTTAGATGCAATACAGATTTTAATTTTGGCTCTGCAGAATACTCAGTGACCAAGCTTTCAACAGCAATGGGCTACCTGTTTCAAAAAGAGTGCATAACTTCTGTCTGAACAAGTTAGGGGAAGCTAGACTTGATATAAAAATTAGTGGGCAAGATTTTGGTCTGCATTTTATAAAAGGTCTGACTACATAGTGTGATGGGTCCCTTTATAATCCCTGATTAGTAATTATTTTTTTCTTCTCACAGACAACTGCACTGTCCTATTGTAGCTACAAGAGGCAAATAGTGTATGATTTTCCTAAAATTACTATTTAGAAAATCTGATTGTTTTCCAGCATTTTTCCTACATTTCTCTGGACACAAGTGAGCTTGATCCTAGCATATGCTGGACACATACTTAGCTGTCATTATAAAAGAAGTGACATCCTAAAGAAGTGACACTGCGGTCCTTGGATGGAACTGCATGAAGTGGATCCCCTTCCCCACACACTCTTATTTTGATCCCATGTGGCCCTCCCTGAGTCATCATGGCATTTACAAAACAGGGAATTTTCTTTTTCACAAATGCATAGTAACAATAAATGTCTTTCCAGACATCTTTGTTTAAAGGGACCTTCTTTATGTTCCCCAAAGTCAGGCTGTGAAACATTTACCCTGTTTTGAAATATCTTCTACTGTTACTATTCTGCATGAGTAGGACAGAAAAACAAAAACAAAAAGCAAACAAACAAACAAAAAAAAAAACCCAAACAGAAGACACTCTCTGCCCTTTCTTCTGCATTTCCACCCTGATATAAAGCTCTCTGTTAGGCTTACATAGCAATCAGCTATCACCTTGCCTTGTGTTTCTGTGTTTCATCACTCAGTTTCCCTTTGGTCTTGCTGACACTCCCCGGCACACCTTTCTTACAGTCACTTGCATGTCAGTCAGCAGCTGCCTTCTCACACATCCCAGCCCCACTGACCAGCTTGTGAAGTACAAGCAGACAGTGATTTTTTTTTTTTTAATGCTCTCTGCATTTTATAAAAGAAATTTAGTACTAAAATCAATCAAAGGTTCATCAGACACTGGTATGTGCATGCAGTGTTGGTATTGAATTGTACACAGATTAATACTCTATTTAAAGAATACAGGATGCCATTTCTCTACCAACATTATGAGAAGAAAAAGGTGAAAAATAGGAAACCTCAAAAAACTCTTTGCAATGAGAGACATTGTTTCTGATTTTGGAGGTGCCTAAAAAATATTAAGATATAACTACACATCTGTACATTGACTGAATTTTATTATTTTAACACTAACAGAAGGAATGGGTATTCACAATTTTAGTCCAATATTTTCTTTATTCTGGTAACACCTCTGAGTCTCAGGACCACCTACTCTTCCCACTATCCTTTTCAAGACCTTTTTCTACCACAACTATGGTTGTCTTGCTTTAATATTTTCCTCAGTGCTGCATAATTTCTGATCTCAAGAAGAGAAAACTCTTTTCTTAATTACCTCCTTTTATATTCTACCATCATGCTTTTATTGTCAGTTGAATTGTATCTCATAATTCCAGGAAGAATGAGAACATTTCACCCCAGAGTTTAATAAAAAATTCCATCAGGTTTTCAAATATATGCTCAAATGTAATCCATCAGACTCAGTCAGTCTCTAACAGAGCATTTTAGCCTATCTATTTGTTTCTGCTGCTTTTGTTCTGTTTAACATAACTAGATTCTGACTTTAATACATTTCCTGTATGTACAATACCATTTCAGCCCACTTGTCAGAATGACCACTTTTGACCAATGTTTTCTCAGTCTTCTCTTTCTAAAAGCTGGTCAGGGTATCTGTATAACTTCCTACAGATTAGAAATTGTTATTTTCGCTGAACAGATCATTATGCTGAGTCCAGAACTGGCAGCTGCACTTGGCACATCAGTGAACATATGTCTTTGCAAAGAAAAGTCACCATCTGGCTGAAATGCCAAGATTCTTCCTGGCCCCATCTGCAGGTGAGAGGACATATGAGTGGAAGCAGCTGGTATGAAATCAGAATACTTCATCTTGCAAGATGTAGACCAAAACCAAAAAGTCATATGTTTACATATTACATAACATTGTTTTTCACTTTATCAACAGACATTTATTTTATTTGACCTAAGGTAGTTGGTATAAATGCCATAATGGTGGGCATCCTTTTAGTATCAGTATGTTTTATTCTGTGCTATATTTGAGCGTGCCACTTTTGACAAACTCATCTCATTCTTGACACGCTGTGCTTCTTTGGACTCTACTGCTTTGGAAGATTAATAACAGTAAAACAAGGACTGTGCCCTTCCCGTCCCTGCTTTTGTGCTGCTGTGTTTGTGTTGTCAGGTACTGAGGCGGAGCAGGAAACTGAGTTAGCTGAAAACCGGTGAGGTTTTTTGGAGGCAGTGTTGATTTGTTTTGTTGTTTGTTTGTTTGCTGTCAGGTTAGTTTTCAGTCACAGTGATTCCTGATCCAAGTCATTGTGTAGTTCTGTGAACTTTTGTGGCAGAACAAAGGCAGGAATGGGAGTGAATAGGTGGAGATGGAAAGCAAAGGAAAGAGGCAATGTTTTGGTCTTAGCTCTCATTTATATCAGCTTTAAATGACCATGAAACCGCATCCGCCTTTACACAGGTAAAAAAAAAAAGTCCAGGACATAAGCACTGCTGAGATGTTATAGCATATAGTCAGAAGTGCAAATGAAGTATCCCCTCCCATCCCTGGCCTCACCTCCACTGTATGATCTGCAACAGCTTTTGTTACAATGAAGGGTTAGGATCTCCTGTACCCCATGTCATCCTCTTCATCCTTCATGTTGCCCATATATACACACATCTGCATCACTTAGCACATCCATCATACAAGATAAAATCTTACTCCAAGGTGATCCATAGTTATGCTGCCTTGCAGTTAAACCAAAGTAGATGTTGGTAGCTCTTTTGCAAAGATCTTCACAATGGATTTTGTGATATAATGCAATATATGTAGCCTGCTGTCAGGCAGCTGTAAGCCCAGAATTTTTTTTTATATTATCCATGGTTTAAAATGTTCTTAATCAAATAAACAAACCAAGTAATTCCTTTCCCTTTGAGATGCCTCATAAGCCATTTTTAAGATAATTTTCCAGGCAAAAGGATGACATAAGTAGATACAAAATAAGATGCTCATCACTGTCATCCCCAGCCCAAAAAAGTTGCTGCTAATCAGTTGTGGGCTATACAAGCATGCTGCGTTTACATTAGAAAAAATATTGCCAAAGTTCTTCCAGTGTGCACCAAATAATACAAGGTTTTTCATTTTTAATAAACATGCACACATAAACACACTGATGTGCCAAGAAGTATTTGAGATAAAGTGGCAGCACCAGGCAACAATAGTGCAGTTTGTATGATTGCAGTACTGCCATACCACTGGCCAGAACTTCAAAAGTGTCCAAAAGACCAAAGAAACGGCTGCAAAGAGAGAGCAACTTTAAATGCCCATAGAGTACTTTGAAGTGATTATTAACAATGCATCCCATAGCCCTAGGCGTGCTTGAAGTATGTCTGCACACCAAGCTGCTGAATGCAATGGGATTTGTTTATCAGACTCCACCGACACCAGAGGCTCCCTCTGAAACAATTCATTCTTCTCTACTCCTTCCTGCAGCTGAATGAGCCACAGGCATTTTCTGTGGGACAGAATTAGCTAAGAAACACTCAGTTCACTGGAAAAAGTAGTATGTCCTATATGGGGAAAGCTCTGAGCTACCTTCCATGCCAGGGAACAAAGAGGCCCAAAAACAACCTCCTGTGTTTATGGCAACATTCGTTTGAGTTTTGGTGGCCAAATGCAACTTCCATGCAACTGCTTGCTCCCTGATGCTGTAGGTGGGCACAGAAGAAACAGGAGTGATTGTACCATCACAAAGGGAATAGAAAGAGGCTTTTACTAATTACTATTAAGACTGGTACAAACCATTTCCCTTATGAAGGCTTCTGTTTTCCTACTAAACTTTTATCATTTTACTGCTGTCATGCAAACCTAAATCATGCTTCCATTATTTTTCTGTATGGCTTGTCTGTCTTTTCCTGGGACCAGAACAAAAGGCTCGCTGGGGCATGAATAGCTGCTTTGTTTCCCTGCTCTGAAGAGATCTTAGGCAAATATAGACAAGCTCCAAGTTGGAGGGGTGGGGGGGTGGGGGAGAAATAAAAAAAAGAATAATAATTCTGGACAGGTTTGTAGCCTTTAAAACCATAGTTGAATACTTTTTCCCAAAATCTTCTGTTCTCTGTGAAGAAATTACTTCAGCTGTGTGGCTAGGAAGTAATAGCCAGGCATGAAGTAAGAAAATTGCTGTAAAAAGGATGACTTAGTATCTCACTCGAAGTGAATATATCCCACTTTACAGCTCACTGAAGAAAAGAATGAATCTAAGAAATGGGATTTATTCTAGAGTTTGAAGTGTGAAAGACTCATTAATGACAATCTCTTGTTTTGTACGCCTTTTGAATATGTATTCATAACCCCATTGCCCTATGGGCAGATACTGTATCAAGAAATTTTTCACTAAAAGATACAATCAAGCCACCAAATTGCACTGCAGGTTACAGGAAAAGAGAGATTGGTTGCATTTGGTTTGCAGCATCCCTTTATTCTTTAAGAGTTATTTTGCTGGATAAAAACAGAACCAAGTTTTTTATTAGCAAAACTCAGCTGTTGCTGAACTTCCAAGGGAAGTGAGTAACAAATGTTTAAGTGCTTCTCCTTTTTTTTCTTTTTTTAATAGAAGTTTAATTAAACAAATATTTTGTTGTAATCTGTGCTGCTCCACTGAGGTTTGAACTACCTGAAAAGATTAGCTGGAACAAAATGTCAGCATTTGGTTTTGCTCATTGGTTACTACCTACATTTAGGAGCATAAATTGATTTCAGATGGGAATGTCAGCCACATACTCTGGCTAGAAATGAAGCTTTGACTCAAAGGGGTAGAAAATATAATCAAAATTTCTCAAATTATTTTTTTCCAAGTAGGGGAGTGACACCAAGATGGAATTCATCTTGTATGCATTGAAGTATTTTGTTCTATCCCCAAGTAACTGCAAAGTCTTCCTAAACAGTTGAATACCCCATTGTGAAGCCTTTCTCCCCACACTGCTCTTCTTATGCCTGGCCTAAAATCATCCCATACCATGTTTTATGGGGTTTCCCACAACCTTGCAGACTAGTATGATTTTTAACCTTCAAAGCAAAGCAGCAAGAGGATGGATTTTGAATGAAACAAAGTAACAGTTTGAGGATAAATGTATGGTTTATGCTTAAACAGAAAGACCTTCTTCACTTTCAATCAGGAAACTTTTTGCTGTAGACATTTCTAACCATGTTAGTAAAAGCTTCATTTTAGGCATCACAAGAATGAAACAGAAGAGAGGACAGCAGTGGCTTTACTCCTGAGTGCTTTCAGTCATTAGCCCAGCATTTACGGTACTGATCCAAGATAATTAAGACACTCATGCAGCTTCTGGCACTGTACTATGTGGATATAGCAGCACAGGACAGCATTGCTCACAACTGCATCACTTTTCAGTTGCACTTTGTTGAACCCCTAACCTACTGAGCAGAGCACAGATGGGTGACAACATTTCAGAGTGAACACGCTCTTACATTTTTTGTGCAAGTTTGATCCTCACATAAGTCATGCAGTCTCCAGTGGGAGAACCCAAGCTCACTGGTCTTGAGCCTGAAGGCTAGTCCCTTTAGGTGGCAGAGAGAGAACAAGTGAATAAACATTCAGGTCACATGCTTTTTAATGGTGGAGATACATACAGATGAGCACTGCTGAGTTGCATTCCCATTGTGCACCTCAGTGCGAAACTGATCAAATATCTCTCCTGAGAGTGGAGGATTAAAACACAGATAGCTATACTTTTTCTCAAGTCAGTAATGCCAGAGGAGCTATGACTTGGGCTTACTGGGAATCTGCAGCAGTTGCAGCCACTGGACTTTATCTGGCTGTTTGGGGCTGTATGTAAGGAGCATGTGCTTCCTCTGGACTCTGATAATTTGCGTTGCGGGGGGGCGTTGGTTTTTTTTTTTCTCTCCAATGAACAGAACAGAATGCTGTAGTATGGATGTCATACCTGGCATGCTAACATTAATACCATTCACTAATCAATAAAATTCCATGTGGAACTGTCATGACTTTCCTATTTTTCTTTTGAAAATGGGTATCAGGCAAGCAGCAAGTAGCAAACTCTAGGTTTGATTTGTAGCTTCAGAACAGGCAAACCTAATATCTAGCTCTAAGCTGAGCTCAATCGTCTACTCATTTCCTTACCTTCTCCCAATTTGTTTAAAGAAAGTCTCATCCCAAACGGAGCTCTTTTTATAAAGCCTCTGTTCCCTTCAGTGGCTCTACCTCTATTCTTGACTTAACTGTGGCTCTAACTCTACTAAATTATTAACCAGCATAGGGTTTAGCCATATGAATACAGTGTGTGGATCTCTTCAAAGGACTTCCAAGTCTCCTTCATTCTCCAGACAAACCCTCAAGGGCCAAGTCACCAAAAGACGTTTTTGTCTTTCCTTCCCCACCCTTTGCCTCTTTTGCCAGTTCTAAGCAACCATAAAATATCTACTACACACTACTGTGATACAGGGAGAATAATAATCAGCCCTGGGCCAAGTCACGTACAGAAGCAATAGAAGAGTATTTTAACCAAGCAGGAATGTTATTTATCACTAAACAACTTATGTTTAACTGAGCTTTAAAAAAATACTCCTCTTTTGACCAAAACAAACCTCCAAACACAGATGTTCACTAAGCATCCAAATACGAATAAAAGATATTCAGAGAAATTGGGAGAAATCACTCAGAACCTAAATCCCAAAATCTTTAGACAGATTTTATTCAGTCAGAACTCACTCAAATAATCAAGGCAATGAATAAAGCTTTCAGAATTTAACCATCTCCTTACATATCTGGAGGTTTTTTTAATTAATCTTTGTAATCTTATACTTTTTCATACAGCATTGTACCAGTGAAGTCACTAACTATAAATGATCTCCTAAAAGCAGTGAAATTGAAGCCAAGAGCTTTTGACTAACTCGAAATTTGCTGCTGCAAGGGATAAATGTGCCAGATCCTAGTATGTGGGTCACTTGTTTTCCCAGACCGTCTAGTGTACGAACAGGCTTGTATCTCTTATTCTGAGGAGGACAGAGAATAAATATTTTGTCCATTTTCAGCTTTTTGTGTTTTATGAACAAATGTGCGATAATGAAAAACTGGAATATGGAATGAATTATATTTAGACTATAGCTGTGAGTTTGCTCTTTCTTAATATCCATGCTGTCAGATCCCATCGTAACAGTTTGGTATGTGCATTACAACATCTACCTACGGCTAGAACAGGCACTTACTGGCTGAAGGGTATGGATCAGTAAATTGAATTACTGCCAAAGCCCATCAAAATAGGATAAAAGACAATTTGGAGGGCATTTTGACATACATGCGTGGCCACAGTTCCTGCTATTCCTCTCTTGTCAAAAATACAGAAATTCAAATATCAAAGCTCTTGATAAATTTCACAACTGATAGAAACAAATAAGTTTTTAATTGCTGTTCTCTTTGTGAATCACAGTAGCACATAGTCCAAACTTTGCAAAAAAAATTTTCTTAGGGTCATGAGTCAGCAATAGAATTTATATATGTGATAAACGAGCATATCACAGAATTATATGCCTTGGAAAGTGTACTCTGTAAATCTGAATCAAATAATGATTAGGCTAAAATTCTCTATAGCCCAATTACAATAAGTAATTTTGCTTTTTGTTTTCCATTTTCTTTAACTAATTCATTCTGAAGTTGATCATTAAGAGTGTACTGTATTAAACTCTTCCTACAGTCAGACCTTGACAAAGCAAGAAAGGAAAAGTTAGGGAAGAATATCTTTACTGTGTTTGCAGAACAATATACACTGTGCAGAAAATGGATAAAATTATGTTTAGCTAAGCATATTCTTATAGCAGGTTTTCTTTTTTATGCTGTGAGTGAACTTGTCCTTTATTGCCTATCATGCACAGGACAGCTGTTGAGATTAATAGTTTTTATACTGTGTTATTCATATAGGCAGGGTTTTTGGGTTTAACTGCAATGTTTCTTTCTGTGCTTTGGCTTTTCAATGTGCAACATGTGATCTTTGTTAAAACCCTGCTGTGGAATGCTGACATACACACAGGATTATTTTCCCTGCCAGGAGTTCATATAGATTTATATGAAGTTTTAAAAAATGCAGACTCAACTTCTATTTTCCATTCAGCAAGAAACACAGCTGTCATGTTGGTGACAAATAACCTCTAATTTAAAACTTTGGGATAAAAGGAATGGGCATCTTTCCTGACCACACTGTGGCAGGACAGAACTAACTACAACCTATCCTATGTGTTGAGAACCACATGCAGTATCTGTAGGTAACTGAACATAACATTTTACCAACTGCTTCACAAAAGAGCTATTCCTAAATTCAGCTTTCCAAAAAGGAGACCATGGAGTCTGCTTCCTCCTGCGGTGGGAATATTCTGAACCTATATGACATTTCCATCTATGAGCACAAATGGAAGAGAAAGCTACCTCTTTCCAGCAGGAGGTATAGTAGGAAAAAAAAAAGATTCATGCAAAGGTTGGAAGTAAGACATAACTGTCTTAGTCAGAAGCCAGTAGCAATCAAATGCCTTCTTCAGAAAGAAACTCCAGGCTGATATACTGTCAGTAGGAACGTTTTACTGGATAAATGTTCAAGAGAAGGAATCACTTTCTCAAAACATGGATTGATTGCAGGGCCAGTCAACAAGCCTTGCAGAAAATGGTCTCCGTGGTAGCATATACCCTGGCTGAATTAACTGACATGACTTCTGTAGTAATCCCTCCAAATCTTGCCCTTGCTGTAGGGTTTGCACCTGTAGAGTGCCAAATTTCCTTCTTTGTTTCTTCTTTTAAACGCCTTTTCCATTTAATTTGCTGAGACAATGCAGTGTCGAGACAGCCACAATACATGAAAACCATGTGTGAGCCATCTGTAGGGCAACGGACTCCCCAACATCTGCTACCCACATTCCTACATTACATGGCCAAATCACCTCCCGAGGTACCCGAGCAGGCTGTGCCTTGCAGAAAGAAGGGAGTGCAGATGCTGCTGCCACTGGTCTTCCTCTAGGTGGGAGGCTGGGTGAGATATTTCTACCCTTCCCACCACTGTCTTTGTAGCTTGTGTTGTTTTCTTCTGTGTGGTGCAAATCCCACTTTGGTGTGGTTTTAGGGTAACCACACTGAGAGTGTTCCTGCTGGGTGGCTCTCAGGGGCCCACAGCAAGAGGAGGCAGCTGGACATCAGCCTCATGACTCTTCACGGAAGAAACCCTTGCTTGGGTTCTCTGCCCCCTAGCAAAAGCTCTCTGTATTGCTATAAGGACATTTTTTCTGCCCACCTGCCTGTCCACCCTCACCTGTATTTCAGGCTCTCTTGCCAGGGAAGGAAATCGAAGAGATTTCCTGGCTTAGAAAGTCAATCATAAATAAATGTGTTTTCTTTTATGATGCTGGCACTTTGCCAATTCACAGCAGCTGAGATCTGTGCCTGCTACTCAAGACAGATATAAATGTTTACAGTCTATTCCCAGGCTGAGACGTTAAAATATAAATTGAGTCTGAATATCTTAAAAATCATGCTGAGAGATGAGTTGCAGGGAGTTTGTCCTGTGTTGGCTGGATGAGATTGCTCTGTAAAAGCTGTAAATACTGCTTTTGCTATCTGGTATTGTAGGTTTTTCCTGCCTGATAGATAACTGTAATGCTATTAAGGAAAATTAAATTTAGTCCTAATGCCACCACACCCACATTAGGGGGACTCAGTGAAGTGAAAACAGTTTTCTTTGGTCTTTGTAGAGATGGTCTTTGCCCACACCTCAATATCATGTCAGAAATCAAAGCTAAAAAAATAAATTTTCATAATATCATGCAAATCATCATAGTAGTCTGCCTGCCTCAGAATAAAATTACACTAAGCAAATTAGCTACTAGAAGTAAATTAAGGTATCCCACTCTTCCATGTGACTAATAACTGAGTTAATAATCTATGATTTATTGTGGCAAACAAACCATACCTAATTGCATTATTAAAGATTTCCAATTGTCTAAAATATCTTTTGCCAGAAATTTTATTTTCCTTCTAAAGTATTCTATCTGTAATGGAATAGGAGCTTCAAACTGCTGTACACTTCATGTAATAAAATTTTTATTAGTTCTAAGAACTGAGTAGAGTATCTGTAATGAGAGGAAAATATTGCTCTGAATTTACTGCATCTCTGGCCGGATATTTCTAGGTAAAAAGTCAAAGTAAAGGAGTTTGAGCTTTACCCTGTCTAAACTTATCTGCAAAATATACTCAGTTGTAGTTTGAAAGACAGAGACAAATAGTGTGTTTAACCTTAGGAGGTGCTTGGGTTTTCCCTAATCTCGACCTGCCACATAGCTGAAAGTGGAAGCCTTTGAAATGTTTTTACAAAAATATTTACTTTTTATTAAAATTAGGAATGGAGAAGATTAACAAGGCTTTTCCTCTCCCTTTCTTTTTAACCTTGCAAACAGTTTAGTCATGAACCTCTGCAGGTCGGCATGTTCTGTTGTGTTTATCTGATAGTGGCAGAACAAACTTCAAATATCCCAAGGGCTCAGTTTAATCTGTTGAGCATAGAACAGCCTTTTTTCTAAAGACGTCTAATTAATGGACCACTCATTCAGCAATGAGTTCTGCATCATGTTAGTTTCTGTGGGAATCTTTTCATGACAATTATGCATTAAAAAAAACATAGGGGAAGTGCACAAAATGAGTCAAGGCTGCAGAATTCGGATGTCCCGGAATCACAGGCTGCTTAAAGTCTGAATGTTAGATACTCCATCCATCTCCTTCTCTTGCTGATTTATTGGCTAGCCCTATGAGCTTCTGATGTTGCATATTGAGGGACAGATACTGGGAAAGGAAGCCAGCACCCAATCCATTAGTCTTAACCATACAAAACTTTCCTTGGTCCCAGCCTTGCTGTTCATGTTACTCAGTGTACATTTGCTACCAAGTCCACTAAGGACTAGAAGAGTAAAATCCTCGAGACTGAACAGGTCAGTTACCTTTGTAAAGAAACTGGAGTTAGTATGCAGGCATTGCAATAGACTCCAAAATCTTTCCCCTGGTCTATGTGGTCCTGGCAAAGAAGTATGGGGGCACGCATCCAGTGCTGTATGCCCTTCTGCCTGACAAACATCACACCACATATGAGCAGTTGTTTGATTTTATTAAAAAATCTATGCCTAACATACTGTCACAGTCCAGTCTCTGCATCTCCGAAAGGGCTGTCACAAGTGCCATAATGGAATGCTTCCCAGAAGCAGCTTTAAAAGACTACTTCTTTCACCTGGTTCAGGATACAGGAAAGCATTTAGTGTCAGTAGGTGCCGATCAAGACTTTGACATGAAAATGGAGTTCACTTTTAAGGCCAAAATGGTTGTGGCCTTACCATTTGTATCTGTCCCTGACTTGGGGAAATATGTTGCTACTCTGGAAGAATATCTGCTTGAAGAGCTTCAACTTCTTCTCAACTGGTTTGAGCACAACTACATTGGTTGTCCAGGTAGGAGAGGACATGGTAGACAAGCACTTTTGTTTCTGCTACCCATGTGGAATCTGTTCAACAGAACATGGACCACTGAGGATCACACTAATGATCATTCTGAAGCTGCTCATCCTCACCTGCAAGCTAAACTGAGATTGTGCCACCCAACCATCTGAAAGATCACTGATGGCCTTCTAAAGGTGCAGAAGGGCAGAGGTACCCATTACAATGAGCTTATTTCAGGCCACAGTCTTATGGTCAAATTGAAGAAATACCACAGAGTAGGTGAGTGAATTTCCAAGATTGTGTCCAATTACAGCAATAGAAGCCCCATAAAATACTTACGTGCCATAGCTCACAATTAGTTTGCCAAAATAATTTTTTTATGTTTTACTATCACATTTTTTAACATTTCCAAATTTCATTGCATACACACGAGAAGAAACAGGTCTAGGACAGCTCAGCTTGACATGTTGCATCAAGTTGTCTTAGATCTCCCCAAAAAAGAAAATTAAAAAAACCAAACAAACCAAAAAACAAGCTAAGGCCAACAAGTTCTCAGGTTTTCCTGACAGGAAGTAGTCAGGTGGCCAGCTTCCTCCCTGTGCCCAGAGCTGTACCCAGAGCTGCTCCCTCCACTACTTCCCCCACACCTTCCCAGTCACTTTCCCACCTGCCTGCTCTCCCTGATGGAATATATATGGCAGGCCCGGCAGGAATGAGCTTGGAGGTGGTCCCCTCTCTGCCTCCTGTGAGACACCTCTTGCTTCCAGGAACGTGGGTCTCCCCACAGCAATACGCAGAGTCCCCACCAATGTTCAAGCGCTTTTGCAGAGCTTGCCACGTGGCAGGGAGGACCAGGCCAGTGCTACGCACCAGGGGAGACCAGGAGAATTTGCTGATCCGTGTGGAGCTGTCCCTGCATAGAATTGACTTTGTGGAGTTGTCCCATTGGTAGCTGGCTGTGGAGAGTTGGCCATTGAGAGCTGTTCTAGATCTTCTTTACATTTCAAGTGTACAGCTTACTGGTTCTTTGTTGTGGGTAGTTTTCTAGCAAAAGCTTAGCTCCTATATAGTATATATATTTTATATTCATAAAATCTAAAAGTCACAGAACTAAAAAAGAAAAAGCACAGAGAAAAAAGGTTTTCTTTTTTTTCTTTAAAAGCAGCAAAAATCTATTGAAAGCAAAATAAACCAGAAATTTGGCATCAGTCTCAGTTCATCTTCATATACAACAAAAACACCACAAGTGTTCAATATTTTTGCTTATTTCTGTTCATTTTCATAGCCTCATTGACATTTTTTAAAACCTCTTGGCGTCAGAGTCAACTCTTCTGCACTCTAGTTTACCCCAGTTTGAGTACATTTTCCTGTTTCTAATCATCCATAATCTCCTATAACCCTCACTCATTACAGCAATCTCCAAGCTAGCGTTAGCTGCTGATGACAATGCACAATGCATAACAACTCCATGCTACTCCTAGATACAAAAGTCATGCTGTATCCTAGCTAAACCAGCAAGTATTAAATTGATGGATCAAGAAACAATTAAGGAGAAGGATGACTTGATACCTGAGTAGATGAACTTTGAAGGTGTAGAGGAAAGCTTAAAATTTCTAAACAACCACAGTTGGTTTATTTTATTTATCATTCTTTTCTTTCTGATTCCATGTTGTTATGTGATGATATAGTTCTTTGTGAAACGAGAAAAAAAATTGTATGTAAATTCAATCAAAGAACTGATTTTCTGTTCAGTGATGAGTACACAAGTGGCTTGTGAAATGATTCACTAGGAAGTGCTCTTAAGTTGGCCCACATTTCTCCTAGAGCTTTTGACCTGGAGACTCCCCACTCCAGCAGTTTGAGAGGAATGCAATTTCTAGTGCTGTCTTGCCAGCATTCATTTTGTTGATGTGGCTGTTGCATTATGGAAGACAACTTGTGCTGCAAGTCAGCCATGGAAATGCTTGTCTTAAACATGTTAATTCATTCCCACAGTCTTGACAAAAGCCCAAGGCAGCTGCTAATCCATATTAAATAAAGACAGGTGGTTGAGAATTATGTCTAATTTATTTATTAGTTTATTATGTGGCTTAAAAGTCTGAGATGAAATTTTAAATGGTTTTGTCTCAATTACATGGATTTTAATACTAAATATAATCCTTTCAACCAATAACAGCAATCATGAAATGCTTTCAAGCTTTTTCTACATGCTACTTATACAAAATATACTCAAGTGAAACTAGTTAGTCTGGCCAAACACAGAAATAGGTATGAATTCTCCAGTATGTCATAGCAGCAACAGAAGCATTAAGATTTAATTGGCCTGTCATTTGGACAGAAGGCTATGGTTGCCAATAGAAATATTACCAGTATACTTTTTCAACACAAATTTCTAAATAAATGTGGCTGATGGGAGAACATTGGCCCTTCATCTGTCCATCTGTACCCATTCCTCCAACTGTAACCAAATCTGATTAGGGTACACATATTTCTGAGATATTAGAGGAGACTACTGAGCCTTGTCAAAACAGTTTTTAGATGTTTTCAGACTAGTACCCAAAAATGAAAACACTGTTGCGTGAGCAGGGCAGCAACCTATTGGTTTAGTGTCTGTCTAGTCAGTGCACAGAAGGCTCAGAAGGGGCCAGAATAGGTGCTGTCTCATCACTAGATTGTTATGAGGATTGATGGGAGAAAATTGAAGTAAATGGAAGAGTAGAGAAAGCAGCAGATATCACAGAGGTGTGGCAGCAGACATGAAGTATATAGTTCTCTGAAAATGCCTATTGCTATTTACTAACAATTAATGTAGTCCAGTTGCATTGGTGCAATCAAGGAAATGTCTTCGTTGTGCCAGTAAGGAGGTACCTCAGTGTTGGTACCATGTTTGACCAGATAGGATTGATTAAACAGGAAAAGAAAATAACCCTTTGTAAATTAAGTTGCTGAAATTGGTCTTACTTTGCATGCTATTGCTTCCTTCTCTCTTTCTGTATTGTCGTCTACATGCATACAGTTTCTTCACAGGTCTCTCCCTAGAGGGTTAGAAGGGCTAAACCAGGAATTTGACTAAATAAACACTCTGGACTAAATAAGGAATCCTGAACCTCTTCTTTGTCTAGTTTGGGTAAAGCATTGATGAAGATTTTCCACTCTGAGGTTCACATGATAACTCTGAGTTGCCTGTTTGTTTTTACAGTGCACATTCATTCAGGGTTATCCTTAGATTTAGGGTCACCACTTGGATGAAAAGCTTTCTGACTGCACATGAACTATTCTGCGAGGAATAATGTGGGTTTGATGCATAGTAATGAATGAATGAATGAGAGAGCAAGGTATTGGAGAATCTTTAAAATGAGCTTTTTAAGCAAGACATAGTGACAAAATCTTTTAACAATCATTAGGAGGATTATGACTTTGTTTTAACTAGTAGGATATTAACATCACAGCTTACATTCATTTTGTATATCTATTATTTTCTGTAGTTAAGACAACAGTATTTGACTCAATCTCAGACATATCTCCTCTGTCTATGCTAGCTTCCTATTCCTTGTTGTGGTCTCCAGTAAAATTGATAGCCTATTTTACAGGTTACTTACAAACTTAAAGAAATGGTTCCTGTTACAAACAGTTAACACTGGGCAAGGCAATGGAAAAGAGAAATAATGCAATGACATTACCCTCTCTGAAATTCATGCATTGTTCCAGTGGTAAGATGAAAATAGAAGCCAAACCTCCTGGTGCTCTCTACACTGCTTGCTTTCTCTTTCCTTCCCTGCCTTCTCCCACCCCCCACCCCCTGTTTCTACCTTTTTTCAGTCTCCTGACTAGATTTTTTCCCTTCCTCACTTTCCCTTATGCTGTGTCCACCAAGTAAGAAAGGATAATATATTTGGCCTTCCTTTGAAGAAGACTTCTCTTCAGAGATTTTTCTACATTCCTTGGGATGCTGCATTACTACACAGCTCATAATGCCAGAACTCACTAGATTAAAGCTTGCTGAATATTGCCTGCATAAATCACAGCTCCTATAGCAACTAAAATTGCAGCATATCTGTCGACAGCCATCTATGCTGATGTGTGTTATATCTAACAATAAATCTAGTTAGAATCATCCTGGAGTTCCAGGAACTTTGTATTCCTCCTAGAATATCGAACTCAAGCCTAACTGATGACACACTTCAGGTCTTTTACAGTGCAGTTGTCTGGTTTTTGTATGCTAACACATCAGATGGGTAGAGAATTAGATGTCTTCACTTTGGTTGAAATGGCCAGTACTGCATCTGAGGAAACCTTGTAGAAGCTGTTTGTCTAGAACTCTAAAGCGAAGTTGGACTTTTTTTTTTTTTTTAAGCAGCAGCATTGTATTATTTTGGATAAGTAGGGGATTTCTTTCTGTACTTGTGCTATCAATTTGTTCTGTTTTTTAATTAATTCTGTTTTGCAACATTAGCTAATAGGTAACATTCATGAAGAGCTCCATATTCTCTGTTGACTTTGAAACATGGAAAGCTCTATCAGTATATTGCTCTAGTTCCCAGTGTGGCCAATTAAGTGGGAGGATATAACAGTGGGAAGATACAGAGGTTTCTTGAGCCGTTTCCTTCAGGCATTGGGCAGAATTTATTTGCCAACTCCTCTTACTGCACGAGGAGCAAGTTGGAAAAACTTGGCAACGGTGTGACAATAAACAAAGAAAAGTTTAGTAGCTGCTTCTGTTCATGGCTGGCTGTGAGGAACAGGGTAATAGCTAGATATGAGCTCTGGAATGGGCTGTGCTTATCTGCATATACATGATGCTGCCCATCCCTACACACCTCAACAAAAAAATTTGCCGTGGGATCTGCATTACCTGTAACTAACTTTGCTTGTTACTGCACCATGCTCTGCACCATAATTCTTCTGTAGAGTCATCAAACTGACGTGATTACATGGACATTTTGTTTCTTCTTTGTTGTGAAGTTAAATTCCTAAGTTAAAATTCTTTTTCTGACATGTATACTAAAAAATATTAAAAAAAAAACAAAACCAAACCATGGGCCTAGCCCTGCAAGCCATTATTCACATGTTGCTTCCTTAACTTTATTGAATTACATTTATTGAATACATTTGTAAAATGCTGTCCTAGTATTGTTGATAAAATACTGCTAATTAGAAAAAAAAAAAAAATTCAAAGACTGCTTCTTGCCAAAAAAAACCCTAAAGAGTTTATTTGTATTTTAAAAGTAACATTTATTAGAGTTTTCATACAAAAGATTAAAGTTTTAGCTAAAGCGGGCAGTGATTTTACTTTCTTAGTGCATTTCTTTTGGGAAAAGAAAAACTTTAGGTCATGAAAAATTCCAATAGTGTCTTGTATTAAAAGCGTTAAAACCTGAATTAAAGAACATAATTCAGATGGAGTTCTGGTGACTGTGCCAAAGATGACATCGTTGGCTGCTGACTGCATCCAGATTTTGAGAGCAGGTGTGTTGACTCATTCTCTCAGAAGCATGAGGAGAAAGGTTGGCCTCACTCCAAGTCCATAACATGGGGCTAACCAAGCTCCATCGCTACTTTGGGACTAACCACCACTGTCAGACAGAACAATCTGCATGGAAATGCAAGTATTGCTTTAACGTGATATTCCAGAGAGATTAGCAATGCTCTTTCTGAAAGCTAGGGGATGATTTGCAGCCGTACATTTACATCCTGAGTTCAGTTGCTCCACTGCTAACACAGCTTGTGTGTTGGGAGGTTTATTGTGATTGCAAAAGCAGCAGTCTCTCAGATGGCCACAGAAAATTGCTGGATGCTTGGCCTGTGACACTCCTAAATGGTTTTGGAAAACACATATTTTTTCCAACACTTTTTGAACATTGTTGCAATTTTTACTGGAGGCTGTCAATGCTTGTTTTATCATTTAACACAGTATCTGTTAGGTGACATATCATAAAAATCATGGTATTTTTCATCTTGCTGGGTAGCTTCCTGGTTACCTTTTTCCCCAAATGATGTGTATTATAGGACATTTATAGGAGTATATTTTAATTGAACTCACTGTATTAAGGATGAGATAGTAAGGATTTTACTTTACAAGTTATATCCATTTCATAAATATCTACCTTTTTAACAATTTGAGAATCTGATTAGTACAATAAGAGAAAGTTCAGAAAATATATCTACCTTGTCTCCCTTTCCCCCTTTGTATCTCTCACAGAAAGTTTGGAAGAACCCACAGGTCTTGCAGATATACCTCAAAGGGAACAGTGAGCAAGGAATAGAAGACACCTTTATGGAAAGCTCTTTTCCTACAGGTCCCACATGATTAAATGCAATGCCTACTAGGGTCACTGGCTTACTTATTTGAAAAAGTAACAGTTGCATCTGTTGGAAGTGCTGGTGATTGGGGTATCCAGTGCTGTTGCAATTTAAACCTCCAGAGTTCAATAAGCACACCCTGTTGCACAAGGAAGTATGGTGGAAACCAGAGAGCCACTGTCTCGACTAGTTGAAGTTCATGGGCTCTCTTTCTGTCCATTTGGAAAATATGTTCTGGATTTCACAGTGTTGTTTACATTTCTCTCCAGGCAACAAATGCATTTATTTGTGTAGTCTGTTGTCAAGTGTCAGAATAAAACTGGGAAACTAATCAACAGATATCTCGTGTTCACCGATATCAGCAGCTGACATTTTATTCCTAGTACCAAAATGGTTGAGGGAGGCTGTGTCTGCTCTATCATTTCAGTGAAAATGTGGAGCACCTCTGTGGAAGTCAGGAGAATAATGGCAGACTGAAAACTAAGGTTTTTTTTGCAGGAGAGGGTTTTCTGTGGAGGCTTGCAAAGCCATCCCAGATTTGTCAGGTGAGAAAATAGGATTTCATGCAGAGCTTGCAAGCATTCAGTTTTCATAGACTTTTAATCTTGATTATAAAAAATAAAAGCATCTGGAAAAATGTCACTATAGTCTCCAATCATTAATTCTGAAAGTTTTGAATTTCACAGTGGAAACTGTCCTTTGAAAAATATTTTTAACAGAAGAATACCTGTGATTATTTTGTTCCAGGCATCTATTCATCTAAGCAATGCTTTCCTACAATGTTTTATATTTTTTGTGAATCCAAGTAAGTTTAAAAACAAAACCAACATTTATTTAACAGGCTAATTCTACAATGGGCCTACCTTAAAGGCTGGTTCTGAGTTTCCTCTCCTTTGTTCTCTTTTGCTTCCACAACTTATTTGCTAAACTTGATGGGGATAAAGAAAGGGGAAATCAAGATGTGAAGGAAGATGCTTGGTATGGTTACTGCATGGCAACCCACATTCCAGCTCACAGCTAATTACAGGCAATGCTGACATCTGAGAGCTGGGAACAAACTGGGATGTTAAATGTGCTTATTTGTATAGTACTATCTTTTCCACAAAAGTATTGTTTTACTTCACAGAGCCAAGGGCTACTTTTTCTGTTAGTGAAAATTAATGTGGTGTTAATAAGGGATAGTAAAAGACAATGTAGCTTTATTAACTTAGCATAGAGATAGACCATGGACCAAAACATTAATCATAAGCATTCCTCTACTGACCTCCCGAAGGGACAGACTCCTCCAGCTAGGTTTATTAATCCCCATGAGAATAATAATATCCCATTTCAACAGTGAGAACCAAACACTTGTCTTGGTTTTAGTTGATGGATGGGCTAACTATTTTTATTTTTTATTTCTTTAAGAGAAATAACATCCCTCTCCTTTTTTTTGTGACCAGACAGCATGGTAACAGACAAGAGTCTGAGAATCTCTGCTGGGCGGGATCATGGGTGATGTACTGAGTACTCCCTCTCATAAATACCAAGTTCTTTTTCTCTGGGCAGTATCTTTTCATGATGCTATTTCCAACATATGGAAAGCTCATTGCTTCATAAAATATGGCAAATACTTCTCTCTCCTGTATGTTGTATCCAAAAGTTACCTAAACATGGGGAAATAATAACCCCATATTTAATAATATTGCAAGACTATCAGCCAGCTGCAGCAGGTTTTCCAGAGGGTGTATTGACAACTTGCATATGTGTTTGCAAATATACTGTTTCCAGCTTCTCTAAATCATCTGCATTCATGGCTAAAGCTCATCAGAGAAAATACTTACAGTCTACTTACTTTTTCCAGTGTATTAAAGGAGGGAGTTCTTGGCTTTTCTGGAATAATTTGGATTTAAAACTGGGAGAATCAGGCTCTGCTTCCTCTAGAGCACTTACTGATATATCAGCAAGGAATGGGCTGGCACAACTCTTCAGTAAGTCGTTTTCAGTTAACTTTTGATAGCACATGTGTGTTTCTTAAGGTAAGAAAACAGAGTTGTGGAAAAAAAAAAGAGATACGTGCTGAGGCATTTCCCATCTCAGGCTTTTATTAAAACAGTTCCCTTGTTTGCTTTTCTGGGATAGGTATTCTAGAGAAATATTTTGTTGTTGTTCGTTTGTATGTTCCTGCAAAATGTTACTATTTGTTCTTACAGAAGTAGTAAAATTGAGCATAAGCTGCATAATAATATTAAGGTCAAGCTTTCCTATTAGCAAGTGTATTTGGTTCTTTTTTTCTGAGGTAAAACAACATGAGCTAGATCCTCTCCCAATCCAGTGGGATATAATAGGGACTATAACTAAATCCCCTACTTCTGGACTTTATTAGGATAAATTACAATTATTATAAGACCATGTGCATTTTGCTGTAGCCCTCAGAAGCCTGCATCACTGTGATGCAGCAACAAAAGTGGGTACAGATTTCTTCTCTTTTCCCTGACCTGTTACTGTTCAGTTTGTAACTTGTGACTGTCTCTTGGACTGTGACAGGGGCTTGATGACATTTCCCAGCACTAAAAAAAATTTCCCTTTTAATGTAACCTGTATTTGGGATTGAGGGGAATAGACAGTTCAGGGGTTGAACCCTGCATGTTTCCCTGAACATCAGAATACTAACTGCATGTATTTTATTCACTCCACTTTTTCCCACTCATTTAAGTATATGACCTGTGCTGCTACATCAGACATACTTGTTTGCATCCACTTTCATGCATCAGGTCCCACATGATCACAGCTGTGCACCAACCTCAAAAGGCTTAATTTTCTTCTCTCCTTATGCAGGAAGCAACATTTTAAAAAGCATTTAGCTAGTTTCCATGAAATTACTTCATGGAAATTGTGTGGCTTCAAATATAACCCTAAGCACATACACACTAAGGGAGAGAGGCATTCCCCCTCCGATCCAAGTGAAGAATGAAGGCTGGAGGTACAAATCCAAGGTCCAAGATCAGTAAATCAGTCTGCTGTGCAGTATCTTTGTATCTTTCCCTCCTTTCTACCCAAGTGTTCTGGCTGAAGTAGTGCCCAGAGCTCTCAACCAATGGCACGGGTCACAGGACCCCATGCAATGTTACAGGCTCCTGCAAGGGCCCTGGGGAATTGCAGGCTATCAACAAGATCTGCTCAGAAAACAAAGCAGAGTATGAATAAGGCGCTTCCCATCTGACAAAGGAGAAGTCCAGAAATAGAGATTTCTCCAGCAATCAGGCTGTGAGAAGACTCAATGGAGACAGCAAACATGGGTGGGAGGCAGTGCCTGGATGGGAGGGCCCTTGAGTTTCAAGAAAATTAAAAGCCATGATCTGAAGTCTATGGTAGATAATGGAGGTGAATGAGGCAGAGCTTCTTGTTCCCTGCATGATTTGAAGGAAAAAGGTGAAAAAGTTGGCAAAGAAACTCTGTTTGAATTTATGCTAGGGTTTGTTTCCTGGGTGTTTACAATGCATGTAGCATTGACAGGAGAAAATATGCAACTTTTTTAACCTCACCACTGGCCTTTTCTTCTGGTGACTTCTACATGTGCTCAGTGTAGGTGTCTGTCCCAAGAAAGTGTGCAGGCAACATGCGTGGCTGCTCTCATGGATGACCTGCACAGAGCCTCCATAGGCAATGTAAGTGTGACAGAAAGCCTTTTCCTCTGCTTGTCCTACAGGAAATACTTTCAGCGTGCTTCCTCATGTCCTTTAAACTGTTATCTAAAATTCCCTCTGTTGTTTCCATCATTTCTTTACCCTTTCTTGCACCCTGCAGAGTTTCTACAGTATCAGCTCTGATTGATTGCTATTTTTATGTTCTGGTACTGGATTAAACAGCTAGTTTAATTTGTTACTCCATGGTGCTTGATGTTTTTCAACACACAAGTTCAGGTCTGAGAAAAATTAATTATTTGCATTTGCACAAAAATTTCTGCAAATCTTCACTCATTTATTCACATGAGACTGGCCCTGTCAAATACTATAACATTAAAGGAAATAAAAGTGATTCTACTTGGAAATTTTAAGAAAAAAAAATCAAGTCATACACCGGCCTCTTGAACAAAATAACAGCTGCAAAAAGTAATTGACACAGGCTTCAAAATATTACCATTGCAAAATTATGAGGAAATTGTAATTTAAGTACGCTTAACTATCTTACATTGGAAGAAAAAAGAAGTCTGCTACAGAGCATTTCAAATGTAATAGGTTCAGTAAAGATTTTTTTTTTAGTGCAAGTGTTAAAATGTCAATGATACATTCATACTTTTGTGCTAAAGAAACGATTTATCTGTGTTTAATCATTCAAGAAAATGCATGAACAGTAAATGCAAAGGAGATAAAATCAGTCAAAACACGTGACGTTGTTTTGCTGTCCCACTCTTACAAAATGGAATAATTCCTGTTTTCCCAATATTTGATACCACTGAAGTTGTAACTAAAAAAAAAATCTATGTCTGTAGCTTGTGCTCTTCCCAGCTGACATGGGTGATTACTATATAACAGGAAGGTTCCTGACACTTTAAAAGCTTTTTCAGCCAGAACTCAAATCAAGTCTTTTCTGTTCAGCTGTCTTCCTGAGATATATTACAAGCAAGGTAAATTGGAAGACTGTACGTCTGAGACAATCCTTATTTTATTTCCAAACAAGTCCTTGGTACTGAAATACACATATAGGTATAAATGAAAGTTGCAGCTCAGAGAGGTCATGTGAGAGTAGCTGAGACAGAACTTCATCCTGAATATGTAAACAGCGGCAAATACAGACGGTGAAAAACTGTGTGGAAAACAAAAATGAGAAAATAAGAAAAGGAAAGGGAAACTAAAGGAAATTTTGGTCTTATTTCAAGCTGAACCGGGACAGTTCTAGAAAATAAAATAAAGTTTTGCTCTCATTTCCCTTACCAGTACCACCACCCCCATTAGACAATTAGTCTGGATTTGTAGTCTGAGGAAACTGAGCTCTAGGAATCTGAGCTCTGGATATTTAGTTTAAACTAAATGGACCTACAAACCATTTGGAGATTTACCCATCACTGAATGCCAGAAAATATGAAAGTGATGTATCTTAGAGTACTTTGTGTTCCTGACACGGAGTTCTGGGGACTCACTGTCATATTGCGTAATGTTGGACACTAATAACAAAACATCTGCTAGCACAGAATGCAAGTTGCAGATAACTGTTGTATTAAAATGACCCAGGAATACATATCCTTGGATACTTAAAATTACTTTGGTAAAGCAGTACAGAATGATGTAGCTATACTGGCAAGATTATGTCTTACGTGAAGGGTTTCAAATAACATAACATAATCACAAAGTTTATTCCTAGACAAGCACACTATGAATCCTAGTGATAAGGCAAAAGCAAACTACATGGGATGTATACATCAATACACACCATTCACCAATACAATCCCATGCACCAAATTCAATCTATATTTTCTCCTCCTCTGAAGCAACAGAGAATTTAATTTCTTTTACAGAGACTAGATAGAACAACTATATTTAATGGCAACTCAAGACACCGACTTCTGTTAGGAGCAATGTTCAGCCACTCAGATGAGCTCCCCTCTCTGAAATAAAGAAGATGCTTCCTTTTCTGGGCCCTGGTAGCCCTGGAAGTGTGGTGGAAGTAGTCAGATGCATGCTGAGTACACAAATTTCCAGCAGTTTTGGGTCTTCTGCTGGGATTAGTTGAGCTTTTTTCCTCTTGTTACAAGAGCGCAAAAAACAAAAGACAAGCCAGCTGTGTCCTGGAGGATTTTTTGATGCTGAGTGGTGCCCAAGGGTAAAGCCCGGGAAAAGTCTTGCAGGGCTTATTGACAGTTTTCTCAGCCAGCTCAGAATGTAGCTGTAGAAAACATTTATGCCCTTTCATGTGCTTCAGTCTCTCTAACTGTAAAATGAGAGCCTAAGCATCCAAAATTACTAAATACACTGTTCGCAGCAGGCTTTGGGAACCTCTACTGAAAAGTATCACAGTAATGCAAACAACTTTGTTTCTTCATACAGCACTGTAGGCTCCCTAGTTGAGTTATAGAAAAGATAGCCATGGCCTTTTTCATAATCTTCAAGTTCCTAATGTAAAATCAAACACATAACTAGTCCATTTCCTGAACCCAAACCGTAACTATAAATCAAAAAAGCTATTTGGTTTTTAGTTTTATTTTCCCTAGGAAAGCTGCAAAATACTTAGGTAGGCTATTGCAGTTTGTCTGTTAATGATCTCTTAAGAAATTACTGGCAGTAATTAAAAAATAATGTTTTCCTGTACCATATAATTAGTAATCAGAAACTGCTAGGAAAAACAGTGGTGATGTGAAACCAGTGGCCATAATGTGTTTTGACAAGTCTCCTCATTAAAAAAATAATTACCCAAACCACTAAGTATGCAAGAAAAATATATCTTGCAAGTTTGGCAAATGATGAGCATGTTCCTTCTAATTTTCATCATTTTTTTCTATGAAATGGAAGAATCTTCTGAGTTATATCTGTAATTGAAGCTAACCCTCCAGAGGGAGGTATCCAAGACTGTTATTTCTAGTGCCAAAACAAAACAGATAGTTGGCAGTTAAAGCACACCCACCCCTAAAGTACATTTTGGTCAAAAGTAGGCAATTCCATTTTGAATCCAAGGCTCACATCCCATCCTTAGCTCATCACAGATGGGTGTCTCATCACTCACAGCTGTCTGAAACACCCAGATATCTCAGGCACAACGGGGAGTGAGGACATTGCATTGTTTGCTGATCAGTATGAACTTGCTTTTTTTTGATATCTCTTTCACACCTCCATGAAACACTGACCCAATTCCCAGCATTATTCAGGATTATCTCTTTTTAAATCTCTAGTGGGAGACAATCTCTAACTTTCACTATAGAATCAGTCTCCAAGCAAGGGAGGAGGTCCATGTGGTTTAGGATTCCTTTGTGCCACTCTTTCACATCTTCCTTCTTCCCGTTCACAGGTTTTTATCTGTAAAAGTGATTCGTCACATTATTCTTTACTTCTTGGCATAAAATATATATTTTTATATATATATATATCAAAGTGGTTATAATAAACTTGGTTAATCCTGTTCTTGAATCGTCCAAGGCATCAGGAATTAATAAAATAGAGGTCAGTGTTAGCTAATAAAATAGAATTCAGTATTAACTTGGAGCTGCTTCTCTTCCAACTGCAGACATAATCAGTCATCCATATCTACCCTTAGTGTGTTTTAGACGATCTTTTACATGTACAGATGTGATGTTTCAACAGGTCTGCCTCTTCTCGTTTTCTTTTGGCAGCTCTTGTCTCAGTCATAAAACCACACAGCAGCCCTATCACATGAAGTCTCTCATCTCCCATTCTGAGCAATTTCATGTACTAGCAAGGAAGAGCTGAAAAACCTGCAACCCCAAAAACAGAATAAAAGAAAGTAACAAATTCGAAGGCAATAAAAATGTAACAAACAAACAAACCAACCAAAAACCTAGAATCAAACCCTGATCAGGGAAAAAAAATGCCAACTGTAAGAAGGCTCTGCCTAAGAGAACAGGAAGACTCCCATGCACCAGCTGGCCATTAAACAGAGCTCACACCTGGGAGAGTTTAGAAACTGAAAATTATTGGGCTGATTAAAAAAAACAAGTTAAAAAAAAAAATCTGTTTCTAAGAAGATGAGATGTTCTTGCTCAATTGTGAAATAAACATCTTCCACCCAAGATGAGGACTGATCATGCATGGAAATGCATAGCATGTTCCTCTGATAAGGATGTCCTCTGGCAGTCCCATGGATATCCTTCCTTGTTGCTATGAGGGCTATGGTAGTACACTCACATTTTTTATATTTTTTCAACTCGTTTGGTAGGGAGAAAGAAGAAAGTTGTTGCTCACCTGACTTGCATTTAGATGCTTTTTATATTGGCTCTATTTAAAAATTTTGATAGGTAACAAATTTGCAGAAGTTAGAGATGGAGAAGGCCTACAACATGGTCATCTCCATTCTCCCAGTAGTGCAGGACCATGTGTCTTTCTCATTTCCTAGTAACTTCTCAGGTGTCTTGCCCCAAAAGTGTTCCTTCCACTTTCTTTGTGAGTTTATTCCACACTTAAGTGACTACCACTGTCAGGAAATCAAAGTGAACTCAAATTGAACCTAGTAAAACCTTTCTTTAGTGCTCAAAATAGTTCATTTGTTTTGTTTTTCTTTAATTTCTATGCATCTCTGATTTGCTGAGATCTTCCTGAAGCAGAAGTTCCAAATTTATTTCTGAGAATACTCTTCCTGGCCCACTAAAAGGAGAAGATATAGGAATTTGTATGATAAAGGTTCATGTAGCTGTCACCATGATTTCCAGGCTGGAAAATGAGAAGAAAATTTCAGAAAATGTTTATCTGAAGAGATTCTTCTCAATCTCATGCATGAAAATGATACTCTAAGTAGTTTTGTATGTGAGTTTTACAGTTAAATGTTACAAGGGATTACTTTGACATTTTTATGGTCTGTTTTAATTAACTGAAGCAAAATCTGCTCTTCTGAGTGATTCATTTATCCTATCAACCTTTCTATTTTTGTAAGATTAAATCAGGAAGTTCGCATTAAGCTTCCTTTCCTGGAATTCCAGTTGAACATTATTACCCTTTGTTTAGACTGTATCACTTATTCAGCTGATAAGAGTAGACTATATTCCACTAGAGACAGAGAGATTCAGCAATTTGTATCCCTTAAGGATCATTCTTAATTTTCCAGTAAGTGACTATATCTCTGCATGCTTCAGGAAGTTACTAAAAATTAAGCCATTTTTTAAGTCTGCAAGCAATAAACTGTGTACCATTATAATGATCTGCCTCAGCAAAACATAGATAATTTTTCTTTTGTGTGTGCTGGACAGTAGGAGGCATGTTACAGCTTTGCATCATGTAGTTCTTATTGAAATCCCACAGCTTGTTTGCAATTCTCAGGACACAAAAGAATCTGGACTGGCAAACAAAGGCATAAAGAGATCGAAAGACTAGATACTGATTCTCAGATAAAATTTGGATTAAGGCACATATTTTAAACTCCGAAGTAATCTGTCATTTTTTAAACTTTGAAATTATTTGTCCCTGGAATTCTTAAAATCAAGGTGCATTCCTAAGGGAGGATATAAAATGCCAGAAATACAAATTCAGGCAAGAATCCTGAGCAAGATTTATAGGTTAGGCTTTTGCAAAGATCCCTAAAATCTATGAATTTTCAGTGATGCAAAAAAATACACACACTAATTCTGGACCACTTTCTGAAATTGTAACTTTCTACAAATACATTTATACATTAATGCATTTTCTGCTGGCATTCTCTGAATATTAATTACATTTGTTTTACTCTGTAGTACCCTGGCTACCAGCCACAAAACTGCCTAGACTTACAATGTTTTAAAGTTCTTAGATAACTGCAATTAATTCGAGTTACCTTTTTATGGAACTGGTTTTGAATTGGGGTTTTTTGTTTTGTTTTTCCTAGGACAAATTCTGGCTTCACAAACAAAGAAAAACACATTTGTTCTTAAGCTAACACCTGGATTTCTTTTTATGCTTGCACCAAAAGCAGGTAGGGCTCTAGTTGTACTTCTAACATAGTCCAGCAGAATCCCAAAGTATTTATTTCCTAGGATTTCCTTTAGTTACTGGAATCAATTTGTCTTTCAATATTAATCAGAGTAAGAACTCTGCTTCCCTCTACAGCCAAAGGTATCTGACATCATATATACCTATAATCATGAGTGAGTGCACTAATCTATAGCCTTACACATGGGATAGATTTTCCAAACCATCTAAAGTACATGAGAGCACAGTGTGATGGATATTCCTAAATTGACTACACTCAAAAGATAGATATATAGATAGATCTGTTTATATTTATATAATACAGACAGATAGAAAATAGATCTTTATATATTTTATACATAGTGTTATGTTTTCACATATTTGTAAAATATTAAGTGAAATTAAATCTACAGAAAAAAAAAAAACAAACTTTTAATCTTCCACAAATCTGTCAATATCTACTTCATTTGCATATTAGAAAATATCTCTATAACTGAAAGCAAATCATAAAAACTTAATTAATGTCGTTGTTTGCAGAGGACAAAAATTCATATTAACTTAGAAGGGGCTAAACCCAAAAGGGTTCATAAAAAAAACTAGTGTCTAATCCTAAATATTGCAAACAGAGATCAAAAGAAGAGTTTATCAAAAGTGGAGACAGTTTATTTCCATCTTCGAACAAAGGACAAAAGACACAGTGTCTTGTCCTTTCCTTTGAGGTTTCTCTGTCTGCTCCTTTCCACTCCCTTTCCTGATAGGCTGCAGGGTCTTGATGGCTGATCTGTTGACTAAAACACAATAATCAATTCTGGGGAACATGTCAACTACTTATTTTTATAACAGGAACAATGGAAATAGCATCACATTGTTAATAGAGGTAAAAGTGATTAAAAATATCCTCTTGAGTTTTCCTTTCTAGCTCCCATTGTCACAATGCACTGGAATTGATCCAGAACAAACTATGACTGTAGAGACACACATTTTTACAGGAATTGGAGAACTTCGATTCATCTTTACCCTGTGAAGGAATGCTTGTCTTTGAAAACCACTGCTATATGAACCAAGAATAACTATTTAGCCTTTTAATGCACAAATTTATTTTTTCAGATTACTATTTCAAATCTACAGCAAAATAGAGGTATTCATTTCTCAATCAATCTTAAAGAGCATATTTGTTTCTTTACAGTATATGCACACACAGTTTATGCCAAACTACTACAAAGAATTCTGTGACTAAGAGCCTGTATTTGCTAACACTGCGAATTGCAGAGCCACATTCACAAGTTTGTGGCATTGCATAGAGTTTGCACTGTAGCATGTTCCGAAAATGATACTGAGTAATTAAGTATAGAATGAAAAGGACATCATACTCATAGACAACAATTTTTAAAGACACATTAAACTCATGCATAGAGAAAGTTGCATAATATTTGCTTGGCTTTAAAAAGTAGCATAAAGTTCTCCAGAATTTTTAACATGCACAGAGAGTTTTGTTCCCTGTCCAATAGAGAAATGTTATTGAGCACACCAATGAAAATATCCCTAGTGTGTTTTTATTTCCTTATTAAAAAAAATAAAATAAAATAAAATAATCCCTGTGTTGATTTTGAGGTTATAATATCCAGGATAAGCTTCTCAATATAAAGATGGCTAAGAGAAAGATCATTCAAATAGGCAAAATATATTTCAGTGTTACAGGGATCAGACAAACAGTGCTTGGTGCACTCCTTTGAGACAAGCCACTCATTCAGTGCCAAGTATTATTAGAAATTCATTTTCTTAGCTGACACATGGACTTTTCATGCAGAGAGACCATTATGAAAAGACTTGCTGTTCTGAGGATCTGTACTTTGATTTCTCGCATTATCAGCCAGATCAGAAATAGTAGGTACAAGTGGCCAGAGGATAAAGCATCAGCTTTTCATTCTTGAGAAGCTATTCTTAAAGGACTAAAAGTTTTAAATGAAGTGTGGCTGGGATCACAAAAATGGTCTGTGAAAGTGCCTGAAAATCCATCATTGAAAAACCAAGGCCATAAACCTGCAAGAATTTATGCAGTCAAATTCCAGTATACCCTTCAACCCAAACTGAGTTCTATATATGAATTTGTAGGAACAAAATTTAAATTTCTTTCTCCTCTGAAATAAACAAAGCCCTTTCTAATCAGGGAAGAAGATCATGAAAGATGACAAATATTATTTCAAGACAGGCAAACCAACATAACTTAATTGCCTGAGCTTTCCATTTTGCTCTTCGTTACATGATAGAATAGCTATAAAACAGTGGGTAGCTCTGTAATATTTATATATATAATAACTTTATACTTTTATGTGCTCTGTCAATTTCTGCCCTAATATAACTACTTGATACATAAAACGATTTTATCAGAAATTAAACAGGATACTTGGAAACCATTCTCATTCCTGTTTCATATTTGTTCATATTCAAGGGTTCTGGGCACTAAGTATCACCTGGCTCCACAGAACCATTAAATTAATTGCTAGATGTGCATTAGCTGTGGAGTTGCAGATACAGTTCTCTCAATCACAGTTCACTCAGCCTAGCAGTGATCTCATCTCTCAGTCTTCCTATATTTTCCTTTTAATTTCTATATTCCCAGTTCCTCCTAGGAACTCAATATATTTTTCTTTCAGTTTCTATGCTTTTTCCTTTTCCCTCATTGGGGAACACTGACAGCTCTAGATCTAATGTTCCTTCTGTTCTTCACTTGCATTGTCCAATGGAAGAGGAGACAAGGAAAAGAGTTAAAGGGAGCATTTCTGCCACTCATGATCACTATTTTTAGCAGCTAGTTATGAAGAGAAATAAGAAAAGAAAGCGAGAAAAATAGAAGGAAAAGAAATTGAAGAAAAGAGGTAAAGAAACTGGCATCAAGTAAAAGAAATACCCAGCATAGGTGCTATGGACATGAAGATGAAATGAGAAACTTATTCCAGGTGCAGAGATCTCTACATGGCTTGGGGGGGTTGGGGGGGAGGAGGTGTTATCAGCAGGTATGCAGGAAGCTATCCTTCCCTTTAGAAATAGATGGAGCACCCAGGAGTCCTAGGTTAGCTAAAATCTTGCCTTGGTGGGCAATAGCTTGCTGTCTCATAAGCAAAGCTAAGGATGAATTGTCCCTCTTCTCATTCTGTACGCTGGCCAGAAAATTTCCCCTGTGGCCCAAATGTCATTGTGAAGTCCACTAACGTTCAGAAATGCCACAGAAATAGAAAATTAAATAAGCTACCGTGCTCTTCAACCTAACATAGAGTTGAACTCCAGTTTTGGTGTTTGATTCAGTTTTTATGTATTTGCAATCACATAAAATTGTTTGGTTTGATATAAAAGCAGAAAGTTTCTAAAATATATGTTTAAAATTTATCAATTCTGAATCTATGATTCTGGGCTATCTGGTTTAGAATTTCTTGACATGTAGGATTCTTGCACCATAGGCCAAGGGGGATGTGGCTTTTATTTCCAAATAATTAATCCACTTCATCAACTAAGAAATTCCATATTCTGATCTGTTATAATCTAAGTTTTGGGGATGTCTTTTGTTTGAGCTTTTTCTTAGTGCTGTCACTGATTTACATTAAGGAGCTGAGAGGGAAGAATGTGGTTTCTTAGAACCTAGGCAATTAAGTTTGTAAGGTAAATATGACATGCATGACAGATTCTAAAGAGCTACTAGTAAATCAGATGGAAAGCTCTGCATATACACCTTTCAAGTCATTGTTTATACTTCCTGAATAAAAATCAGATGCCAGAAGCACTGTTAATCTTGAGGTTTAATAGACCTTCTGTATCTGGAAAAAATAAAGGTCCTTTAGAAAAGAAAATTGAGACTAATTCTGTACTCTAGTGCTGCTCATGAGAAATATAACTCTACAGACTGATGAAAAGGGTCTTGTTTCAAAGGAGAGAAAGTTCTGGTTTGGTGCAGGACGTCCTATCACTATTAATCACTTGCTCCATTGATCCTGGCACAGGTATGTCTCTGGATGCCTTGAACTCCCTGGAGTTGTGATCAAACAAAAAGCAGGTTAGCTGAATCAAACTTTTTTCTCCTGTGTTACTTTACTGAAAATAGATCCTTCTCATTTTAGAAGTACAGGACAGAAATTATACATACCCTTGTTGGCAACACATCCTATAAATAATGTTGTGCACACATATAACTGGGGTTAATGAAGAAATAAATAGGCTCCTTATCTTTTTAAGTCTTATTATTTTGTATTGTTACTGAATCTTCAGTAAAACCATCAAAAACAAATAATCCAAAGAACCCAATGACAAAAAGATTTTTAAAACATCAGAGCTGTACCTGTTTCATGTGTGAAGTTTGTCAGATCCCCGCAGGGCACACCACATTATCAGGTCAACTGGACTCTTGGTGGTGATGGAGGAAGAAAGGGGTTCGTTAGGACACATTTGTTGCTATATGAAAGGGCTTGCACAAAAATATGAATCATTTGCTATAGAATGAGTAAGCCTGTTCTCTGGAAGCTAAATCTGCTACCTGTCTTTGCATGTTGAAGTCTGATGAAAAAAAACTTTTAAAAAAGGCATTTCAGAATATGAGAGGACCCTGATTTATTTTTTTTTTTGCTTTAGTAAAGAACATGCTCTTTCATATATTCCCAGTAATAAGGAATAGTTAAAGAATCGCTTTCAAAAATAAACAAATAAATACATTTAGAATTTAGATACTTAAAAACTGCTCTGGGATAAGGTTATATGTGAGATTTGCTCTCTTGAGAACAAACTCATTTACCATGTCTCTTTGTAAAACAATATGAAAGCAAAAGTAAAACCTCAGAAACAAGCATGGTAAAAAAGGTAGCCCTTGGTAATTTGACAGTGTTGAAATATGAAAGCAAACTAACCACTTTCCATGTTACTTTTTCTTGTGGTCATGTAACAGAATGTGTCTTTGTTTTTAAAACATGCAAACTCTTACTAACCTGTCAGTCACTTCTAAGTATTGTGTCATGTTCACAAATAATATCATGCAGTACTCTCACTCTCCGTAACATGCTGGCATAAAAAGAGAAACGCAACATGGAGAAGAAGGAAACATTTTTCAGTTAAACTGGCCATCCATTTAGAACTCATAATCCCAAATTTTAGAGTGACAAATGAACACCCCAACAATTCTGTTACTCCTCCTAATCCCCGCCAGGTCTTGAATCTGTTGATGAAGGCCAAACAGCCACTTCTTTCTGCCTGACCCTCTACCCTTGCTATTGCTGGCTCTCATTCAAGTCAGGATCACGTTTATCTGGGTAATATACACCTAATAAATCTTATCCAACTCAGTTTGGTCTTGCTGGCAAGACAGCTAGCTTCCCCCTCCACTTCTCTCTGTCATCTTTCCTCAGACATGATTTTGGGTGTTGACACTCCAGCAAGTTACTTAAGGTGCCCTTAAGTAACTGTCTGCATTTATGCATCTCCCAGTAAAACTCAAGGTAATTGCTACTGCGAACTGGTTTTCAGTAACAATAACCAAGAGCATGGGCATGGACAACAAAAGAAATAGTCAAACTGGGAATATGCAAGGGGATTTTTATTAGGCCTAGTATCAGCATCATAATCTCATGCAGCACTTTCCACAGTACATCTAGAGGGCTTTGCAAAAGAAGCATGTATTATTCTATTTTATCTATAGAAAAAATGAAGTATGAGAAAGGGAATGGATAGACCAAGGCTGCCCAATAAGTTAAAAGAGGACAAGGCTGCAGGTAGATATTTTGTGTCTTAGTCTAGTATGCTGTCAGGAACACAACCAAGGATTATGAAACTACCCTGCCTTACACCAGGCCTGACTTTGTTCATTGGGTCTATTAACATGTGTTTTCCTTCTTCCCTGTCTCTGTGGCTTCACATTACATTAATAACAGCTACTCTCCATGCTATAGCATCAAGCTAGTACCTACCCTGATGAATGCTGAGGTGAAATTAGCCATCACAGTGTATGTGTTCCTGTTGCCATAGTTATTGTGCTTTATTGAGTCATGGGTCTAAAATGATTTCCTGAGTCCTGGAGATTCCCCAAGGCTAAAACAGCAGCAGTCTTTCACATAATGGGTCAACTGGTCCAGCTGGATGCATATGCCTATTTCCTCCAGAGGAAATTATTTTAATGAATATAGAGTTCATTTAACTAAAAAGCCTTGGATCACACAAGATGAAAGATAGAAGTAAGAAAAGCTTTGTTCTTGAAAGGAAATTTTTCATAATTTCATAAATTTTCATAATTTTTTTTTACTTANCTTTCCTTCCCTTCTACTCTTCTAACCAAAGCTGGGCACTGCATGGCTGACGTGGTGTGTCCCAGGGTATCATGCTGAAAACTCTAGCTGTATTATATCAATACAGCTGCTTCATAAACCAGTTTTTAACCACTATTTTGAGATATTTAAAGCATCAGTCTTTCAGTTTTCATCTACTTCATTAGGGAACTTGCATCTTACATCTTGTTTTGATGAAAGTTACTGTTGTCTCTGTGAAAGGTGAGCTTGTCCTTCATTAGACTAGAGGTCATGCATGAACACAAAATGAGGTTAAAATAAAATGCATCTTACCATTGGAATGCCTTGGAAACTGGTGGTTTTAAAGGTGGAAGGCAAAGTCTATTTGATTAAAAAGGAAGAGGGAAGAGCTGGTTGATACAGTAATGATACAGCTGCTGCTACAACACAGAGTGAAAGCAACAGCATTGGTCTGAATAAAACCTCTTTTTTCTCAGGCAACACAAAGCTGAGATATATATCCTGCTTTCATTAGACACCAGCACCAAGTTGCTCATATTTTGCTCATATATTGTAATACTTATTTTGAGGAAAAACATCCATTGTGCTGTCTTCCTTTCCCACTTCACGCACACTGTGACTTGCAAGCAAAGAGATGCAGGGGTGTGAATCCCGGCACAGCCGCTGCCATTCAAATGACCCACAAAGAGAGGATTGGGGCCAGGCATGACTACTGGTGCCATGGAGCTCTGCTTCCACATGGCCACCAGGGCAGCTATCACAGCTAGGGATGGTGCCTTGGCAGAGCCCAACCTTTGCTGCACCTTCCTCTGATGGAGTGTGCTGGAGTCAGCCCCACTGTGACCTGCATATCCATTAGGCTTCTGACACAGCCAATTCCACCACATACAAGCAGAGGTTTTAGTCCTGATAATTCCAGGTTCAGATTCCTTGTTCCGAACCAGTGACTGATTACACATTCTGGCTTTATCAGTAAAAGAACAGTTATTCCATTTTTTTAGGTACAAGGAGGAAGGACTTCTTTTATGTGCTACAAGCTATATATTTATTCTGGAACATCTCTGAGCCTTCATCACAAGTTAGAAATTCTAACTACCCTCCCTTGCACTTCTTCTAAGTAAGGTTTAGTGTACCAAAGTCTGCTTTCCCTACCTTCTTGAAAGTTAAATTCAATTAGTTATTTTTTTCCAAAGGTGAATCACTTTTTTAAAAGTAAAAATAAAGCTTTTAATTGAAGGGAAGGCAGACCTATTAACAGTAAAAAAATCTTCAGCCTACAGAAAATACATCATCACTGGTGACAGCATCTTAAGCACTACATGGAAAAGACACCCTACCTCTCCACAAATTCCTGTAAAACAATCATATTCCATGGAAGCTAAGGAGCTTACCCCCTGTGTTTAAAATTGAATGAAAATATTTACTTTCTGTCCTCTACCTATTTCAGTTGATCTGTATTTATATTTTACGATGTTGTATCTTTGTCAAACTACATCATCAATTTTTATTTTTCATCTTTTTGTGTATCCCTATATTAGAGCCTTTCTTAAGCACAGTGTGAACCTAGAAATTTCATTTGCAGCCTGAACTGTTGAACTCACGAGTGTCTGAAGGCATTCAGAAGCAGACAAAACTAAAGAGCTCACTGATCTCTTCTTTTATAATGTGGCGTTTTTATGCAACACAAAGAATATGGCAAGATTTTCTTTATTGTTACTGTTAAAATAAAACACAAACAAAACCACCACCAACAAATTAAAAATTAACAAACACCTCCCCACACACACACAAAAAAACCAAACCAAAACAACAACAAAACCCAAACACTAAATATTGCCTAGGATCAAATGCAAGTAAGAGTCTCCTATACATGACAAGCTGATATTTCTAACGCTGTTTATTTCTAAAGGATGTTTTCTAAAACAGAGAGATCATCAGTTAGAAGCAGCAGAGCAGCACCTATGTTTATGTTTACTTTACTATGTATTTTGTTAAGAAGTACTTTGGAAAGATGCTTTGTTTCTTTTGTGACTCTCTAGTAGGTGAACCAACAGCTCTTCCTTCTCTGAAAGCAAGGCGCTCTTAATACCGCTTATCTCTGAGAAGCGATAGTGCAAACACTCTTTGTCAAGAGGCCTGAACAATTACAGACTCCTTTAAATAATTACTTTTCAGTAAAGTCAAGTGATAGAAAATGCAAACTTAATTATTCCACTGGCAATGGCTGGAACATGAAGGTCCTTTGGACTGTGGAAATACTACACACAAATACCCCAGTCGACAAGGAATCTAAGCCTAGCGCCAGAGGCCTGGAAACTCAGGCTAAAACTGCTCTATAATCTATCATGCTGTTGCTAAGAGGATATTAATACTAGCGTTTAGAATTGCAATCATGTGTCTGACAATCCTGTGTTTGTACCAGCAGGTCAGTTGACTAATTACAAATTAGAACTTCTCTGTGCACTGCACTATTTAGAAAGAAAAGGATGACAAGGGTACAGTTAACCATTAAGGCATCTGGGCCTGGGAGGAAAAGCAGAAGACAATCAAGTCCTTATTATTGGATGCCATCCTGCGAATCACTCCCTTATGCAGTTACAACAGAAGGAGAATTCACCTTTTAAAGTGAATAATTACGCCTGTCGGGCAATCCTTTACAATTACTTTACCATCCAGGGAGAGCTCATTGATTGCATTAAGGATAACACTGCTCCACAGAAACAATCCTCTTAGGCAGGCTGCTTCTAAAATCTGGTGTCTCATTCAGGCAGCTGCCTGCTCTTTGAGTAGCCAGAGAGATAAAGAAATAAAAATATTAAAGGCCAAAGCTCTACTGATTTCACAACGCTCTTTAAAGCGGGATGAGTGATGAGGGTGGTTGCAGCCCGCTGAACATCCATGCCTCAGGTGGAATGCTCCTCTGAGCACATTTTACAGCAAATGTGAGACTGGTGCCTTGCTTTGCAGATCCAAAAAAACGCCTGCTTAAGCAGCCCTATAGAATTCCAAGTTAAAATGCAAGCCAGAGAGACTGCATGTCTTCAAGGGTTGATAACAAAGTAGAATCAAAGCCTTTCTCCTTCAGATTACCAGCAAGAATCCAATCCAGGTCAGTGATAATCCTTCGGCATCTATTTAGTGATGATCCCAGCAGACAGACTGCTCCATCACAAAAGTCACTGTTTCTGACATTGCTGAGGGAATCTACGAGGACTGAATGAGGATGGAGATTTCCTCCTTTGCCATGGGAGCCGACTACCTTTGCAAACAGAACAGGAGAGCTGAACTAAAGCATAAACAAAGTGTTTTATCATGAGCATCATCATTCATATGCTATTTTACAAAGTGGTAGACATGAGAATGGCAAGCCTTGTTTTTACTACTTTGAGTTTCCCATCTTCTGTGTCTAGGCCACAGTTGTCAAGTATTCACCAATCTTGTCACTCATCCTTTTCAGAATCCTCAAACAAAACTCTCTGGCTTAAAAGTCTTGTTTTGCATCTATCACACAACCCTCTCACTTCAGATTTTACTTCACTGCCACACATCTCTTCTCATTCTTAGATTTTTTTAGTTCCCTTTCACACTTCTGAGTCATTCAAATCCTTCCCACTTTTTTTTTTTTTTAGAGTAAAAATGCATTCTCTCTGCCAAAAGCAAATGTGGAACCTATACAAAAGCTTCCTAGACAGACATGCAGGCTTAGTCCAGGAAGCAGCCTAGGCAGACCATGTTTACAAGAACAAACCCTGTTTTTATTGAGGGTATTGACATACAGTGGTCTTCTGCTTCCAGAATTATCATTGTGATGGAAATGCCTTAGTACTAGCATCCTTTCCTCTGTTCTGGATTTTTTTTTTCTTTTTCATTCCTTTTGAGGATATTTGTTGGAGACATATTTTCTCTCTTTTCTAGACTTCAGACTCTGAAAATCACACAATGTGCAACCAGCATTTTCCATTTCTTCACTATCTCACCACTTCCTAGTCTACCAACTGCATAAAGCTATAGACAATACAGACAGAAAGCCAATTAGACTCGGATTTACCTTGTCTGTTCAAAAGCTGAAGCCTAGCGTATGTGTGGCTTCCCGGTGTTAGAGTTAAGAATTCACATTGTATGGGCCTCACCTACCTTGTAAACATATATCCTGGTGTCTTATAAGAAGCATTCAAAAATGCAGGTAAATGTGGCTATGCCAAAAGGAGCTGGAGCAAGTTTAGATATGAAGACATAATTGATTAAGTAGGTAATATATATATAAAGTCAAACTTTAAGATATAGCAGAGTTCCATCCTCTTCTGGGTTATTAAAGTAAATTAATGGCTTGGAGCTGTGTAGGGGTTTCCAGAAAAAACACTGTAATAGCCAACTGGCCACAGTTTGCAGCCTATAGAAGGGGGAGATGTTTATTCTTCAGCAAATTGGCTGGTCAGGCACCACACAATATATACTCTATATCTGACAGATCATAATGCAGAAATGACAACTGAATCTTAGAATAACACCACTGAGTATAAAATACGATGTTGGCTTGGGAGAAAATGAACCAATCATAGTCTTTGTAGGGACCCAGATATTTTCAAAATTTCACAGTACTCTTTTCCATGATGATAGCTTGGCAGCTGCTCAAAAGTAGCTATTTTGTGCCATTTTAAAGCCCTGAATGTGAAATAAGCATTCAAAAAATCTTTGCAAAATATACAGGGGAGTAAATGTTGTAGGAGTGACTCCCAGGCAGAGAGCTATAAAGGAGGCTCTGCTTCACTATCTGCAAGCCATACTCATGGTTGTGCTGCACTCCCCATACGGAAACCATTTGTTGGTTTCCATCCAGGTCCAGACTGAGACTTTGATGGTGTGCAGGCATTTTCCACATTTCACAGCACACTTTGACACATTGCCCAGGGGACGGAGGCACCAGCATCCCCTGGCCACCCTGCATGACTTGCTTCAGGCTGAAAGCTCCGCATCCCTGGTGTCTAAGGGGTGCTCAGGCCTTCCCAGCCTTCACTGAGGTGTAACAGCAAGGAGCTGTGCTGCCTCCTCTATCAGCACTCTTCTCTATCTTACGTGGAAAAAATATTTGGAGCTTAGCTTACTGATTTTGTAAAAATCACGATCAGGCCGCCGCAATAGCCGATAGCGATTAACAATCCCAAAGGAGCAAGGGACAGAAGCCACTAGATCGTCTGTGACAGCTATTACCTTTGGTTTGTGAAGTTCCCTTAGTTCCCTTTCATACTCACACACTCTCCCCCCCCCCCCCCCCCCCCTTGTCGGCGTGCAGCGAGGGGGGCAGAGGGGGTGTGGGGGTGCGTGTGCATGTGCGTATATGTCCTTCTGCTTGTATTTCTGAGCCGCGGACAGGTAAGCGGCTGCGCGGCCTGCGCCTGCCTGCGCGNGGTTAACATCGGCAGGATTTAGGGCACAGGGCTGCGGAGGGGCCGCGGGCGCGTAGCGGCACGCAGGATGTGCCCTCTTTCTGGCCCCATTTATTTGGTGGTTTTTCCCTTTCTGGTTTCTTTCTTACTTCCCCCCCCCACACACACACGCTTTCTGGGAGTCCTTGCGAGACGGAAACCGTCAAGTTTCTTTTGAAGTTCTTCGTAATTAGCCCGATGGCCTCCAGGAGCCCGGTGGCTCCCCCCGAACGGCGGTGGCCAGCCCAGATGTCACCCCTGGAGGCTTTGATCCCGGTGGAGGAGCAGCACCTCCTGCCAGTCGGGATCACCCCCCC